>SJYV01056333.1:622733-663321 GCA_006410875.1 Neotragus pygmaeus
CTTGTTTGCTTGCTTGCAGAGACAAACTATGGAATGGACAAGAAACACAACTGATAACAATGAAATACATGAGAGTAGGACTGAAAGTCTTAAATCTCAGATGCCTAAAGAAGAATGCATCAACTTTCAACAAAAGCAGAAAGTAGAAGAAAATGTATAACTGGGTGAAGGTGAGGTTCCAACATGAATTCTGAAGGGAGAAAATATTGAGTCTCTCTTCAGTTTAAGAATAGGGTCCTATCAATTAGCAACTTAGTTTAAACAAGGAAAATGGTAGCTCAAGCACAAGTCATGATCTCTATCAGTATAAAGCTTTCTTTTTTCTATAATTTTCCTGATTAACATTGCTCAGCTGTAAAATTTATTAAAAAATGGGAAAAAGAGAAAGTGACTTTACTCATAGGTAACTTCTGATAATATGTTGGTCTATATTCTTCAAATGGTTTATTTCTTTCCTCCTTTCTACTCCACTTCTCAAAGAAAAATGGCTACATATAATCTTTTACAATCACCACTTTTTCTATAACAAAAATCATGGACAATATTTAATATATATTGTCACTCTGCTTATTTAACTTATATGCAAAGTACATCATGAGACATGCTGGACAGGAAGAAACACAAGCTGGAATCAAGATTGCAGGAAGAAATATCAATAACCTCAGATATGCAGATGACACCACCCTTATGGCAGAAAGTGAAGAGGAACTATAAAACTTATCTTGATGAAAGTGAAAGAGGAGAGTGAAAAAGTTGGCTTAAAGCTCAACATTCAGAAAACTAAGATCATGGCATCTGGTCCCATCACTTCATGGGAAATAGATGGGGAAACAGTGGAAACAGTGTCAGATTTTATTTTATTTTATTTTATTTTAGGCTCCAAAATCACTGCAGATGGTGACTGCAGCCATGAAATTAAAAGACACTTACTTCACTCCTTGGAAGAAAAGTTTTGACCAACCTAGATAGCATATACAAAAGCAGAGACATTACTTTGCCAACAAAGGTCCGTCTAGTCAAGGCTATGGTTTTTCCAGTGGTCATGTATGGATGTGAGAGTTGGACTATAAAGAAAGCTGAGCACCGAAGAATTGATGCTTTTGAATTGTGGTGTTGGAGAAGACTCTTGAGAGTCCCTTGGACTGCAGGGAGATCCAAACAGTCCATTCTAAAGGAGATCAACCCTGGGTTTTCTTTGGAAGGAATGATGCTAAAGCTGAAACTCCAGTACTTTGGCCACCTCATGAGAAGAGTTGACTCCTTGGAAAAGACTCTGATGCTGGGAGGGACTGGGGGCAGGAGGTAAAAGGGACGACAGAGGATGAGATGGCTGGATGGCATCACTGACTCGATGGACACGAATCTGAATGAACTCTGGGAGTTGGTGATAGACAGGGAGGCCTGGCGTGCTGTGATTCATGGGGTTGCAGAGAGTCGGACACAACTGAGCAACTGAACTGAACTGAATGCAGATTTATAGTATCAATGTATATTACTGCATAAGTTACATTTAAATATATTTAAAATATCATCTATAGATTGTCTTGCCCTAGGGTTTTGGAAAGAAATGCTTAACTTTAAAATGCAAAGAGGTAGGTGTTTTCATGTAATTGTCTGAATATATTTAGAAAAGAGTTCAGTCATGATTCTCCTTTTACTTAGTATTAGGAATATAAGGACAAACTGAGCAAATATGTTGCTTCAATCATTTATTCATTTATTCTTTCATTCAAGTAACATTTTTTGAGTGCCTTCTGTTTGTTGTGTGCTATTGTAAGTGTTTGGATAATAAACATAATTATATATTTACAATAAATAAGATAATATAAACAAAAAGTCTTGTTTTCATGTGGAGATCAGGGAGAGACAGAGAATACCAAATATTGTAAATGGTGATATTTGGGAGGGAAGACTAGAAAGAAATGGAGATAGCTAGGACTCTCTGAGAGAAGAGTGTTCTAGGAAAATGGAAAAGCAATATGAACACTCTGAAGTAGGGACTTTATTTGAAATGGAACCAGTAAATTTGAGGAGTGCATGAGTGAGAAAAGTAGAAGGAGATGAAGCCAAGGAGGTTACACTACAGGTTGTTGTAGGTCTTTGGATGAAGGAAAAAATCCAGTGAAGGATTCTGAGCCAAAAATGATCTAATCTGGCTTATATTAAAAGAATCTGAGTCCTGTACTGCAAATAGACTCAATTTAGACAACAGAAGTGGAAAGACAAGTTGAAAGATTATTGCTAGAGGCGCATTGATATTTATATTGTTTGGACAGGTGAGAAAGAAGGTGAGTTGACTGGATTGAGTGATGAATCACTGTACATTGTGAATGAGGCACATATGATAAGTATCATTTCAAGGTTTTTAAGTCTAAGCTGCTCTATTGACTACATAAAAGCTTTTGGCTGTGTGGAGCACAATTTGCCACAATTTGTGAGATAAAATTCCAACATCGGTTGGATCATAGAAAAAGCAAGAGAATTCCAGAAAAAAAAAAACAAAAAAACATGTACTTCTACTTTATTAATTACGCCAAAACCTTTGACTGTGTAGATCACAACAAACTGGAAAATTCTTCAAGATGGGAATACCAGACCACCTTACCTGCCTCCTGAGAAATCTGTATGCAGGTCAAGAAGCAACAGTTAAAACTGGACATGGAACAATGGACTGGTTCCAAATTAGAAAAGGAGTATGATAAGGCTGTATATTGTCACCTTGCTTATTTAACATATATGTAGAGTACATTATATGAAAAACGGGGCTGGATGAGGCACAAACTGGAATCAAGTTGCCGGGAGAAATATCAGTAACCTCAGATATGCAGATGACACCATCCTCATGGCAGAAAGAGAAGAGGAACTAAACCTCTTGATGAAAGTGAAAGAGAAGAGTGAAAAAGCTGGCTTAAAACTCAACATTAAAAAAACTAAGATCATGGCATCTGATCCCATCACTTCATGGCAAATAGATAGGGAAACAGTGACAGATTGTTTTTCTTGGGCTCCAAAATCACTGCAGGTGGTGACTACAGCCATGAAATTAAAAGACACTTGCTCCTTGGAAAAAAAGATATGACAAACCTAGAAAGCATATTAAAAATCAGAGATATTATTTTGCTGACAAAGGTCCATCTAGTGAAAGGTATGATTTTTCCAGTAGTCATGTATGGATGTGAGAGTTGAACCATAAACAAAGCTGAACACCAAAGAATTGATGATTTTGAACTGTGGTGTTGGAGAAGACTCTTGAAAGTTCCTTGGACATGCAAGGAGATCTAACCAGTAAATCCTAAAGGAAATCAGTCCTGAATATTCATTGGAAGGATTGATGCTGAAACTAAAACCCCAATACTTTGGCCACCTGATGCGAAGGACTGACTCATAAGAAAAGACCCTGATGCTGGGAAAGATTGAAGGCAGGAGGAGATGGGGACAACAGAGGATGAGATGGTTAGGCATCACTGACTGATGGTTAGGCATCACTGACTCAATGAATATGAGTTTGAGCAAGCTCCAGGAGTTGGTAATGGGCAGAGAAGGCTAGCATGCTGCAGTCCACGGGGTCACAAAGAGTCAGACATGATTGAGTGACTGAACAGAACTGAACTGATCTGGAAGGTAGAACTGCCAGTTGCTGCTTTCAAAAAGACAATAGAGGAATGCTTCAGACTGAAGATCAGGAATTCAAATATTATCTGTGGTTTGAAGTACAGTTTGGGCTAGAAATAGAAAGTTTATATTCATCAAAATATAGGACCAATCTCCTAAGGAGATGAATGTAAGTAGAGAATTTTCAGTCTTTAGTCTACCACCTTGGAAGCTGTACAGATAGATCAAAACCAGAATAATAAAATTTATGGCCAGGAAGACTAATAAAATACAAGAAATTGTGTTGTCCTGAAAATCAAATGAACAAAGTGTCCCAAGAATTAATCCAATGTGTTAGTGTTGTTGACAGATTTTTTAAATGACTATTGAGAATAGATAAGAGCGTGTAATAATGTGAAGACATTAATAAAACCAACATGATCTGAGCACCTGCTAAATTACTACAGAAGACTCAGACATGGTTAATACCTGGTTCTTGCTGTCAAATATGTCAAAATTGAGAGCTAGGAATTGACACAAAGGGTAAAATGTGACAGAAACTAGTTGAAAGTGAGAAACAAAGCTACACCTCTACCTAGGAAAGAATGCTGCTGCTGCTGCTGCTGCTANCAAATGTGTAAAATAGATAGCTAGTGGGAACCTGCTCTAAAGCATAGGGAACTCGGCTTGGTGCTCTGTGATGACCTAAATGGGTAGTATTGGGATCGGGGGGAGGGATGAACATATACATATAGCTGATTCACTTCGTTGTACAGCAGAAATTAACACAACATTGTAAAACAAGTACATTCCAATTAAACACAAACACACACACAGCTGAGCGGGGGTGGGACCCTAAGGACACTAGTGTGCAATCCTTCACAGAACTCAAAACCCTGTCATAACTGAGCGCTCTCCACATCATTATTCAAATAGTAAAAATTTACCCAGGGAGGGAAGAATTAAAGAAGGTCACACAGGGTAGGCGTGTGGGTTCCAGCAGTTTCAGCTCAGGGGCTCTACAGAACAGGCTCAGTAGTTGTGGTTCATGGGCTTAGGTGCTCTGAGGCATGTGGGATCTTCCCAGACCCAGGATCGAGCCTGTATCCCTGCACTGGCAGGTGGATTCTTAACTACTGGACCACCAGGGAAGTCCCAGGACTTCTTATCCTTAACAGACATTTCTTTAATTCTACAATGCACCAGGCTAGACCACACAAAGGGGAAGATGCTAGTCAAGTTCCTGTCCACCTCATTAAGGCATGCACAGAATCAGATGGAAAAAAAAAAATGTTTGTGGGCAGAGATCTTTTAAGGCTTATCTGCAAGGGTGCGTGAAAGGTTATTCTAGCACTTCTATCTGAGTAAGGCATTCATCTTGGCAGGGGGGGGGGGGAGAAATGAATGATTCTGCCTGAGTTCCCTGTGCACTTGGAATGTCTATTTTATTACCCTGGACGCAGATAGCATCTTTTCTTTTGCAAGAAGACCAGCTCCCACCATGGTCAAAAGGATCCCGGGTTTTAACACTCTAGCAGAAGCTTCTAAAAATACCTAAACTCACCAACTTCAGGGGTTTATTTTCTCATCTGGGAGGCATCCACAAAGCTTTGCCAATATAAATGGCATTTCCTTTGGTATTTTTAAAGATCAGAGAATCCAAGAGAATATGTAAGCTGGACAGGGCCTGTGAGATCACAGCTTCCAAATGCCTCATGTTTCAGGCTTTTTTTTTTTTTAAGGGTTTTTTAAGGAGACCCAAAAGGTTAGGTTTCCAGATAATTCACAAAAGAAGAAACAACTGTAGCTAAAATTGTATGGGAAAATATATTCAACCTCATTAATAGTAAAATTTAAATGAAAACATCCATGAAATAACACCTCTAACAAGCCTACTGAACAAAGGTTTTTCAAGTAATAGATTCTGGAGAAAGGGGGCTTACTTGGTGGCTCAGCTGGTAAAAAATCTGCCTGAAATGCAAGAGACCTGGGTTTGATCCCTGGGTCAGGAAGACCCCCTGGAGAAGGGAATGGCAACCCACTCCAGTATTATTGCCTGGAGAATTGCAGGGGGAAGATGGTAAGGGCAAATGGGTTTCTCTTGCAGGAACACTTACTTCTAACTCAACAACCATGTGAGTTGAGAAACAACTCCCCCTGTGTTCCAGACCCCTTGCAGACTGGAAGGGCTTGGTGACTTCTCCTGGCCACCATGCTTTGAGAAGAAATATAGATCACTTTTGAGGAAATGCATAGAAAAGCCAGTGTGGGACCTCTGCAGCCCTCACTCCTGATAACCCGGAGTGTGACAAACCATGCATTGAGATGTTGGTGTGTAGACCACCTACACTTCAGCCTCGGGCCCTCTGCACGTAGATATTCCTTCTGGAATGTTCTTCCCCCTTATCTTCATGTGGCTGGCTCCTTTTTCCATTCAGGTCTCAGCTCAGATGTCAACTTTTCAGACAGGATCCAGAAAAGTTCCAGTCTCTCCACTAATCCAACCTTCCGCTCCCCAGACCCTCCCCACGCTGACATCTTGTTCATCTTCCTAGCAGCTTTCCCATTTTGATCTCCTCATCAGTGAAATAGGCAGCTGGACTCAACAGTTCCTAAAGACCCTTCCTCTAGACATGACTTGAGGACCCTGATAGGTACTCCACTCCCTTCCCCATCCCCCACACTACCCCCATAGTTTCCACCACCGCTCCTGATCCCTCTTGGGAATAGAATCAGCTTTTCCTTCCAGGGACCACAATTGCCCACTCTAGTCCCCGTGATGGGTGGGACAGACCACCCCTCCCGGTTCCAGTGGGGCTGAGACCCAAGCCACAGTGACTGGTTCACGGATGGGCACGTGACTCAAAGCTGAGCCAATCAGAGCCAGGTCCCAGCTTTGTGGCAACATCTGGGAAAGCGGCGTTCCTCTTTAGCACCGTGGATTGCTAAACCGAGGAAGATGGAGCTGTCCTGGGGCATCTCTGACATTAAATAACCCACCTGAGAATAAAGATGACACAGGAATGACGAGCTGACAGAAGCGACCTCCTAAGAGCAAAGTGGACCCTGCTGTGCGTTTCCAAGATCTACCCCACCGCCGGGTTACCTGAGTCAGCAACTTCCTCCTTTGGCTCAAGCCTGTGGCAGTGAGTTGTCCAGAACAAGAACAGCCTGGTGAGAATGTCTGTCACAGCCCACAGAATGTTTGCTTATTGGCCTAGTGTCCCTCCAGGCTAGGAGCCCCTCATAGCCTTGGGCAGAGTCTCTGGTCTCTCCGCCCCTCCTCAGCCCTGGTCAAGCGAGAAGACAGAACGCTCAGCAGCTTCCAGTCTTTAATTGGGGAGCCATTCTGTCAGTCGGAGAAGCTTCAGACTGCGTGATCTGAGCAATTAACCTTTCTGCAGAGGCCAAGGCCAATTACATCCCCGGGGCCATCTGTGACATCTGTGTAACAGACCAAGTACCTCAGCCTGACTGCCTTGGTTTTCATAGGACAAATGTAGCATAATCAGTCTCCTCCAGCCCCACTGCTGCTGCCGTGGTCCAAGCCCGAGTCTTTTCTCCTGGCTGCAGCAGCCTCCTCGCCGTTTCCCTTCGGCCCTTCCCGTCCTTCTCCACAAGCTCGTCCCCAGTGACCTCTGTTGCCTCGTCTGCAGCTTCCCCACACCCCAGCCCTCCAATCCCCCAAACTCCCAGTGAGACAGATTGCAGCCATGGCCCCAACTCTTCACCCCCGGGCCTGTGTCCTCTGCACTACCCCGCCCCGCCCCCGGGGACTTTGGGCTTCACCACGTGATTTGCGTTGACCAATGGGGTTTCAGTGGATGAGCCGCAACAACACCGGTGCCCTTCTGCTTGCTCCTCTACTGTTGCCACAAGGTCGGGCCCCGCGGCAAGAGATGACTGACACATGATGATACGCAGGAGACAACTGCCACGCATGACACGTAACTCACCTATCACTACCGCAGCGAGAGCTCACTGACACGTCTTCCAGATCGCCTAAACCCCTTTAACCTTTGCAAGGGCTCTTGTCTCTACCTGGCGAACCTCCCCGTCCCCACTCTGGTCTACAACTCCTACACATCCTTCAATACTCAGCTCAAGGGGCTTCCCTGGCAGTCCAGTGCTTAGGACATGGAGCTTCCTCTGAAGAGCGCAGAGGTTCAATATCTGGTTAGGAAACTAAGATCCCACGTGCCACGGAGCACAGCCAAAAAATAGGAATATATATACACTAAGTGTCTCATTCAGTGGAGGCTTCAGTAACTTCCTCCTCCCAACCCACCGCAAGATAGTTCACTACTTTGTGCGCTTGCAACACGCCTCTGTTAAAACAGGCTGGAGTCAAGGGCTTCCCAGATGGTCCAGTGGTTAAGACTCCAAGCTTCCAAGCAGGGGGGCTGGATTCAATCCCTGGTCAGGGAATTAAAATCTCATATACTGCACAGAGAAGCCAAGAAAAAACCACCTTGAGTCAGATATTGTGGGTCAAGTCCTAAAGCCATCACTCACCAGCTCTGGGGGCTTTGGACCCATCCCATCACCTTTCTAAACCTCAGTTTCCTCACCTGAAAACTGGGCTGATGAAAATAGTGCTAGCCTAATAGATTCAGTTTCACATTTCACTTTCATGCATTGGAGAAGGAAATGGCAACTCGCTCCAGTGTTCTTGCCTGGAGAATCCCAGGCATGGGGGAGCCCGGCGGGCTGCCGTCTATGGAGTCACACAGAGTCGGACATGACTGAAGTGACTTAGCAGCAGTAGCAGCAATAGATCCAACCAGTCCATCCTCAAGGAGATCAGTCCAGGGTGTTCATTCGAAGGACTGATGCTGAGGCTGAAACTCCAACACTTTGGCCACCTCATTCGAAGAGTTGACTCATTAGAAAAGACTCTGATGCTGGGAGGGATTGGGGGCAGGAGGAGAAGGGAACGAGAGGATGAGATGGCTGGATGGCATCACCGACTCGATGGACATGAGTTTGAGTGAACTCCGGGAGTTGGTGATGGATAGGAAGGCCTGGCATGCTGTGATTCATGGGGTTGCAAAGAATCGGACACGACTGAGCAACTGAACTGAACTGAACTGAATAGATAATCCACAGGAAGGGCTGACCACGGTGTCTGGAGCACAGATTTAAGTACACCATACAGCCAGCTGTTGTTATTGTTACCATGGTGCTTATTACATCATGTGTTAAAGAGGAGTGTAAAAAAGGCCCTCCATGGGGCAGAACTGTGCAATTATTTTTTAAAAAAGGGAGAGAGAGAGAAATCAGTCCCCCAGGAAGCCTGGCTGGGGTCTCAATCTCCCAGGGCCAGGACAATGCAATTATCTGGCTTCCTCATCAAGGCAAGAACGTATTTGGGCCCCAAAGTCAAAACCCACACCTTGTTCACCACTATCTGCCCACGGCCTGGACAATAAAAAGATAGAAAACATAAAGTGACCTAAAACCCACCATGACCCAGCTCCAGGTAAGCTGGCACTGCTCATTTTATAAAGAGGACACTAATAGTCCCCTTCATTGCCAAGAAAACCAAGGTGCAGGGACTTCCCTGGTGGTCCAGTGGCTAAGTCACCACACTCCCAATGCCAGGGGCCCAGGTTCAATCCCTAGTCAGGGAACTAGATCCCACATGCCACAAGTAAGAGTTTGCATGGCCCAACTAAAGATCCTGACATGCGTGTGTGCTGAGTCACTTCAGTCGTGTCTGACTCTTTGTGACCCTATTGACTATAGGCCATCAGGCTCCTCTGTCCATGGGTTTCTCCAGGCAAGAATACTGGAGTGGGTTGCCATGCCCTCCTCTAGGGGATCTTCCCAAACCAGAGCCAAGTAAATAAATAAATATTTTTTGAAAAGGAAAACCAAAGTCCAGAGAAGCAACATAAATTCCCCATGATCACAAAGCAATTAAGTGATGTACACCTTTCCATGCCCCTCTTGTCCTGTCCATGTTTGGGGCAAAGATAAATGCTGTGATCTCCAAGACAAGTGAGTGCTTTTCTTTGGTATAAATAATAATAATGATCATCATAATAATAGCTAATATTATAAAGTATCTGTTATAATACTGGTGCTACTCTAATTAATTGACTTATTTCAACATACTTAATCTTTGCAAAAACCTCTGTGACTCTTGGCTGATTCACGTTGTTCTATGGCAGAAACCAATACAACATTGTAAAGCAATTATCCTCCAATTAAAAATAAATTTTTTAAAAATTTTAAAAAACATCTATGACAAATTTATGTACCATAATACAAAACAGTTTGAAATAAGGGGGTGGGGATCCTAGAAACTACCAAATGGCCATCAGTGGTAGAATAGATAAATACATTATGGTCTATTTACACCATGGAATGCGCCATGGATTAGGAAAATGGGTTAGGCTACACACAACATGGATGAATCTTAACATCAAAGTGTAAGCCAGTGATGGAATAACACACATGCCATTATTCAACTGATCTGCTATGTATGTACGTGCTCAGTCACTCAGTCGTGTCCAACTTGCTGTGACCTAGCCTGCCATGCTCCTCTGTCCATGAGAGTTTTCAGGCAAGAATACTGAAGTGGGCTACCATTTCCTCCCCCAGGGGATCTTCCCGACTCTGGGGTCAAACTTGTGTCTCCTAAGTCTCCTGAATTACAGGTGGATTCTCTACCACAGAGCCATTGGGGAAGCGCTTCAACTGATCTGAAGAATAAGTAAAACCATATAATGTATCTTGAGAAAGCAACTTGTGGTAAAACTATGAGCAAAGGAACAAGCAAGTGAATGCTAAATGGGGAAGTCAGGAAATAGGTTCTCTTTGAAGGAAGGAGCTGGGACCTGGATTTAGGGCATCCAGGGCTTCAACACTAACAGTAATTTTCATGAAGCTGGTGATTGGCAGGACTTCCCTGGTGGTGCAGTGGCTAAGACTCTGCATTCCCAACTTCAAGCGACCCAGTTTCAATCCCTGGTCAGGGAACACATGCCGCAACTAAGAAGATCTCATGAGCTGCAACTAAGACCCAGTGCAGTCAAATAAATAAATATTTTTTAAAAGAAATTGTGATTGGATGTTCATTGCATTTTCATTATTAGTACTTTGAACTTATTTTCATAAATAGTCTTTTGTATATATTCCAATATTTAATAAAGTCAGGTATTTTTAATAAGGAAAATGATAGGGCTTCCCTGGTGGCTCAGTGCTAAAGAATCCACCTGCCAATGCAGGAGACACAGGTTTAATCGATCCCTGATCCAGAAAGACCCCGCATGCCACAGAGCAGCTAAGCTCCTGCGCCACAACTACTGAGCCCATGCTATAGAGCCGGCGAGCCGCAACTCCTGAATCTGTGTCATAGCTACTGAAGCCCATGCACCTAGAGGCTGTGCTCTGCAGCAAGGGAAGCCATGGCAATGAGAAGCCTGTGCACTGCAGCTAGAAAGCAATCCCTGCTCATCACAACTAGAGAAAACCTGCACGTAGCAACAAAGACCCAGCACAGTCAAAATTAAATAAAACAGTGCTGGATAAATATATTAATGAGTTAATTTTAAAAAAACAAGGAAAACGATAATTAGGGTAAGTTAGAGCAGAAGTTGGCAAACTATGCTCCCTGGGCCAAGTCTGGCCCATGTCTTGTTGTTACAAATAAAGTTTTATTGGAACACAGCCACGTTCATCTGTCCATGCATTGTCTGTGGCTTTCACACTGCAGTGACAAAGGTGAGTAGCTGCAACAGAGACCGTAGGCTCACAAAGCCAATGTTTACTATCCACATATTTGGTATCTGGCCCCTTTGCAAAACATTTTTGCTGAACCCTAGGCTACAGCAATGAGCCAAACTCACACACTTAATTATTCTCAATGTTTCCCCCTCCCCCCCTTTTTTTAATTTAAAAGTGATACATGCTCATTGTGAAGATTTTGAAAAATATAGAAGCATGAAAAAAAAAAACCACTTTTCCATATAAGGTCACCACCCAGCAATAACCATTAGGAAAATTGGGAGATATTTCCTTCCTTTTTTATGCATCTGTACATCTCCCCACTCCATAACCAAGAGCACGCTGATTATAAAATTTTGTATCCTGCTGCTTTCACTCAATATCATCTTAGAAGCATTTTTTTTCCTGTGTGGCTTAATTACATTCCATTTTTGCCATTATAAGTAATGATGTGATTAGTATCCTTGTACACACATTTTTGTTGACAATATGAAATATTGTCCATATGAAATATTATATAGTCATCCAAAATGAATTCTTCAAGGAATTCTGAATGATATAGAGACTGTCACGACTGCATTATTTATACCAGCAAAAGGACTGGAAAAAAGATGGATGGGATGGCAGTGGGAGAATCATTATATGAACTTGGTACATCGTTGGATGGAATATTCTGTAGCTACTAAGAGTGATGAACATAAAGAATGCAAAAATGGCTATCTTTCAGAGCTTCAGTTTCCTCCACTGCAAAGTGGAGATAATACCTTTCAGAGATGTTTTAGGAGGATTAAAGAACATGCTGCTCTGGAAGCATCTAGCACAAAAATAATAATATGGAACTTCCTTGAGGGTCCAGTGGTTAAGACTGCAATTCCAATGCAGGGGGTGAAGGCTCTATCCCTGGTCAAGGAACTAAGATCACACATGCCTCATGAAGTGGCCAAGTAAATACACATTAAAAAATAGATAAATAAATACAACCCACCCATCTAAAATAAAAACAGTATATACACAGGTAAAAGGATATAATCAGGCTGATAGGTCAGTCCTGCATGCTACGTGCTCGTGTGCTCTGCTAAGTCACTTCAATCATGTCCAACTCTTTGTGACCCCATGGACTGTAGTCTGCTAGGCTTCTCTGTAAATGGAATTCTCCAAGCAAGAATACTGGAGAGGGTTGCCATGTCCTCCTCCAGGGGATCTTCCTAACTCAGGGATCCAACCCATGTCTGTTTTTTCTCTTGCATTGCAGGCAGATTCTTTACTGCTAAGCTATGGGGGAAGCCCCCAGCTGCTGAATTTCTAAAGATCGCCCCTGGCTACATCCACACCTAAGTGAAAATAACCAGCATCTGGCAGGGACCCGGGCAAAGTGGCAGAAGGCAGTTTTCCAGCTCAACTTTGCAGCCCTGGATGACTGTTCACATACCATTTGTGTGATAATTGAAGGATTATGATCACAAATGGGCTTTGTTGAGAACCCACCAGCAAACAAACAAACAAAAAAAGCAAATGGCTCTTGACTACAGACAGAACTGAGCTGCTACTACATAGGTATTGATCGAAGCTGAGACAGACCGAGCTGAGTGACAGGGCGACTCTCTCTCCCCGAGAGGATGTGTGTGTGTGCACACACATGCATACATGCACACACCAAGTTGGTTTCAAAAACAGGAAGGAAGGAGGGAGGAATGGGGTGGGGTCTGGATATGGGACCTGCTGCCAGGGAGGTCTAGTGATTTAGGGAGGGTTTGCCAGACTCCTATTTCAGTTAAAGAAAGAAATATTTGAAAGCAAAAAATCCATGAACAGCAGGAGGCCTTGTGGGGTCACAAATAAAGATCAGTCATACAGGGCAGGGTAGTGAGCAAACAAACCACAGCGGAGAGTCAACTAACTACATGGGCTCATAGGCAGCACCAGTCCCCATTCGCACCAAGAATATTTACTGAGCGCCCACTACGTGCCAGGCGCTGATCAAGGTGCTGGGAATGGAACTGTTTCATTCAAAACAATGAGTCTGCTCTCTTGGGGAGACTGACAATAAATAAGTTTTAGCGCTGTCGACTCAATGGACATGAGTTAGAGCAAACTCCAGGAGAAGGACAGGGAAGCCTGGCCTGCTGCAGTCCATGGGGTGGCAAAGAGTCAGACATGACTTAGCAACTGAACAAGAAGTCAATGAATCTTGTAATAACTTATAATGGGAAAGAATCTAAAGCTGTACACCTGAAACAAACACAATATTGTAAATCAACTACGGGTGTGTGTGCTCAGTCATGTCCTACTCTTTGCGACCCTATGGACTGTAGCTCGCCAGGCTCCTTTGTCCATGGGATTCTCCAGACAAGAATGCCGGAGTGGGTTGCCATTTCCTACTCCAGGGGATCTTCCCAGCCCACAGACTGAACCCACGTCTCTTGCATCTCCTGCCTCAACAAGCGGATTCATTACCACTGTACCACCTGGAGAGCCAGTCAATCTTAAAATTAAGAAAGAAAGAAGTGAATGAGATCATTTGAGAGAGTGCCAACCAGAGTGGCTGGGGGCACAGACTCTGGAGCCAGGCAGCCGGGGTTCAAGTCGCGACTCTGTCACTTCCTAGGCAAGTCGTTGAAGTTGTAGTGAATGCTACCTGTGCTCTTCCCATATCACTGGCTGCCCTAAACGTGGACCACTAAATGTTCACGTGGCTTCACACTGCCCTCTTCTGCAGATGCCCTTGACCCAATTACAGCCACCTCACCTGGAAGATCACGTTCATTTCCTAACTCTTAAGGCAGCCAATGAGGGAGCAAGGCCCTGCCCTTTGGCTAAAGATGGGACCAGTTCCATGGGGCAGTTTATGCTCCGAAGCTTCCCGTGGGATCAGATTGAAGCCTTAGCAGCATCACGCTTCCTTCACTGCCCTTCTCCTGAAAGTACCTCCTGCACCTGAGTCTGTACCTTAGGCTGTGTTTTTAGGGTGAAGACACTCATTCTTATCAGTAAGTGGAGGCCATAATGGCATTTCTAACTAGGAATTGTTGAAGACTAAATGAATCAATATATTTCTTTTTCCCTCTCAAGCTCCTGAGATATAATAGACATTATAACATTGTGTAAGTTTAAGATATATAATGTGATGATTTGATATACCTGTGCGTGTTCAGCTCTTTGCAACCCCACGGACTGTAGCCCACCAGGCTCCTCTGTCCATGGGATTTCCCAGGCAAGAATACTGGAGTGGGTTGCTGTGCCCTCCTCCAGGGGAATCTTCCCGATCCAGGGATCAAACCCACGTCTCTTATATCTCCTGCACTGGCATGCAGGTTTTTTTTACCACTAGTGCCACCTGGGAAGCCCTTTGATATACACACATATTATGGAATGATTACCACAATAAGGTTAGTATATTTTTAAGGTCTTAGAATAGCACCATTATAAGTCCTATTTAAGCATTCGTAATTATTAATGAAAAAAATTGTTCAAAGCAAAATAAGTGTCTAAGGAGCTACATTCATTAGCAGTGTCCAGGGAAAACATCTATGAGGAGGTGACCTTTGAGTTATGTTCTGAGTGATGAAAAGGCATCAACTAAGTGAAGAGCTGGATGAAGAGAAATCCACACACAGCAAATACAAAAGCTCTGTGGTGAGAAAAAGTCTTGCTAAGTGTTTTGTTCCTATAACAGAAAGGCGGGTGTGCCTGGAACCTCAAAGGGTTTTAAGTAAAGTAAAAAGTTAGTCGCACAGTCGTGTCTGACTCTTTGCAGTCCCAAGGACTGTAGCCTGGCAGGCTCCTCTGTCCATGGAATTCTCCAGGCAAGAGTATTGGAGTGGGTTGCCATTTGTAGGCTAATCTGATTTACACTGCAGATCACTCCGGTTGATAAGAATGGATTTGTTGGCTGCTTAACAAATACTTGCTGGTGGCTCATTTTGTGCAGGGCAGTATAACAAGTATTTGGAAGGAGTCAAAGGTGAACCTCACATCAAGGGGTTGGTCCAGAAGAGGCAGCGAGGCTTGGCATCAGAACTCTAGAATCTAGGGACTTCCCTGATGGTCCAGTGGTTAAGAATCTGCCTTGCAATGCAGGCGATGCAAGTTTGATCCCTGGTCAGGAAACTAAGATTCCACATCACATGGGGCAACTAGGTCATCATGCCACAACTCCTGACCCCGCAAATGAAGATCCCACATGCAACAACTGAGACCCAACACAGCCAATAATAAATACAAACTTTAATCTATTTTTAAAAAGAACACTACAATCTAGAAAATGCTGATAGAGAGGGAAAGGTGAAACCTGAAGGAGCCTAGCGATAGAAGGCTGCTGGACCATAAATACAGTGGCAGGAATGTAGATGTGAAGAGAAAGTGAAGGTGTTCCAGGTAGATGGGATGGAATGAGCAAAGGCACAGAGGTGGAGAAGGAGGAGATGGTTGAGGGAGTTTAAAAGTCCAGTTAACCTAGAACACAGGGTGCCTTAATCTTCTGAAGCCAGAGAGAGGAAGTGGAGTCAGACTTTGAGAACTCCTGGGTGCTGGGTAAGAACTCAACCCAAGGCAGTGCAGAGCTATTCACAAAGTTTTGAAGAGATAAGTATTAAACCATCTGTTTTCTGCATACTCAAATACAAAATTTATAACAACTTCTTTTAGTTGAAAGGGATAGAAAAGAAAACCCCAGTAGACTTAAACAGAAGAATCATTTATCAGCTGCAAATATAAAGGCAGGTCTAGCTTCAGGCACAACTGAATTTCAGACCTGGTCCTCTCTCTTATAGTTCCACTTCCCACCTTGTGACTTGGGTCTTAGACCTCCTGGCAGTAGCAAGAAAACTTCTGGCAGCCCCCAGGCCAGTGGAGTATTGGCAAGTCAGTTCTCTGGGGAAAACGGTCCCTGATTTATGGGCAAATACTTCTACTTGAGAGCTTCTTGGAAAGCAAGGAGATCAAACCAGTCAATCTTATAGGAAATCAACCCTAAGTACTCTTTGGAAGGACTGGTGCTGAAGCTGAAACTCCAATATTGTGNATCTTCCCGATCCAGGGATCAAACCCACGTCTCTTATATCTCCTGCACTGGCATGCAGGTTTTTTTTACCACTAGTGCCACCTGGGAAGCCCTTTGATATACACACATATTATGGAATGATTACCACAATAAGGTTAGTATATTTTTAAGGTCTTAGAATAGCACCATTATAAGTCCTATTTAAGCATTCGTAATTATTAATGAAAAAAATTGTTCAAAGCAAAATAAGTGTCTAAGGAGCTACATTCATTAGCAGTGTCCAGGGAAAACATCTATGAGGAGGTGACCTTTGAGTTATGTTCTGAGTGATGAAAAGGCATCAACTAAGTGAAGAGCTGGATGAAGAGAAATCCACACACAGCAAATACAAAAGCTCTGTGGTGAGAAAAAGTCTTGCTAAGTGTTTTGTTCCTATAACAGAAAGGCGGGTGTGCCTGGAACCTCAAAGGGTTTTAAGTAAAGTAAAAAGTTAGTCGCACAGTCGTGTCTGACTCTTTGCAGTCCCAAGGACTGTAGCCTGGCAGGCTCCTCTGTCCATGGAATTCTCCAGGCAAGAGTATTGGAGTGGGTTGCCATTTGTAGGCTAATCTGATTTACACTGCAGATCACTCCGGTTGATAAGAATGGATTTGTTGGCTGCTTAACAAATACTTGCTGGTGGCTCATTTTGTGCAGGGCAGTATAACAAGTATTTGGAAGGAGTCAAAGGTGAACCTCACATCAAGGGGTTGGTCCAGAAGAGGCAGCGAGGCTTGGCATCAGAACTCTAGAATCTAGGGACTTCCCTGATGGTCCAGTGGTTAAGAATCTGCCTTGCAATGCAGGCGATGCAAGTTTGATCCCTGGTCAGGAAACTAAGATTCCACATCACATGGGGCAACTAGGTCATCATGCCACAACTCCTGACCCCGCAAATGAAGATCCCACATGCAACAACTGAGACCCAACACAGCCAATAATAAATACAAACTTTAATCTATTTTTAAAAAGAACACTACAATCTAGAAAATGCTGATAGAGAGGGAAAGGTGAAACCTGAAGGAGCCTAGCGATAGAAGGCTGCTGGACCATAAATACAGTGGCAGGAATGTAGATGTGAAGAGAAAGTGAAGGTGTTCCAGGTAGATGGGATGGAATGAGCAAAGGCACAGAGGTGGAGAAGGAGGAGATGGTTGAGGGAGTTTAAAAGTCCAGTTAACCTAGAACACAGGGTGCCTTAATCTTCTGAAGCCAGAGAGAGGAAGTGGAGTCAGACTTTGAGAACTCCTGGGTGCTGGGTAAGAACTCAACCCAAGGCAGTGCAGAGCTATTCACAAAGTTTTGAAGAGATAAGTATTAAACCATCTGTTTTCTGCATACTCAAATACAAAATTTATAACAACTTCTTTTAGTTGAAAGGGATAGAAAAGAAAACCCCAGTAGACTTAAACAGAAGAATCATTTATCAGCTGCAAATATAAAGGCAGGTCTAGCTTCAGGCACAACTGAATTTCAGACCTGGTCCTCTCTCTTATAGTTCCACTTCCCACCTTGTGACTTGGGTCTTAGACCTCCTGGCAGTAGCAAGAAAACTTCTGGCAGCCCCCAGGCCAGTGGAGTATTGGCAAGTCAGTTCTCTGGGGAAAACGGTCCCTGATTTATGGGCAAATACTTCTACTTGAGAGCTTCTTGGAAAGCAAGGAGATCAAACCAGTCAATCTTATAGGAAATCAACCCTAAGTACTCTTTGGAAGGACTGGTGCTGAAGCTGAAACTCCAATATTGTGGCCACCTGATGCGAAGAGCTGACTCACTGGAAAAGACCCTGATGCTGGGAAAGATTGAAGGTAGAAGGAGAAGAGGGTGACAAGATGAGATGTTTGGATGGCATCATCCATTCAGTGGACATGAACTTGGGCAAACTCAGGGAGATGTGAGGGACAAGTGCTCACAGTCAGACACCACCTGATGACTGAACACCAACCACAACTTCCATTGTGGCTAATTTTGAGCTGCCAGTACAGTGTCACTGAATGTCAAGTTGAGAAGAGGTGTAAAAGGAGCTCTCAGAGACATCTAAACAGGCCTAGCACACTTAGGCCTCCCACCTGCAAATCCACGGGCACGGGAGCCTTCCCCAGGGGTTGCAGCAGATATTTCAGTACATCCCATTAACCTCTGTATGGCCCTAGGTCCATCTCTGTCTTTTTAAAAAGTACTTATTTATTTGGTTGTGTTGGGTCTTGGCTGTAACACTTGGGATCTTTTCCAGTTGTTATAAGTGCTTAATAGCAGCAGTGCGTGGACTTAGTTGCTCCGAGTCACGTGAGACCTTAGTTCTGTGATCAGGTTCAAACCTGTGTCCCCTGCATTGGAAGGTGGGTTCTTAACCACTGGACCAAGAGGGAAGTCCCATGGGCCCATCTCTTGATCCACTGCCGTGATGAGGGGACGATCTGTGATGGCGTAGGCCTGAGTTTCATGCTCCAGCCTCAGGCTCAGAGCACACAGCCTGAACACAGGAAGGGATTGGTATCAAGGGAAAAAATCCAGAGTATGGTTACTAGCAGAAGGGATGCTGGGTGTGAGTCAAACATAAAAGATTGCTAAGCTCGCATGAGAAAATAGCCATGAAACTCTTTGTAAACTGGAAAGCTCTGTGTAACTTTCCTAACTTGCTAGCTATTTTTATTCTTGGTCTGGTGCTCCAAGCTGCTGATACATCTGATTTCAAGGGCCATAAAATGCCATAGGAGACACCTCCAGGAGCATGTGGTCTTGAGATGAATGATTCACCACTCCTTTTTCTTTACCCACGGCAGACATGGCTAATGGATCACAGCACTTTCCCATAGAGCCCGGGAGGTGCTCACAATCCTTCTCCCCACAGCTGTCCAGGCAGGCACTACCAAGTGAACAGAGAAGGAATGAAAGATGGAATCCTTTTATTATCCTTCATCTAGCCCACTTCCATCATGAACCAGCATGGAAACAGGTGCAGAGAAGGGTGCAACTGCCCCACTTCACTGAGCAAGTCATCAGCAGGGCTTGGGGACACCTCGAGTCTTCCAATTTCTAATTAATCCTGGTAATATCCAAGATGACTCATATGGAGGGATGAGTCAGGGGCAAAGAAAGTTTGAGGGTGTGAAGATATTCAAAGTGGGGATGGATTCCCACTTCTGTTAGAATAAACTCCAAAAAAAATTTTTTTATGTTTATTTATTTGGCTGCACTGGATCTTAGTTGCAGCATGCGGGACCTTTTAGTTCTGGTATAGCGGATCTAGTTCTCGGACCAGGGTTCACACTTGGGCCCCCCACATTGGGAGAATGGAGTCTTAACCCCTGGACCACCAGGGAAGTCCCTCCAAATTCTGTAGTATAGAGTTCAAGGCTTTCCATAGGCGATCCCTGCCTTCCTCTCTGATTTCATCTCCTCCAAGTCTCCCTTCGCACTCCAGGCTCTGGCCATCCTTTTGTTCCTCAAAACATGCCAAGCTCAGCCGCTGCTCAATGGCTTTGAGAGATTTCCTCGAGAGGAGACAAAGACCGTCACCAGCAGCTCCAGACTAATATCCCACCAGCTTAGCCCACAAATCCCACAGAAGGAGATCACTCCTTTTCCACTGAGTGCAGCAAAAGTCCCAAGCCTGTGTCTCAGCCTATTAGCATCCAGACCCCACTGCGGCCGCCAAGAAGATGGAAAACTGACTGGCCGGGCATGGATCCTGAATCCCTGGAGAGCACAGACAGCCTCACCCCGACCACAAAGACTGACAAGGATGGAGAGGCGGTTGCCCATGGGGAAATTAAAGCACGCTGGCAAAGGAAGGGAAGACGGGCTCCATGGACACTCTAGTGGATAATGGAGAGTCCATGTCATTTGGTTTTCACCTGGGAGGAAGAACTTGAGTGACAGGATGTTTAGATGTTTATTTTCCAGGATCAAGAACAAACGGCTGCAGAGTAAGTGGGTTTATACCATCTCTCTGGATGAGGGTCATCCTACCCCTCATACCCCTACACCCTGCAGATGGCATATTCAGAGAGGGCTGCACTGGGGAAATATTGGGGAATCTTGATGGGGGAGGGGGAGGGGAGGGACATTTTAAGCCATGATCAGAATGTTTTCCTTTGAGAGCTGAGGCCTTACGTTATCATTGTACTTGAAAAGGATCACACACAAGAAAATAAAAAAGAGGGGGACAGAGGGGAAGAGCGCTTCCTCATGTTTTATTTTAAGATACCCCCCAACATTTGCATCCATGCCCCCGTAGCATTCAGACTTAGTGGTGCCATGATCAGTGAGCAATGTCTGCCATGAGCAGAGGAGTGGGGAACAGTGGTATGCCTGCTGTGTATTTGCTGACGCCAGTCTAACCAACTTTCTTGGACTGTCTCATGGCTGCCTGAGGCCAAAAAGATTCCCACCTGGACCTGATCTGTCAGCACACCAGGCTGACTTAATTAAAGTGAACAGAATTACCAAGTCATTATTTAACAGATCTAAAGCATTTTCAGAAGTCCTTGGGAGCGGGTACCACCTCCGGGGGAACGGCTATGCTTTCTGTCCTCCGCCCTGGCTGCGTGGCTCTCTCCCTTTTATCATCTCTCCCGTTGCAAGTGTTTTCCCCGTTTGCGAACTGATCTCGGAAAATGGGAATGAGACATGTTTTGCTCAGGAAAATGCAGAGCAGCCCGAGGAGCGTGGGCTGGCCACTGGGTACAGCCACCATGCCGGGGAGCCGCTGTTCATCACTGCACACTCCTGTCACCCTCCCAGCAACAGCCTGCAGGAGCCTTGTGAAGGGCTGAAAAGCCCTCAGGGAACCTGTAATTAAATCCCAGAAGATTGCCAGTTCTCCTGCTGGTAAGGGGAGAAAAGAGCAAGGCACAGCAGGCGTGTCCAGACAGAGCCGAGTACAGACAGCTAGCTCGGGCAGAGGCAGCTCGGGCTGCAGGGGCCAAGAGCAGACAACGTGGGGAAGCTGGGGATACGTTCAGTCACGTATCAGGGGCCAGATGCAAGCAAGTGATTTCTGGCTGGGCCCAGTCTGAGAAGGAAACTGGGTGGAAAGAAATCAGCCCAGGTACCTACCCATTCTAAAATCCTATAACCCATCAATCTATTATATCTAATACCTGGTGAACAAACATTGGCTGTGACCAGAGCCACTTTTCAAAGCATAAATCTGATTGTATCATTCCCTTGCTCCCATCTCAGGTCTGATGGTCAGCTGATACACACCCATTTTGATGGCTCAAATACTAAAATCCTTTCTTTCTGACCACATCGAGCAGCAGGTGGGGATCTCAGTTCCTTGACCAGAGATCAAACCCAAGCTGCCTGCACTGGAAACGCAGAGTCTTAACCACTGAACTGCCAAGTAAGTCCTGCAGTACTTTCATATCAAATACGTTTACACAGGTAAAGAGTTGCTATCTGGAGCACCACCTCCCCACCCCCAGTGTTCATCCTAGAATATACACTGTCCCAGCCCCTCTCTAAGATCCTTAGTTTTCCCTTCCAAGACTTGCCCCAGCACCCTGGCCATGTCTGTTCTTCCACTGGTGCCTGAGTGTTATTAAAAAAACTTTGAATATCACTCACCACTATTTAAAATCTATAGTCCATGGCTCAGAGGCAAAGAATCCCCTGTGATGCAGGAGACACGGGAGATATGGGTTCAACTCCTGAGTTGGAAAGATTCCCTGGAGGAGGAAATGGGACAGAGGAGTCTGGTGGGCTACAGTCCCATGGACAGAGGAGTCTGGTGGGCTACTATCCAAAAGGGTCGCGAAGAGTCCGACACGACTAGAGAGACTTAGCACACTATGAAGTGAAGTGAAGTGAAAGTCGCTCAGTCACGTCTGACTCTTTGCAACCCAATGGATAGTCCATGGAATTCTCCAGGCCAGAATACTGGAATGGGTTGCCGTTTCCTTCTCCAGGAGATCTTCCCAACCCAGGGACTGAACTCAGGTCTCCCGCATTGCAGGCGGATTCACTACCAACTGAGCCACCAGGGAACCCCTAGCACACTATGGAGAGCCTTAAAAATTGGAAATTTTTGTTGCAATTTTGTACAGAATTCAAAATGGGCATTCTTAAAAATGTTAAAAATAGAGCTACCATATGATGCAGCAATCCCACTCCCGGGCACATATCCAGACAAAACCACAACTCAAAAGAATGCATGTCCCCCAGTGTTCACAGCAGCACTCTTTACAATAGCCAGGACAGGGAAGCAAACTAAATGTCCATTAACAGAGTAATGGATAAAGAAGACAATGGAATAGTATTCAGCCATAAAAAGGAACTAAATAGTGCCACTTGCGGAGATGTGGGTGGACCTAGAGACTGTCCTACAGAGTGAAGTAACTCAGAAAGGGAAAAACAAATATAGTATAATAACACTTGTATGTGGAATCTAGAAAAATGGTACAGATGAACTTATTGGCAAAGCAGAAATAGAGTCACAGGTGTAGAGGACAAACTTATAGTTACCAAGATGGGAAGGGGGATGAACTGGGAGATTGGGATTGACATATATACACTGCTGCTGCTGCTGCTGCTGCTAAGTCGCTTCAGTCGTGTCCAATTCTGTGCGACCCCATAGACGTCAGCAGTGAAAGTGAAGTCCCTCAGTCGTGTCCAACTCCTAGCAACCCCATGGACTGCAGCCTACCAGGCTCCTTCATCCATAGTATATACACTACTATATATAAAATAGATAACTAAAGAGAACCTATTTAGCACAGGGAACTCTGCTCAGCGGTCTGTGGTGACTTAAATGGGAAGGAAATCTAAAAAAAGAGGTGATGTATGTATACACATAACTGATTCATTTTTCTATAAAGCAGAAACTAACATATTGTAAAGCAACTATACACCAATTAAAATTTAAAAAAACAAAGTCTATAGCCTTTCATCTGACATATTATTTTATACTCTCACTCCTACTAACTTTTCCAGCCTTATCTCCCACAACACAATCACCATGAACTCCAGCAACATGAATTCCCCATTATTCCCCAAGCAAGACAAAACAAGGCAAAATCTCTCTACTTAGATTTCTGTCTCCCTCATCTTTCCTTCAAAACTCCTATTCATCCTTCACAAGCCTTCTCAATTGTGCCCTAGAACATATAAGTAGGGGCTTCTCCAATAGCTCAGTTGGTAAAGAATCCTCCTGCAACGCAGGAGACCTGGGTTCGATTCCTAGGTTAGGAAGATCCCCTGGAGAAATGAAAGGCAACCCAACTCCAGTATTCTGGCCTGGAGAATTCCATGGATGGTATAGTCCATAGGGTCACAGAGTCAAACATGACTGAGCAACTTTCACTTCATATAAGTGAGTTACCTGCCAGTTGAGAAACTGGCTTGATCGCCTGGATTCTGCTCTGTGTTTAATCAGATTTCTGTCTTGATTTCTTTTCCAGGATCCTGCTTTGGTGATGTGTCTTAGACTGTAGCCCTCTCCTAAGATGAAGACTCTGCCTTTATCATACCTGTCACCCATTTTTTTTTTTTTTTTGGCAGCAACAAAAGACAGGAGGGGAAACCAAAGCATCAGAATGTCATGGTATCCAATTACTCAAGCCAACCCCATAAAGACCACCAGAAGAGTATCTTCTGCCTTCCCTCCACCCACTATATCCTCTAATCAGCTGTACTGATGAGCAGAACATATAAAACAAATTTATCAACATTACATTTATTTACCCTTGTTGTGACCATGCCTGTACACATCTCCTTTATCCATCACCCATCCTTTCCACCCTGAAAATGACTTATTTCTCTCTCCTTTACATTACTCTAGTTCCCCCATCTCTCTTGGGCACAAGAATGTCAAAACTGCAGTTTCCCCCTGTTTATCATGCCTGTGTCTCCAAGTATCTTGCTGCACAAGACATTTGTCTATTTCCATTGATCCAATATATTCTATTTCTCCCAACAAAACATGCCTATAAAATATTTTCCAACACACATGCCCATATAACTATACTTTTTTTCCTTCACATACCTATAACCAAATACCTTTTATATACTTGCTACTTAACAAGTAGAGTAGACTGGCACCCAATTAACATTACCCATCAATTCTAGGGGAATATGGGACGGTCTGATGCAGATGCTGGCCTAGATTCCCAGTCTCTGTGAGTCTCTAGGTCCTTTCCTTTGTTCACTCTGCACTCTGCTTTCTCTTGTGACTCAAGCCTTCAGCACTGCCCACTGGACAGCTCCCCAGCACCATTTACCCCAGGATTCAAAATCCAAGGGTAGATGGCACTCAGTCCTACACACCAGCCTTCTCCCCAAACATAGACAGATGGAGATATCCCATATTTATCCTCTTGAATCTCCTCATCCCCCCTCATTCTCCACAACTGATTCAACATATAATCATTTAAGCATACTCTTTGCATACACAGATTTGACAAATTGGACCAGTATTTACTTGCTGGATGAAGCCTAGTGCTGGGGGATGGGCTGGACATGATCAGCAAGCTTTGATCTGCTGCCTCTGGCTAGGACCAGGCTCTGTGTGGCATTCAGCACACCACAGCCATCTGGGCAGCTCTTGTTTAGCTCCCGTCTCTGTTCCTATGCCCCCAAGAAGCTCCAGACACCCCCAGGATAAGTACCACATCTCACTTCCACGTTCCTGATACACTCACCAACGCCCTGCCCTATGGCAAATGGGGAAGACTTCCAAAATCCATGGTACATGGCATGCTACAGGAAAGTTCCAGAAGACCAACAGCAAATACTATCATGGAAACCATTTGTCCAGGGACATTCAGAAGGAGTGCGATGGTGGCTAAGAGGACAAATTCTTGAGCCCAGCTATCTGTGTTCAGATCTTGGCTACCCCCCTTATCAGCTTTGTGACCTTATGCAAATTACCTAACCTCTCTTAGCCTCAATCTCCTCCAAGTAAAACAGGAATAATAACAGTACCTTCCTGTTATTATAAATATAAAATAAAATGTATAGTCTAAATTTGTATTTATAAAATGTTTAATCTGTAGGAGCAAGATTATACACATATGTGAATATACTCCTATGGACTGCAGCCTACCAGCCTCCTCCCACCATGGGATTTTCCAGGCAAGAGTGTTGGAGTGGGGTGCCACTGCCTACTCTGATATATATATATATATATATATATACACAGAAATACATAAATTTATCATTATATATGTTATGTATGTAGTATACACCATATATACTTACTGAACTCTGCAAACAATATTATATATCATTATAGTACACTATATACTATCCTTTATAGAGTATATTTAGTATAATGAATATGTATATGTGGGGCTTCCCAGGTGGCACTAGTGGAAAAGAATCCACCTGCCGATACAGGAGACCTAAGAGATGCAGGTTCAATTCCTGGGTCTGGAAGAGCCCCTGGCGGAGGGTATGGCAATCCACTTCAGTATTCTTGCCTAGAGAATCCCATGGACAGAGGAGTCTGGCAGGCTAAAAGTCCATAGGGTCCCAAAGAGTCAGACACGACTTGTGTACATGCACACACGTGTGTGTGTGTATGTATCTGTACACACATTACTAAAGGTAGCATGAAATGGAGGTAGAAATGAACAAATTTACTACTGTAAGAGTTATCATCATTTAAATTATTTTCTTCTAATCTGTTTCCATTTGCATACATTTTATGTCATGCTGGACTTAGAGTTTTGTGTTGAGTTTTGGGCATAAGGAATGTGACAGGGATTTCCCTGGTGGTACAGTGAATAAGAATCTGCTTGCCAATGAAGGAAACATGTGTTCAACCCCTGGTCCAGGAAGATTACATGCCAGGGAGCAACTGAACCCATGTGCCACAACTACTGAGCCCAAGCTCTAGAGCCTGAGAACTGCAGCTACAGAGCCTGTGTGCTCGGCAACAGGAGAAGCCACTGCAGTGAGAAGCTTGTACACCCCCAACGAAGAGGAGGCCCCACTCACTGCAGCTCAAGAAAGCCCACACACAGCGGTGAAGACCCAGCACAACCAAACATTAAATAAATAAAATGTTTAAAAGAATGTGATAAACACTGTTTCATGTGACTACACAACCTGAGAGATCCTTTTTAATGGCTGTATAATATTCCAACGAGCAAAGAGACCTGGATTGATTTAGCTATTGCCCTTATATCTGATAGGGTGCTTTAGGGTGCAAGTAATAAGAAGCTCTGATTCTACTGCTTTAAACAAAAAAGGGCTTTTCTTAGCTCACATAAAGGAAACCTTGGAAGGAAAGCATCTCTGGGGTTGATTAATTTGACAGCTCAACAATCTCATCACAGAATCTTTTCTAAGGTTATGTTCTGCCATCTGCAGATGATGGATTGTCTTAATTTTGACCCTGATGATCATAACATGACTGCAGTGGTCCAGGCTGAAATGGAAGAAGGGGCTGACTTTTTTTCCTTCTTAAGAGTAAGAAAAGCTTTCCACAATCGCCCAGCAGAACTGGTTTACACACCTACTTCTAAGCCAACCACTGCCAAGTAGATGGGCTCACCCTGTCGATTTAGCCCAACTGGGTTTCATTCCAAGGCTGGGGATACAGGGTCACATTCCCCAAGAGTGGATACAGGGGAAGAGCTGAACAGAAAACAAATTCCTTTGGAAGGAGGAGAGTAGGGCAAACAAATATTGGGGAGACAGCTAACAGTATATGCCTTGTTCTTTGTAAGCTTCATTTACATCCAGCTTGAAGGAACAATTAAGTCTGAGTAACGGGATTAAAATGCTTAAAGGAGGTGACATTTGATATTGGCTTTGAAGGATGTGTAAATGTCAACAGTGTGGGAGGAGCCAACATTTCTGGTTGAAGTTCCAGCATGACTACAGTCGAGGTGCAATAAATTGTGGGACATTCTCCAGGAAGAATGAATGTCCCAGGGAAGCTGCGATGTCAGGTGGTAGAAGTGAGAAGGGTGGAATGTAAGGCTAGATTGAGGCCAAATTGGAGTAAATGTTTAAATGCTAGCTGAAGCCTGCTGGACTCAGAGTTTGGAGGTCATGGGAAGTCAATGAATGTTTCAGAGAAGAGACACAGAAAAGCTGAACTTTGAGGGGAAAAATCTGGGTGTAGATATAGAATGCACAGCAGGGGAGAGGTGGCTGAAGGGAGACCAGTTGAGAAGGAGCTACAGTCATCCAAGGGTAATACTACAGGTTCCCCCGGGACAGCACACATGAGAGGGAGGTGAGAGGGTCCACTCATCCAGAGAGGCAGGAGCCACAGAACCAGCAGTGCTTGCATGTTAGGACAGGGGCCAGGGGGCAGCGGGTGCGGAGGATAAATGATGGCATCATTAACCAAGCCAGCAAAGAAGCAAAGAGGAAGAATATGACCCCACCTGCGGCTTGCATAGAGTCCTGGGTTTCCAGGCTACGTGCCAGCACCTCAGATGGTGACAGCAGAGCAGCCCAGGAAATCCAAACAAAAATGCACGTATGCCAACATCAGAGGGTAAAGGGGAAAACTAGCTGAATGAAATGGTGTGTGTGTTGAAATTCCAGAGGCAACCTCCGTGAAAGTTTTTCTGCATTAATTGAAGTGGGGCTTCTAATTGGATTTCAATAAAACGTGCTTCACAAATGGGAAATAGAGAAAAGGAATGACAAAGCCTATCTATTAATACAGTTACAGTTCCATTTTCTCCAAGGAAAGGCCCTAAACATTAGATTGTAAGTGTAGGGAGCTGTCACTGAAGGGTTCCACAACCACCTGACCACAGTCTGGACTCAGTCCTGGTTTTATAGCAAGTGGGAGGAGTTATCCATTTATTTGTTCCTTCCTGCACCCACAAACACTTATTAAGTCCATGCTATGTGCCAGGCTAGAAAACAGAGCCATTAGGAGGTTACCATAGTCCCTTGCACAGCAAGAAGAACAAACCAGTCAATCCTAAAGGAAATCAAACCTGAATACTCATTGGAAGGACTGATGCTGAAGCTGAAGCTCCAATACTTCAGCCACTTGATATAAACTACTGACTCTTGATTGGAAAGACCCTGATGCTTGGAGAAAGGAGTGACGGAGGATGAGATGGTTGGATGGCATCATTGACTCTATGAACATGAGTTTGAGCAACCTCCAGGAGATAGCGAAGGTCAGGGAAGCCTGGCGTGCTGCGATCAGGGGGTCACAAAGAGTCAGACATGACTGAGCGACTGAACA
The DNA here is from genome assembly GCA_006410875.1 of Neotragus pygmaeus. Lineage (NCBI taxonomy): Eukaryota > Metazoa > Chordata > Mammalia > Artiodactyla > Bovidae > Neotragus > Neotragus pygmaeus. Next base: position 651,269 of record SJYV01056333.1, read on the forward strand.
ACAACAACTATTCACCTGGTGAGCAAAGCTGGAGGGTTGCATGAGGGGGTGGCNTGAGGACTCCACCACATGGATGCCCTGCCCAACGTGTCCAAGCAGGTAATCTGCAGGCCACTGGGCCCAGCCCAGCCCCCTTCCCAGCCCCTCCCTCCTGGCAGAAAGCACACAGTATGAAGTATATGAAGAGGTCGCTTCCAGAAGCGGAAACTCAAACCCGAGGGGCTTGTGAAGAGACACTCAGACGCATTACTAATCAGAGAAATGCAAATTAAGGCAACGAGACATGACTTTATGCTTTCTACTGATTACACAGGTAAACATTTAGAGAGCTGGCTGATACCCGGATGTGAGTCTGGATGATCCAACATAGGGAGTGTAGGACCCTCCAGTAGCAGCTGGTGTTAATTTTGCAAATTAAGTATACCTTACCTGATGCCCCACAACCCTGCTCCTGGGTGTATACCTCAAGAACATTCTCACTTAGGTCCTTATGAAGACAGACCTCAAGATGTTCTTTGCAGCATCATTTGTGATGAAACAACCTTAGTGTCCATCTCTAAGAGAATAAACAGCACACCGAGGAGATGCTCAAAGTGGAATATCAGGCAGATGCTGGACTAGGTGTGCACACAGCCACATGGATGGATCTTAAACACATGGCACTCGATGGAAACTTAAGAAACAAAGTGAGATCTATAATGTATACTGCAATCGACTGGATACTGTTCAGCCAACATTCACACCCCTTTCCTCTGGGGCAGAACACACTTCCCCACCCTGCTAACTTTGGCCCTGGCTATGTGACTTGTTTTGTCCACTGGAATACAGGCAGAAGTGACCATGTACCATTCTTCAGTCAAGACTTAAGAGTCATCACAGATTTCCTTTCCTTTCTTTTTTTTTAGGATTTTCTTTTTATTCTTAATGTTTTGCATCTGCAAATCTTTATTTAATCTTATTGAAGTACAGTTTATCTACAATGTTATATTAATTTCTTCTATACAGCAAAGTGACTCAGTTATATATATATATTATTTTTCGTATTCTTTTCTATTATGGTTTGTCACAAGATATTGAATATAATTCTATGTGCTATACAGTAGGACCTTGTTGTTTATCCATCCTATATATACCAGTTTGTCTATGCTAATCCCAAACTCCCAATCCATCCCTCCTCCACCTCTCCTCTTGGCAACCACAAGTCTGTTTTCTGTGTCTGGCATCACAGATTCCTCTCAACCCTCCTGCGTTTCTGCCATCGCCATGAGAATATCCTCTGGGTAGATGCTGGCCACAGCATGACAAGACAAGTCCAGGACAGACCTGAAACCAATGCACAGCCAGGAACCAAGCCCAATTAGCCCAGAACCCACAGCAGTCACCCCAACCAACCCTCACACCCACAAGCAAGAAAAATAAAGCTGGTTTTTATAAACCATTGAGTTTGGGGGTGATTTGTTATAGTACAGCCTTATTGCAGAAATAGTAATACGCGTACTATTTATATAAATGTAAAGGATGCAGAAAGTGACACATTTGTAAGAACATATACAAACACAAGTGCTTTAAACAGAATGGAGGGTTGCCAGTATAGAAGGGAGAGGAATGGGAGGAGGGAACGGGGGAGAAAGTGAAATCAAATCACCAGTTAGATACTCGCATGGACCACTGATGGTCAGGGCCTTGATCAGAGTGGTAACATCAGCTTAATCTTTTTCCCGGAGTTTCTGCCTCACCAAAGTCAAGTCCAGGAGGGCAGGGACCTAAAATAACCTTGGAAGGGTCACCAATTGGTGCCCAGTAAAGACCCCTTGAACCAATGACTAAGATAAAAATCTGAAGCCTTTTCAACTCTCATAAACCCAGAACCTCTCTTCCAGAAGAAAGGTTCACACAATTTTGTCAGAATGCAGAACTCAAGTGACTGGAGGGAGGGTCTTTGTCACCTACCTGGCAGGTCTCAGAGAGGTTCAGAAACAAGTTCAAGGTCCCCTGGGAGCTGGCCCTGCATGCTGCCAGATTCTGCTGGAGGAGAAAGCCCTATTTGGAGCCCCACCCATGGTGCTCCTTCCACTGGCATGAGTGCAGGGAGGGAGAAAGGCCAGGGCTGAACTAAATGAAATCTTCCTCACCTTCACAGCTAGTTTATTTGTCAACTTCAGTCCTAAAGGGATGTTGATGAGAACTCCACAGGAAATAATGAGGCAGCAGAGGGGGAGGTAAGTGGGAGCCAAGGAGGCAGGGCAGCCTTCCGTGCCCAGTGGGTCGCCGGTCCTTTGTAAGGAAGGGCCCCTCCATCTCCAGCCTGTGTGTGTGCGTGCTCAGTTGCTCAGCTGTGTCCGCCTCTTTGCGAGACCATGGACTGTAGCCTGCCAGGCTCCTCTGTCCATGGGATTCTCCAGGCAAGAATACTGGAGTGGGTTGCCATACCCTTCTCCAGGACATCTTCCCAACCCAGGGATCTAACCCACGTCTCCTGCATCTCTTGGACTGGCAGGTGGACTCTTTATTATTAAGCCACCTGGGAAGCNCCAGGCTCCTCTGTCCATGGGATTCTCCAGGCAAGAATACTGGAGTGGGTTGCCATACCCTTCTCCAGGACATCTTCCCAACCCAGGGATCTAACCCACGTCTCCTGCATCTCTTGGACTGGCAGGTGGACTCTTTATTATTAAGCCACCTGGGAAGCCACCTCCAGCTTATTTAATTCTAAATAAACCTCAGGAAGAAAGGCCCTTGAGGTGCAGAGAGGGAAGGAAGGCTTAAGTGAGCTGTGACTTTCATTTCCAAGGAAACTAGATTCGGAAGAGAGCCACAAGTAGAGGAAATCCAGAGCAAATGACTCGGAAACCACCACAGAGCTGGTTCTGGAGTCCAGGTAGCTCCAGGGTTGAACACTGATGCATCATTTTGCAGCTGTGTGAGTGTGAGCAGGGCGAACAGCCTCTCTGAGCCTGTTTTCCTGTGTGAAGAATGGGGACAAGAATTGCCCCTATGCTGTGGGGCTGTTGGGAGAATTCAGTGAGATGGTCTGTGCACAGAGCCTGGCTCAGCAGAGCCTCCAAAATGCAGCTCTGATACTGGCTCAGCTCCAGCTGGGTGCCAAGCACTGTGCCGGATTCGGCGCCGAATGAGGCAGGCGAGGCTGCGCCCACATGGATCTCCAGGTGTTTTGGAAACAAGACAGAAAAGTACAGGCATCTGACAAGATCATTTTAGGGATTTGCAGGAGTGGTAAATCCGAGTGATTTGAGAGGGGGGGAGTCCGTTTCAGACAAGCTGGCAGGACAAGACTTCTCCAAAGAGATGACATCTCTCGTTGAAGTGAGACCATAAACTGGAAAGACGGCCACGTGGGCAGTGCTCGTATAAAGAGGGCGCAGGAAGAGGCTCCCACTCCCACTGGCAAACAGCGCTCCCCTTCCCTGGGAAGGGCAGCTAGGAGGGCTGCTGAGATAGGCTCCGCCCAGCGGTCCTTTGAAAGCATACCTGGCCCCGCCTCCCCAGCTCCTTACAACCTATTAGAGGAAAGGAGGGCTTCAAAGTCAGCAACGGGGGCGGGACTCTACTTGGGCTTTTATTCCCAGTGATACCTGGAGTCCACGACACAGGCTCTGATTTGGGGCTCTTTCTACCCTGAATTTGTCCGGCTCTCTCCAAGAGACAGACTTCCTCTCAGACCCTCCCCGAGCTCCCCCAGAGTTCGGAGAGCTTGCTGCTTCCAATGACACCCCTCTGCCTAGGGGTAGCTATGAATGTGTTTCCAGAGTTCAGATCAGATCTGCCACTGCTGGTTCCATTGCTGACCCTCTGGTGGCCTCCAGGATAAAGACCAAGCTTCTTGATATGACATTTGAGGCTTGTGGCAACCTAGTCCTGCTGACCCCTCTAGCCTGGCTCCTCACTGCTGCCCGACTGTCGGACTGTTCCAGCTAGAGCCATTAACTGCTGCAGACAGCACAGGCCACGAGCATGTTCTCCCCAAATTTGCACATGCTGCCAGACTTCCCTGGTGGTCCAGTGGATAAGAATTCGTCTGCCAATGCAGGGGGCACGGGTTTGATCCCTGGTCTGGGAAGATTTCACATGCCTTGGGGCAACTATGCTCCTGCACCCACATGCCTTGGGGCAACTATGCCCCCAGAGCCTGTGCTCGGAAACCAGAGTGTAGCCCCCCTCCCTGCAACTAGAGAAAGCCCATGAGTGTCAATGAAGGCCCAGCACAACCAAATAAGCAAATAATTCAAAATTAAAATATGAAATTTGCACATGCTAGACTTCCCTGGTGGGCCAGTGGTTAAGATTCTAAGCTTCCACTGCAGGGGGCACAGGTTGATCCCTGGTCAGGGAAGTTCTGCATGCCTCACGGTGCAGCCAGAAACAAAAAACTTCTACATGCTGATCCTTCCAGCTGAAACGTCTTTCCTTGCCCTAACCATTTAGCCTGCAAGACACATCGAGATGGTACTGCTCAGTAACCCCTACCTGATCATCTGATCCCTCCCCCAAGCACGGTCACATGTAGCCCTAGGACCCATGGATCAACCCCACCCACTCAGGACCCCATCAGACCTTCATCCAGGGGCCTGCCCAGGACACTAAGCATTTCACGTGGTCAGTGCCACTGCAACCCAGACAAGGGCAAAGGAAGTGCTAACATTCGTAATACTCTTCAGTACAGTTCAGTCGCTCAAGTCATGTGCAACTGTTTTCAACCCCATGGACTGCAGGCAGCACGCCAGGCCTCCCTGTCCATCACCAAACTCATGTCCATCAAGTTGGTGATGCCATCCAACCANCCAGTTCTAACTGTTGCTTCCTGACTTGTATACAGATTTCTCAAGAGGCAGGTCAGGTGGTCTGGTATTAAAAGCGCTTTGTGGCCTTTAACTTCATTGGAAACAATTTTGTTAGATTGTATTGTGACAGCTAACGTATCAGTATACATTTATAAAAAATTTATCAAAATTGGTGACTTTTTGTATGGCCATTTTAACATTGGAGCTGGAAAGGAAGAAGCTGGGTTTTATGCTTTATTTCAAGAAAGGTAAAAATGCAACTGAAGTACAAAACCAAAGATATGTGCAATGAATGAAGAATGTGCTGTGATTGATCAAAAGTGTCAAAAGTGGTTTGCAAAGTGTCATGCTGGAGATTTCTCACTGGACAATGCTCCATGGATGGGTAGACCAGTTGAAGTTGATAGTGATCAAACTGAGACATAAACTGAGAACAATCAATGTTACACCACACAGGAGATCGCTTACATACTCAAATGTCCAAATCAAGAGCTGAAAATCATTTGCACTAGCTTGATTATGTTCATCACTTTGATGTTTGGGTTCCACATGAGTTAAGCAAAAAAAAAAGAAAAAGAAAACCTTCTTGACCCTATTTCCAATGCAATTCTCTACTTGAATGTAATGAAAACATTCTGGTTTTAAAACAAATTGTGGCCAGTGATGAAAAGTGGATACTGTACAACAATGTCGAACAGAAGAGATCACAGGGCAAGTGAAATGAACCACCACCAATCACACTAAAGGCCAGTCTTCATTCAGAGAAGGTCATGTTGTATGCATGGTGGGATTGGAAGGGAGTCCTCTATTATGAGCTCCTTCCAGAAAACCAAATGATTAATTTCACCAAGTACTGCTCCCAATTAGACCCACTGAAAGCAGTACTCGACAGAAAGTGTCCAAAATTAGTCAACAGAAAGCCCACAAGCTTCCAGCAGGATAATGCAAAACTACGTGTTTCTTTGATTCTTTGATAACCAGGCAAAGACTGTTACAGCTTGGGTGGGAAGTTCTGATTCATCTCCCCTATCGACCAGATATTGCACCTTCAGGTTTCCATTTATTTTGGTCTTTATAAAATTCTGCTAAAGGAAAAAATTCCACTTCCCCAGAAGACTGTAAAAGGCACCTGGAACAGTTCTTTGCTCTAAAAGAGAAAAAGTTTTGGAAAGATGGAATTATCAAGCGGCCTGAAAAATGGCAGAAGGTAGTGGAACAGAACAGTGAATATGTTGTTCAATAAACTTCTTGGTAAAAATGAAAAATATGTCTTTTATTTTTATTTTAAAACCAAAGGAACTTTCTGGCCAACCCAGTATTTGGCAATAATTTCTTGGGTGCAATGACAAAAACATATGCAACAAAATAAAAAAACAAATAAATTGGACCTCATAAAAGTTGACAGCGTCTGTGTATCAGAGGACATTATCAACAGAGTGGAAAAAGCTACCCACAAAACAGGAGAAAATATTTGCACAGCATGTACCTGAAAAAGAATGATATTCAGAATAGATACAGAACTCCTACAACTCAACAGCAAAAAACAAACAACTCAATTCACAAATGAGCAAAGGAGCAAAGGACCTGAAAAGACATTTTCCAAAGGAGATATACAAAGGGTCAAAAAGCACAAGAAGATGCACGCCATCACCAGCCGTTAGGAAAACGCAAATCAAATTCACAATGAGCTACAACCTCACAATCATTAGGATGGCTACTGTCAAAACAGAACCTAACAAGAATTGGTGAGGACACAGAGACAGTGGAACCCTTGCGCACTGTGAACATAAACTAGTGCAGCTGTTTGGGAAAAAAAGAGTACGATGGGTCCTCAAAAATTAAACATAGAATTACTGTATGATCCAGCAGTTCCATTTCTGGGAGGAAGAAGTGAAAACAGAGATTTGAATGGCTGTTTGTACACCAACGTTCATAGCACAGTATTATTCACAATGCCCACAAGTTACAAACAACTCAAATGTCCATCAACCAGTGGATAAACAAAGTATAGTATATATACCAGAACAGACCAGAACATTTTGTTTCTGATGCATCTACAGCGAGGTACATGGATGAACCTTGAAGACATTATGCTAAGTGAAATAAGACAGGCATGCACGCTCAGTCACTAAGTCATGTCCAACTCTTTGCGACCCCATGGACTGTAACCTGCGAGACTCCTCTGTCCATGGGATTTCCCTGGCAAGAATACTGAAGTGGGTTGCCATTTCCTTCTCTAGGGGATCTTTCTGATCCAGACATAAAACCTGAGTCTCCTTTATTGGCAAGTGGGTTCTTTACCGCTGAGCCACCTGGGAAGCCCTTTCAGGCACAGAAGGACAAATATTGCTTAGTCCACTGATATGAGGGGCCTAGAGCTGCCTTATCCACAGAGACAGGAAGGAGAATGATGATGGGCGAGAGGGAACGGGAATTAGTGTTTAACGGACATCGAGTTTCAGTTTGGGAGGATGAAAAAAACATTATAGAGATGGATGGTGGTGATTGTTGCATAACAAGATGAATGTACTTAATACCATTGAACTGTACAGCTAAAAATGGTTAAAATGGTAAATTTTATGTTATAGATGTTTTACCACTATTTTCAAAATTAAGAACTTCATTCATCTAAAGACATCCGTGAAACGGCAAGCCCCCAGAGTGAGAAATGTGTAATACCTATAAGTAACAAAGGGTTATAATATGCTTAAAAAAAAAAAACACCTTATAAAGCAGTAAGTAAAAGACAAACCATCTAATAGAAGCATAGGTAAATGATGTGAACAGGCACTTATGCAAGAGAAAATCCAAATCACGATAAACATGAGGAGAGGCTCGATCCTGTTAATAACTGCAGAAATGCAAATTGAAAGCCACAATAAGATACCATTTCTCATCATTCATTTGGCACATTTTAAAAATCTGACAAAAGATAAGTATTGTCAAGAATAGAACAATGGGAATTCCCATACCACATGAGCAGGAGATGAATTGGCACACCCACTTTGGAAACTAAGATGGCTCTACTTAGTGAAATTAAAGCTACACAAAGCTGACCCAACAATTCTGAGTCCAGACAAACACTACAGCAGATTCTCAAACTGGAGGATTCATCAGAATCACCTGGAGGGCTTGTTAAACACAGATTGCTGGCCCTCAACCCAAAGTTTCTTGTTCAGGAGGTCTGGGGTGGGGCTTGACAATTTACAGTTCTAATAGGCTCCCAGGTGATGCTGCCGCTGCTGGCCTGAGGTCCATATTTGAAGAATCAACAACATAGGGACCTCCCTCATGGGCCGGTGGTTAAGAATCCACTTGCCAACACAGAGGACACAGGTTCGATCCCTGGTCCAGAAAGATCCCACATCCGTGTTCCACAACAGAGAAGCCACCACAATGAGAGGCCTGCGCACTGCCACGGAGGGTGGCTCCCTCTTGCTGGAACTAGAGAAAGCCCTCATCCAGAAACCAAGACCCAGCAAGGCCAAAAATACATAAATAAATAAAAATTATTTTAAAAGAACCAACAGCACTACTCATAATAAACCTGAAAATGTCCCAAATATCCACTGACAGCTAAATGAAAAACAGACGATGATAGAGCTATGCAATGGAATATTATACAGTAATAAAAAGGAACAAACCACAGCTACACAATTGCTGTAGACTGAATACATGTATTCCGCTGCCCCCCAAATATGTATGCTGGAATGCTAACTCCAAATGTGATGGCACTTGGAGGTGGGGCATTGGGGCTGATTAGATCATGAAGGTGGAGGCCTCATGAAAGAGACCCCAGAGGGCTTCCATCCCTTCTGCCCGGTAAGAACACACCAAGAAGACAAGGGTCTGTGAACCGAGAAGTGGCTTCTCATCAGACACTGAACCTGCCAGTGCCTTGATCTTGGACTTCCAGCTTCCAAGGTCGTGAGAAATAAATTTCTGTTGCTTTTAGCAGCCTGAATAGACTAAGACAGTGACCAGCATAATGTTAAGCAAAAGAAGCCATACATACCCCAAAAATCCATCATATAATCATTATTGATCTAGAAAGGTCAAAACCAAGTAACCCTATTGTGATTAGGCTTGTATACTGGGTGGCTCGTATATGTCCAGAATTGATAAATCTACAATTACAGAAAGGAGATCATTGGTGGTCTATGTCTGGAGGACTGAGGGATGATGGCTAAAGGAAACAGTGTTTCTTTTTGGGGATGATGAAAATATTCTACAATTCGAGGACTTCCCTGGTGGTCTCTGTCTTGCAATCCAGGAGATGGGGGTTCAATCCCTAGTCAGAGAACTAAGATCCCACATACTGCAGGGCAATTAAGCCCATGCACCACAACTTCTGAGCCTTTGTGTCGCAACTAGAGAAGTCCACGTGATGCAATGAAGACCCCGCACAGCCAAAAAATAATAATAATGTTTAAAAGAAAATATTCTATAATTCATAGTGGTGATGACCGCACAACTCTGTCAATACACTGAAAACCACTGAACTTTAAGGGGACAAACGTACAGTAAGTGAATTATATCTCAATAAAGCGGTTACCCCCAAAACAAAAAATTTTTTAACTGACGAATAAAATCAACAGCCGCTTCCCTCGCCACCAGAGATGCGCCAGGCAAGGGGCGTGTGTAATGAAACCAAGGAGAGAGACACCAAATTTGGAGAAACCACATTCCTTCCTGGTGTCTCTATAATGCACACACACACACACACACATGCGCCCCGGGGCTTTGCCTGCCTTTGGCAAAACTCATGCTAAATGCCAGAAGCCCACGAGGCCAGAGATCCTGTGGGCAAGCAGGTGACCGGGGCATTCCTGCCAAGAGACACAGGACTCTTTCAACTCAAAATTAGATTTTAAGCAAACGCCTAACTGAAGCAAAGCCCATTGGAGAAAAGCTGGTTCTAGAACCCACGCCAGGCCTGGAGGAGCAAATTCCCAGGTAGCAAATTGGGGTAGGGGCTTCAGCCCTCCCAGGACACTCCTTCTGAAAGGGCTTCTCTCTTCAGGTCATCGCTCCTAGTGGGTTCAAGGTGTAGGTAAGGTCTCAGGGACTTAAAGCCCTCTGCTCCTCACACAGGCTAAAGGCAGCATGTTTGGGGAAGTCACATCCCAGACTTCGCGCCTCCAGGGAGCCCGGCAGATGGTTGCAAATGACGAGTCTGCAGGAGCCAGCAGATGTGATGCGTGAGGAGCAGAGGGTGTCAGGAGCAACCGTGGGTCCCCTCAGCTGCCACCACCCTCTGCTCCACGCAGCCTCTGACAGCTCTGAGCCAACAGGGCTGCCTCACTGGGTCAAAACACACAGCAAAGACAACCAAAGAATTTCCTGGGCCTAAGGAGCAGAAGAGGGGCCAAGAGGCCCCCTGGCAGGGTGGAAAGACCCATGAGGTGTGGCAGAGACAGCAAAGGAATGGGATACAGCGCTTTGCTGTGTGATCTCAGACAAGCAGCTCAACTTCTCTGAATCTGTTTCACGGGGTGTAAACCAGAGATAACCGCAAGTCCTCAAACAGCTGTCAAAAAAGTTATATGAACCAAGAGATGTGGAAGTGTTTAGTGGTGAGTGGAATTCTGCACGTGATACAGCAAAGGTTGGTTGAGAAACACCAACTGAGTTTCATTTCATGTTAGCTTTCTAGCTGGTTGAGCCAAAGTGAGGAGACAGGGGAAATACAATGGAATAATCAGTCATTCAAGCTGGCGTTGATTGAACCAGACCCTGTGCTCACCCCTGGCGTGGATCATCCCATTTTGTTCTCAGAAGAACCCCACAAAGTGAACGTTATTTATCCCCATTTTTCAGATGAAGAACGTGAACCATAAAGAAGACGAGAAGCATGCCCAAGGTTCACTCCACGTCATCAAACCCACGTCTCCTGCTTGGCAGGCGGATTTTTACCACTGAGCCACCTTTTAGTCCTTCCCTAGTTTCAGAGATTCTTTTCCTATTTTAATAGTTCCCATCAACACAGCTTTCCTGATGTCTCGGTGGGTAAAGAATCCACTTGCCAATGCAGGAAACATAGGAGACACAGGTTCGATCCCTGGGTCAGGAAGATCCCCTAGAGGAGGAAATGATGACCCACTCCAGTATTCTTGCCCGGAAAAAAGTCCATGAACAGAAGAACCTGATGGGCTACAGTCCAAAGGGTCGCAAAGAGTCAGACACAACTGAGTGACTAGGCACATACACACACTCATCAAGGCAGCAAGTGGGACTGTAAAAGCACAAGGACTTTGCTGCCCACCGGTCCAGGTTCCAACCCAGCTCCATCGTCACAACCTGCATGGCCTTGGGCGAGATAACCCTCTGGGCCTGTTTCCCCACCCACCAACCAGTTTAAAGACAGCACAAACTCATCAAGTTGTTGGGGATCAGTGGGGTCTGACATGTTAGCAAAACAGAAATAAGTTGTTGGGATTATTATTATTTTTTATTTAAAAGCATCTTGGAAAAATATACCCTGGCACACTAAAATCATGAATGACAGACCTCACTGCTCAGGATGAGGTGAAAATAATTTGACTCTATAAGTGAATCAATGTAAAGCAAAACAGTAAGTGAATATAGATATTGGGCAGTATACAGCCCAAGTTGGGAAGGTAGTGCAAAATAAGAATTCAGGGCCTCTTGCAAGAGTTATTAATAATTTCAAGACAGTAACAGTGCAGCATTAAGCCAAATGGAGGGCCCTTTTATGCATGGAACCCCATGTGACTATAAGGTCACGTGTCCACCAAGCTGGCCCCGGTGTTGGCAAGGATGTGGGCTACATCCTTGGATGTATTCATACCTTTCACGCATTTTTTAAAACTCATTGAATGTACATTTAAAACCTGTGCATTTTACTATTTGTATATCATATCAGTAAAATTATATCAATTTAAAAAGAAATGTGGTAAAATAGGGTTATAAATCTCCTGCTTATCACAGGCAGTGTGATTCTGCAATGAGGCACAGGCATAGACCTGTATATTGAATGCTATCTTCTGTAACATAGTCTGTGTATCCCTGATCCCTGTGTACAGTTGTACAGGATATGCACTGCCCAATCCTATGCCATTCACATAGACAAATCATGACCCCCCCCCGAGTTGTACAGTGGGTAACCTACGCAACTGTCCATGGTAGCCTTGACTGTATAACTTCATTTGAAGAACTCATCATTTGTCTCAAGGGAAGACCCTGTTTGAATGCAAGACTGGAACCAAATAAAGAGTCTTTTTTTTTTTTTTT
>SJYV01056333.1:663422-734116 GCA_006410875.1 Neotragus pygmaeus
GGGCATGGCAACCCACTCCAAAATAAAGAGTCTTTTTTTTTTTTTTTTTTTTTTGCAAATACCATCCTAAGACCTCCCATCCAGGCAGAAATCTAGAAGGAACCAGATCATGGATAGACTTTCCTGGGATGTGCAAAGGAGCCATCTTTCAAATTCCTCCAACCCTATGCAATTCAGCAAGCCCTATTTCCCCAGTGCTACTGAAACCTCTGCTCAGAAGAGCAAAGGGCTGGATTTAAGCATCTGAGCTAATTTCTCACACCAAAGTATGATAAGACCAAAGAGTCACTTCAAAATGTAAATTATCATTGTTTACACTTAACAGAGTCTTCTCACCAAGGACAGACTGTTTCCAATTATGAAACATGAAAGCTGGTCACTGTTTGGGGTTAATATGACACTTTCAGAGAGAGTGAACAGGCGAGACTACCCAGACACCTAATTACCTGGAAAGATAATCTTGAATAATTGGAATTAGAGCAACTAAAGCAATTATTGGATGTTGTGATCTCCGGGAGAAATCCTCCACCGGCACAAGGATTCAATCACTTTTAATAAGAGCACGTAATTAGAGGAATCCAGAATTTCAAAATAAAGTGGCAGAATGAAGGAGGTGGGAGGACCACGTGTGATGCGAGAGAAAATGAGGCTGGAGGCATGGGTGGGAAGGCAGGGGATGTGAGAAAGGATGGGCGGGGTGGGCAGGATCCTGATGAAAAGACCTCAGGAGCCTGGAGGATGAGTCTGACTCTAACCTAAGTTTGCTGTGTGACTTTCAGCAAGACACTTAACCTCTCTGGGCCCTACCTTCCTCCCACTCTTCAGTCATTCAGCAAACGTCTATTGCACATCTGCCACATGCTTGGCACCAGGACACTGGTCTCACATCTTGGCACAGGCCATTCATTCTGGCAGGAACAGCACCCTCCCCCACCACAGTGCCCCTTATGCAGTAGAAGAAATGCCACTCATCCTCCAGGGCCCTCCCGACATGGGACCCTCCCCACACGGGACCCTCCCCAGACTGCCATCATTCCCTCCACAGACCTCTGGCCACTCACTCTGGGTCCCTGGTTCACAGATGATTCTCTACCTCTTTATGTGCTGACCCCACTAGACAGCTCCTAGAGATCAGAAGCTAGGGAAGGGGGTTCTCCTCACTGTCCCAGCTCCTAGCATACAGCCTGCCACCAAGGGGTGCTGCCACTGGCCTGAGGCAAGAGGGCCAAGGTCCCCACAGCCCTTCCCTGAACACAAGGGTGCAGCCTGGCTCCATGGATGAAGCGGCACGAGGTGAGCTGGCCTGTGTTGTGAGTTTGTTGAGAATGGCCAGGCAGTGATCTCCTGTAGGAATATTCCATCCCTTTCCTGCCTCCATGGAAGCAGCAGGACCATGAAGACAATGATTCCCACCCACAGTCAGAGGGCTCCTAGAATTAGCTCCATGCTGGCTGGGAATGGCAGGTGAGAGGGAAAAACGGGCGTGTGAGCCACTCGGGCTGGGCTCCTGCCTCTTTGTCTCCTGAAGTGTGACTCACTGGGATGAAAGAATCAGAGTTCCCATTTTGTCAGGCTCTGGAGGAGCCCAGTTGTTGAATCGTTAAGTCGTATCCAACTCTCTGCGACCTCATGGATCGTAGCCCACCCAGGCTCCTCTGTCCATGGGATTTCCCAGGCAAGAATACTGGAGTGGGTTGCCATTTCCTTCTCCAGGGAATCTTCCCAACCCAGGGATCAAACTCGGGTTTCTTGCATTGCAGGAGGACTCTACCGTCTGAGCCACCACGGCGGTACTATGGTAAAAACCTGCCTGNAGGCAAGAATACTGGAGTGGGTTGCCATTTCCTTCTCCAGGGAATCTTCCCAACCCAGGGATCAAACTCGGGTTTCTTGCATTGCAGGAGGACTCTACCGTCTGAGCCACCACGGCGGTACTATGGTAAAAACCTGCCTGCCAGTGCAGATAGACTAACAGCAGGTCCGATCCCTGGGTTAGAAAGATCCCCTGGAGGAGGGCACAGCAATCCACTCCAGTATTCTTGCCCGGAAAATTCCATGGACAGAGGAGCCTGGTGGGCTATGGTCCATCGGGTTGCCAAGAGTTGGACACAACTGAAGCAACATGGGAGACCAAAGCTGGTGTAACTAACTCAGTCTGGGGCCCAGAGAGGACTTCACAGAGTCAGGATCCTTGAGAGGTGAAGGTCACAGGGAGCTCCCCAAATAGCCAGGGGGAAAAGATCACCCAGGATTAACGCACAGGCACCAGGATGCACCAGCGACTGTCCAGGCTGCAGCTGGCAGGTGACCCGCTTGCAGCTCCAATGTCAAGAGTCTGGGCAGCTGTGGAAGCTGGTTCTTCTCTCCCCTCCCTTCAGCATGTTCTGATCTACGCACGTTTCAGTTCTATGGCATAAATCAATAAAACACACTAAATAAATTAAGTGAGCAGCAGAACTGTAAATCGATTTCAGACGGAGAACAGAGAGGTTGAGGGAACCAACAAGAGACAATTATAGGAACTCGAGTGAGAAATGACTCACACAAAACTCGGGACTGTGGTGGTGGAGCCACCACCTTGTTACCCATTCCTGAGATATTAAACAAATGAAACTTACAAGCTTTGGAGATTGTTTCACAGAAATTGCCAGCTGGTGGCCGCCAGAAATCCCAGCTCTCTGGGAAACACAAGCAGGGAGCAGACAGAGATGCCCTAAAACACAACTCAGCCCAGGCAGGATGGAGGAGATCACCGCTTCCAGAGTTGAGATCCAGGTTTCCAAAACCAGATGGGACACCCAGTGTCTAGAACGTGGCCCTCGTTCCTTCCTTCCTTCTTTCCTTCCTTTCTTCCTTCGTTCAACAAACCTCTATTAAATTCTTGCTGTGTGCCAACTCCCTGGCAGCACAGGAGTCACCAGAAGTCTAGAGAAGATGTAGTGCCTGTCCTCAGGGAGTGTCCAGTCTGGCAGAGGAGATCACCACAAGGCAGAGTGAAGGGTTCTAATAAGATGGGCCCTACGTGTGTGCACGCACACTCAATCATGTCCAACTCTTTGCGACCCCGTGGACTGTAGCCCACCAGGTTCCTCCCTCCATGGGATTCTCCAGGCAAGAAGAAAATTGGAGCAGGTTGCCACTTCCTTCTCCAAGAGATCTTCCTGACCCAGGGATTGAACTCATGTCTCCTGCATTGGCAGGCGGGTTCTTTACCAGCTGAGCCATCTAGGAAGCCTGAGTACCTTCAGAAGATGTCATGTTTCAACTGGGTTTTAAAGGACACACGGAAGTTTGCCAGGTCGGCAGAGGGAAGAGAATGTGCAAAGACACAGAGGCATGAGAGATGATGGAGAATTTGGGGAGAAATGTACAAGACCCACATGAGGGGCTGTAGGAGGTGGAGAGGAACAGGCACACTTTAGAACATGAAGGTCCTGTTACATGGTGTATGTCTGGAGCCAGGAAAGGCTTTTAAGCAGGAGGCTGATGGAGCTGGATTTTCACTTTAGAAAGATAATTTAGAATTCAGTGTGAGAATTCTTTCCTTGACTTCTTATGGAAATATCGCATATACAGAAAAGTGCCTTTGTCACAAAAGTACAGCTTGATGAACTTTCATAAACTGAACACATCCATGTAACTAGCACCCAGATTAAGAAACAGAACCTCACCAGCTGCCAGAGCCCTCCACGGGCTCCCTTTCAGTCACACCTGCTCTTCAAGGACAATCTCTGTCCTGGCTTCTGACAGCAGAGATCTGTTTTGCCTATTTTCCATTTTATACAAATGGAATCACGTACAATGGGTTCCTGTGAATCTGGCTTCATTTGCCCAGCATCTATGCTGCTGGGAGCAGTTATAGATTACACAGTATTCCACGATGTGTATGAATGGACATCGAAGAATTACAGTGAGTGGTTACTGGTGCAGCCTTGATGGCAAATATGAATCATGACAGGCTCAACTCCTTCCTTCCTTCACTCATTCTTCATTCATTCATTCATTCACAGTGAGAACCCACCCACCTTCGAGTGGAAGCTCCAACCTCAGATTTAGGAGCTGGGAATATTCCCCATAACACAACTTGACAAATGACAGGATAGATCTCCACTGAGGGGTGAGAGCAGTTAATATAAGAAAAGTACAGAATCCTCATGGACCCCACCCCCGTGTGGCAGGATCAAAGGTGGCAGCCATCATGTCCCCAGCTTTCTGTACTGGAAGGTGGCATCCTCTTTGTCCCTTCGCTGGAGGCCTTCCACGATGCCTGATCACCATGTACATAGCTGTCTCCCACTCCTGTAAGGCAGGAACTTTCGCTCCATTCGTCCCCACACTCCCCTGATCAAAGCCTAGCCCACAGCCTGGATCATAGTAGGTGCTCAGAAAATCTGTGTTGAATTGGAAGCCCTGTGTGCAAATGACTGGCACACAGGGGCAGCTCGACTGGTTGGTTGCTGGGGGAATGAACAGCAATTACCTCCCCCCAAGCATTTAGGGCACTTTGGGACAAATAAATAAGTCACTTTGGGATGACAATAAAGAGAGGAGACCTTGATAAGCAAATTAATGAGTCACCCTCAGGATTTCCCTGGTGGCTCTGCCTGCCAATGCAGAGGACATGGAATGCATCCCTGGTCCAGGAAGATAACACATGCTGTGGAGCAACTAAGCCCGTGTGCCACAATTACTGAGTCGGAGCTCTAGGGCCCAGCGAGCCACAAGTCCTGAAACCCGTGCCCCTAGAGCCTGTGCACCACAAGCCAAGCCACCGCAATGAGAAGCCCAAGCACCGCAACTAGAGAGGGGCCCCTGCTCACTGCAGCTAGCCGTGCAAAGCAGCAAAGACCCAGCTCAGCCAAAAATAAAAAGAAATAAAATTATTGTAAATGAGTCATCCCTACACATATACATCCAGAAATCCAGCTGGGCCAGTTTCAGCACAACCAGCTGCCAACCATCCTTAAGGCCTGTGGTCAGACACAGGGGTGGTGACCCAGATGATTAGACTATCATTCAGCAAATATTTATTCCCGCTCCATCCTCCCCGCCGCATGCGTCATGCATTTCTTGCCCCGTTGCTGTTGTTTGCAACCACATGACTTGCTTTAGCCAATAGAATGTTCACAGATAGGATGCAAGCAAAGGTTTTAAATGTGCTTGTGCAGTTAGCCATCTTGCATTTTTGTTCCCTCTACCTGGCCCCTAGTCTGAGACTGAAGCCCAGCTGATGCAAAGAGGCAACTCTTTGGAAAAGACCCTGATGCTGCGAAGACCAAAGGTAGGAGGAGAAGGGGACAATAGAGGACAAGATGGCTGGATGGCATCACCGACTCAATGGACATGAGTTTGAACAAGCTCCAGGAGATGGAGAAGAATAGGGAAGCCTGGAATGCTGCAGCCCGGGGGGTCACAACAGGTTGGACACAACTGAGTGACTGAACCACAACCTTGTCCCTAATATGAACATACATGGAAAAGACTTGAGCCCAGTCTACATCCTGGAACTCAGACAGTCTGCATCAGTTAAACCTAAGTCAACCCCAGACATGCAAGCAAAAAAAAAAACAATGCCAAGTGCCACCAAGTTTGGAGATGGTTAGTTATACAGCATTATGAGTACCTGTGTGTGTGTATGTGTGTGTGTGTGTGCACATACGTGTGTATTTATCTATCTACCTACCTATCTTTCATCCTTCTATCCTTCTTCAAGGACTAATAAATCAAACCAGTACTGGTACCATTATGGCTATTGCTGACCAATGTGCTAGGCTTGACGATTATCCAGTTGGTCACATTATTTGGTAGGAGAATCTGGCCTCAGGGAATAAGAGACCGAGATTTGGAGAGATAAAGGAAGCTTGAAGCAGAAGATTAGGAAGTTTTTCCTCTGCATTTTCACTATCAAGTTCACAACACACAAATGTTGCTGTTTATCTGCATTTGCACGCTTCATCTTCATAAACTGCTCAAGCATCTTTCATTCCTCCTCCTCTGCCTCCCATGGCCTGCTGGGAAGATCTTTGTCAGAGAACCTATTACTCTGCTCTGCCAGTGGGGCTCCTGAGCCCTCCTGGGCTGAGCCCTGGAGGGCCCCATTCTTGTAAGGGAGAAAGATGTGTGTACAGGTTGCTATTATTCAGCTATGACACAAGATTCTCAAAGTGTACCGGGGATGTAATCTGAACGTCCAGCTACAAGGCCTGATTAAATAAACTGTCTCTATGTGATGGGCTATTACACAGTTGTTCCAAAAGATGAAGATGAGTTCTATGTATTGATATAAAAAACAATCTACAATTTTATACAGGTATATAAGTAAACAGTAAGTCCCCTACATACAAATGAGTTTCATTCTGAAAGCACATTCCTAAGTTCAATTGGTTCATAAGTCCAACAAAGTTTGCTTAGGTACCCAACTAACACAAGTGGCTATGTAGTACTGTACTGTAATAGGTTTATAATACTCTTCACATAAATAATACAGAAAAATCAAACACAGAAAATAAAACAGTTTTAATCTCACAGTACAGTACCTTGTAAAGTACAGTACAACAGCTGGCACACAGGGGCTGCCATCAAGTGAACAGGCAAGAAGAGCTATTGACTGGAGGAGGGAGAGGAGGTGGGAGACAGCGGAGCTGAAGGATCATCAGCAATAGGAGACTGAGGGCAGGCTGCAGTTTCACTCCTGCCTGACGCTGATGGAATGCATGTTCACAACTTTGAAAGTTTGAAACTTGAAGGAGCATATGTAGGAGACTCACTGTGTGTGTGTGTGTGTGTGTGTGTGAATTGCGCAGTCATGTCCAACTCTATGATCCCATGGACTGTAGCTTGCAAGGCTCCACTGTCCATAGAATTCTCCAGACAAGAATACTAGAGTACCCACTAGAGTCGGTAGCCATTCCCTTCTCTAGGGAAATCTTCCCCACCCAGGAATTAAACCCAGGTCTCCTGCATTGAAGGAGGATTCTTTACTGTCTGAACCACCAGAGAAGCCTCTGTGTGTGTGTGTGTGTGTGTGTGTGTGTGTGAATTGCGCAGTCATGTCCAACTCTATGATCCCATGGACTGTAGCTTGCAAGGCTCCACTGTCCATAGAATTCTCCAGACAAGAATACTAGAGTACCCACTAGAGTCGGTAGCCATTCCCTTCTCTAGGGAAATCTTCCCCACCCAGGAATTAAACCCAGGTCTCCTGCATTGAAGGAGGATTCTTTACTGTCTGAACCACCAGAGAAGCCTCTGTGTGTGTGTGTGTGTGTGTGTGTGTGTGTGCACATATGTGTATATCTATCTATCTACCTACCTATCTTTCATCCTTCTATCCTTCTTCAAGGACTAATAAATCAAACCATTACTAGTGAGTATCTAAGGGTGGGCTTATAGGAGACTTTCATTTCTCATTTATACATGTAAGAATTGCTATAATTTTGATAACAAGTGTATACAGTAAAAAAATAAATAAATGTTCACATTTTGATTAATTCAATAATGCCAGCATTGCTCTGGGCCCTGGGGATGTTTGTGAGTCACAAACAAGACAGACTTCCTGCCTGCATGGAACTGACAGTCTGTCAGGGGAGACCATTGTTAATCAAAGAAGCACAGGACACATTCCATATACGATTGTAAAGGCAACTAAACAGAGAAGGGAGCGGCAAAGAACGTGGCAAGAGGAAGGGCTGCTCTAAGGATGTTAAAGGAGGGCGGCCCTGAAGATATGACATTCGAGTGATGAGAAGGAACCAGCTGTGCCAAGAGCTGAGAAAACAGTGTTCCCAGGACAGGAAACAAATGCAAAGGCCCTGGAGCACACACTAGCTTGGCCGACTCCAGGAACAGTAAGGACTTTGTGGTGCTGGAGAAGTCTCTTGAGAGTCCCTTGGAAATCAAACCAGTCTATCCTAAAGGAAAACAATCCTGAACATTCATTGGAAGGACAGACACTGAAGCTGAAACTCCAATACTCTGGCCACCTGATGCGAAGAGCTGACTCACTGGAAAAGACCCTGATGCTGGGAAAGATTGAGGGCAGGAGGAGAAGAGGGAGACAGAGAATGAGATGGTCAGACAGCATCACCAACTCAATGGACATGAGTTTGTGCAAACTCCAAAAGACAGTCAAGGACAGGGAAGCCTGGCGTGCTGCAGTCCACGGGGTCACAAAGAGTCAGATATGACTTAGCAACTGGACAGCAACAAAAAAAGATATTGGAGACTGAAGTATGGTAACAGGAGGAGATCTCAGGAGAAAGGCTCCTGTATGTCCAGGGCTGGATCCCCTAGACCACACAGGCCACGATGAGGATGCTGACTTTTCCTTTGAGCGAGATGTGAGCCAAAGGAGGGTTTTAAACAGGGAGCCACATGAGATGATTTAAGCTTTCAAAAGATCATTCTGGCTACCAGTGAAACAGGGGGCAAAAATTAAAAAATGTAACCCACTAAGAGACTGTGGCAGGAATCCAGATGAAAAGTGGATGTGGCTTAGGCAGGTTTAAATGTAAAGTGATTTCCCATGTGAAGAAGAAAGCTAGAATGATCATGAGAACTAACGAAAATATGCCATGGTAAAAAACACTGATGACAGACACATATTTTGCCAGGGGAGAGAGCAGGGGAGGAAAAGACAGGAGAGTATTGGAGAAAATGGCAAAGACGGGGGCCGTTTGAGAAGGGCCTCAATCACACACACACACACACACACACACACACACAGGTGCAAAAGGCCTAGATTTTCAGCAGAAGAACTAGGCATTGAAGAGCCAGATGGCTCAAGTTCAAATCCCAGCATCCTAACTATGTGACCTTGGGCAAGTCAATTAACTCTCTAGACCTCAGTCTCCTCATCTGTAAAATGGGGATTAAATGAGCCAAGGGGTGTAAAGTTCTCAGAACAGTGCCTGGCATGTAGCAAGCACTGCAGGAAAGCCAGTCCTTGTTAGTGCCACCTAACACTAACGATTATGATTGGATTTTGCAGAGCAGGCAGGAAGTCACAGGGGTAGCGAGGTGAAGTCACAATCTGGCAGAAGAGTGCATTGGGAGAGAACACACGTGGGCTCCAACACTGCCGTGACCCAGAACCAATCCCTCCCTCTCTGCAGCTCAGGCTCCTCTTCTGTGAAATGGACAGTCAACACGGTGAGGACTCGGTGAGCACACGGAGGGCCAGGGAGCATTACAGTCCTGCAGGTGCCCCTGCGAGGGGCCAGGAGGTTTGGGAACTGGCCACCGAGCTACCACAACCAAACCCCTCCGGTCCCGAGGAGACCTTAAGTGCTTGAGAGGCAGCAAGTCCATGAAAACTGGTCTGCAAAACCAGCCCGCTCAGCCTCCTTATAAACGCTTTCATATACACAGACGGAAGGCCCTCTGCGTGGCCGCCAAGCCCTGAAAGTAAAATCACAAGGCTAGTAAACACAAAGAAACAACTTCTCTGGGGCCCTGGGTCCTCGTAAAAGAAGCGGAAATAAAGCTCTGATGCCCCCAGCAGGAGGCAAGAGAAACCCACCTGAATGGACACACATGTCCATGCATACATATCCACACACTCCTATGTGCACACACACACACATACCTGCCTCCCTGCCCGCACTCACCCACCAGTGTGCACACAGGCACACACACAAAATCCATGTGCACACTCTCACGGGAGCACCTGCCCATGCATATACACCCTCATCCTCAACCAGACATGCACACACATTTACATGTGCACATAAGGAGAAGACTCTTGAGCATCCCTTGGAAATCAAACCAGTCAATCCTAAAGGAAATCAATCCTGAATATTCATTGGAAGGACTGATGGCTGAAGCTGAAGCTCCAATAGTTTGGCCACCTGATGCAAAGAGCCGACTCATTGGAAAAGACCCTGATGCTGGGAAAGATTGAAGGCAGAAGGAGAAGGAGACCGAGGATGAGATGGTTGGATGGCATCACCAACTCAACANGACTGATGGCTGAAGCTGAAGCTCCAATAGTTTGGCCACCTGATGCAAAGAGCCGACTCATTGGAAAAGACCCTGATGCTGGGAAAGATTGAAGGCAGAAGGAGAAGGAGACCGAGGATGAGATGGTTGGATGGCATCACCAACTCAACGGACATGCATCCGAGCAAGCTGCAGGAGATGGTGAAGGACAAGGAAGCCTGGCGTGCTGCAGCGCACGGGACTGCAAAGAGTCAGACACGACTAAACAACTGAACCCCACCACACGGGTCATGCTTCCTGGAAGTCAGATCTGTAGCAAAGGTGACCCAGAAACTCCAAGGCCTTGGGGATTATGGGATGGGCATCACAGAGGTATCCTAAAGGTATCAACTTCTAAGATGCAGTACAAGGGTGGGGTGTAGAATGTGCACTCTACCCCTTATTACATGATCCCCAACCTTTTTGGCACCAAGGTCTGATTTCGTGGAAGACAATTTTTCTATGGCCCAAGGGTCTGGGGGAGGGATGTTTCTGGATGATTCAAGTGCATTACATTTATTATGCCGATGCTGATCTGACAGGAGGCAAAGCTCAGACTAATGAGAGCGATGGGGAGCAGCTATAAATACAGATGAAGCTTCGCTCACTCACCTGCCACTCACCTCCTGCTGTGACCCAGTCCCTAATCACAGACCAGCACCCATCCATGACCCAGGGGGTGGGGACCCCTGCCTTATGAGATGTGAGATGTGAGTGGCTTAACATCTCTAAGCCTCAGTTTCCTCATCTGTCAAGTGGGGTGAGAAAGTCAGCCCCTTCTTCACAAGGTTGTGGGGAGATTTCCAAGTTAGTACATTCAACGTGCATGGCCCAGTGCCCAGCACATGGTACCCAGTCAATCAAATATCAGTCATTTATTGGCAGCTGTATTCATAGCATTTTCTGGAGATCTCAGTTTGAAAGGTACAGTCTGAGTCGCTCAGCCCTGGCCATATGCAGGTGTCAACTTTTAAGATGCAGTACAAGGGCCGGGTACGGAGTCGGGGAGAGAAGCAAAGCAAACAGAGGCGGCAGTGCCCACGGCCACAGGTGTGCTCAGCAGGGGAGCCCAGCCTCTTCTTGGGCCTGAAGGCTCTTCGGGCCTCCTGTCACAGGCCCCTCAGTCTCACCAGCTGTCACCTGGCCAGAGCTCTCCAAGGGGACAGTGTGTGCAAGATACGAATGTCATCAGCCTCAGTAGCACACACCCCTTGCCTACCCCGTCTCTGCCAACACCTTGGAGGGGTTACAGTCCCAGCCCTCCAGGCTCTTAAACCTCCTGACACTGCAAGGAAACCCCAAACTCAGCCCTCCCAGCAGGGGGTGTGGGTGGCCACAGGTCCTGGACTTAATCTTCCCTGACCCATGCTTGCCAAGCGCTTTCCTGGCGGCTCAGTGGTAAAGAATCCTCCTGCAATGCAGGAGACATAGGTTGAATCCCTGGGTCAGGAAGATCCCCTGGAGGAAGAAATGGCAGCCCACTCCAATATTTTTGCCTGGGAAATCCCATGGACAGAGGAGCCTGGTGGGCTCTAGTTCATGGGGTCGCAAAAGAGTCAGACATGACTTAGTGACTGACAACAACAGTGCCTACCAAGGCCCTCCATATTTGTATAAGATGTATACAAATATAGGACTCCAGTGTATAGGACTGAACTCGTGCCTGTTTCCCGACCCCAACCCTCACCTAATGTCCAGGCTGTTTAAGGGACCTGCACACCTGTTCTCTCTTGGCAGGGCTTCTCCNTTTTGCCATACATTGACATGAATCAGCCACGGGTGTACATGTGTTCCCCATCCTGAACCCCTCTCCCACCTCCCTCCCCATCCCATCCCTCAGGATCATCACAGTGTACCAGCCCTGAGCACCCTGTCTCGTGTGTTGAACCTGGACTGGCAATCTATTGCATGTATAATAATGTACATGTTTCAATGCTATTCTCTCAAATCATCCCACCCTCGCCTTCTGCTGCAGAGTCCAAAAGACTGTTCTTCACATCTTTGTCTCTTTTGCTGTCTCACATATAGGGTCATCGTTACCATCTTTCTAAATTTCATATATATGGGTTAATATACTGTATTGGTGTTTTTCTTTCTGACTTACTTCACTTTGTATAATAGGCTCCAGTTTCTTCCACCTCACTAGAATTGATTCAAATGCCTTCTTTTTAATGGCTGAATAATATTTCATTGTGCATACGTACCACAGCTTTCTTATCCATTCGTCTGCCGATGAACATCTAGGTTGCTTCCATGTCCTGCCTGTTGTAAACAGTGCTGCCGTGAACACTGGGGTACACGTATCTCTTTCAATTCTGGTTTCCTTGGTGTCTGTGCCCTGGTGTGGGATTGCTGGGTCATATGGCGGTTCTAGTTCCAGTTTTTTAAGGAATTTCCACTCTGTTCTCCATAGTGGCTGTACTAGTTTGCATTTCATCAACAGTGTAAGAGGGNGCAGGAGGGGAAGCAGCCACGCCCTATGTTCTTGTGAGAGCCCAGCCTCCGATAGCCATTCTCCTGCTCCCTCACAATGATAGAACCCCTGACTTTTAGCTGAGCCCATGGTTGCTGATTAAGACCTCATTTCCCTGACTCCTTTGCAGCTATAATCAAGTTCTGGCAAAGAGAAAGTGAGCCCATGTCACTGGCCAACTTCCAGGAACCCAGTTGACATGCAAGATTTGCCTGTTCTTTCTTGCCCTTCCTCTATCCTATGGCCTGGAGTACAGATGTGACAGCTGGAGCTCTAACCACCCACTTAGACCAAGAGGGCAAAGGATGATGGAGAGGGCCCTCAAGTGCTGGGATCCTGAGGACTGCATGGAGCAGATCCACTTTGGATTCAAACCTATATAAAAGCTATAAACACATTTTTCCACTGAAGCCAGTTATTTGGAGTCACCTGGTGGCTTAGATGGTTAAGAATCTGCCTGCAATGCAGGAGACCCAGGTTTGATCCCCGGGTCAGAAAAGTTCCCCTGGAGAAGAGAATGTCTACCCACTCCAGTATTCTTGCCTGGAGAATTCCATGGACAGAGGAGCCTGGTGGGCTCCATCCATGGGGTCACAGAGATTGGAAACAACTGAGCGACTAACACTTACTTACACTTTACTTCCAAAAACGTAATCCTGACTACTCTGCCTCTTACATACGCTGCAGCCCACTCCCAGCCATCCTATCTGAGTGTCATCGGGCTCAGAATCTCTGATATCTGGCCCTGAACATCGATGGCTCCTCCCTGAAAAGAAGTGTCCAATCAGGCTGGACCTCCCCACACCTGTGAGATGACAGAAACAGAACATCTGGCTTCCCTCCCTTCCAAGGACAAATCCCACATGCCCCCAGTGCTGTCTTGCCTGACCCCAAATTCCAGACACCCATTCTACCTCCCCCAAAGTCCCAGCATGCTGTAGAAGTAACAAAAGTGGAAGGATTCTCGGGACCCCACACCCACTGTGGGTAGGGAGAGTGGCAGGGGGCAAGATGAGCACCCTCCACCTGCCTCTCCCACTGCTCTGGGTGCTCAAGGAACTCAGAGCTTTGCAGCAGGATCCTGGCCCCCTGGGGCGCCACCACCCAGGGGTGCTAATGGACAGGCTCTCCCGGGGCTGCGGGAAGTGTCCCAGAGGGCGAGGCTGGCACACCTGAGCTGGGCCACACCTACCTTTCTCTGAAGCCGGGGCCAAGTCAATGAAGCTGCGGCATTTTTCACCTTTGGGGGGAAAAAAGAAAAGAAAGGTTTTCAGAATACGAGAGGAAGTGAGAGCTACGAGCTTTCACCTCTCTCCCTTTCAGGAGCCCCAGACTGAGCTGCCACCCAGGCATGTCTAACCTGAGCAGCCTCTTTCTCTAACCTTAATTCCCAGAAAGCCAACGCCCTGAGGAACGTGGATGGCAAAGATGCAAACTCAATGCACAACCCCCGCTGTGATGCCACCTCCTGTCACCTCCCAACGCAATCCATCCAGCCTTGTCGCTCACACCTCCTCAAAGCCCTGTGGCCTTTTCCCCAGCCTCCACCCCATCCAGGCCCAGCAGGATGAGGGCAGAAGCCATCACTGGGCTCCCCGGGCCTCTGTCTGATCCACTCTCCACACTGCAGCTGGAGGGGTATTTTCACACCATACGTTATGTCACAGGCACACACGCAAGAACACACACTTCTGCTCAAAACACCATCCCAAAATCAAGCCCAGATTCCTTCACGTGGACCCAGTACTGGCCTCCACCGGCCTCTCCATCCACACTCCATCCCTGCCTCCTCCCCTCCCAGGGTTCCCTGGTGGCTCAGATGGTCAAGAGTCTGCTTGCAATGCAGGAAACCTGGGTTCGATCCCTGGGTCAGGAAAGATCCCCTGGAGAAGAGAATGGCAACCTACTCCAGTATTCTTGCTTGGAGAATTCCATGGACAGAGGAGCCTGGCAGGCCACGGTCCATGCGTCACAAAGAGTCAGGCACAACTGAATGACACACTTTACAAATGCATGGATTTTGAATGCATCACGTTAAACTTTCTTTGTTATATTTTTCCTCTCAAAACTAGAGAGGGAAAATTTTTACTGTCAAATTCATATGAGCAGCAAGGGCCCCATTAAGAAGTTGTGGACGTTCTTTCGCCTTTGGGGTCTCTTCCTCAATAAAAAATTAAACTAGAAATTATATTTTAACAAATGCATTGGTTAAAGATTAATACATTAACATTATTTCTGGTTTGCCAAAAAGTCCATTCAGGTTTTTCCATAATACCTTAACGAAACACTGGAATGAACTTTTTGCCCAACTCAGTGTATTGAAATTTTTCTCTTTTTCTTTGATTCTAAAAGAAATTAAATGAGTCAGTTCTTCACATCAGGTGGTCAAAGTATTGGAGTTTCAGCTTCCTGATCTCCTTATTGNCGGAAACACTGGAATGAACTTTTTGCCCAACTCAGTGTATTGAAATTTTTCTCTTTTTCTTTGATTCTAAAAGAAATTAAATGAGTCAGTTCTTCACATCAGGTGGTCAAAGTATTGGAGTTTCAGCTTCCTGATCTCCTTATTGTCCAAGGGACTCTCAAGAATCTTCTCCAACACCACAGTTCAAAAGCATCAATTCTTCAGCGCTCAGCTTTCTTTATAGTTCAACTCTCACATCCATACATGACTACTGGAAAAACCAGTAAGGAAAGATTGAAGGTGGGAAGAGAAGGGAATGACAGAGGAAGAAATGGTTGGATGGCATCACCGACTCAACGAACATGAGTTTGCCCAAGCTCCAGGAGTTGGTGATAGACAGGGAAGCCTGGCATGCTGCAGTCCATGGGGTCACAGAGTTGGACACAACTGAATGACTGAATGGACTGATACTTGAGGGCCTCAGTTCCTTGCTGGTTGTCAACTAGAGGCCACCTTAGTTGCTTGCAATGCAGGCTTCTCCGTATGGTGACTTACTTCATCAAAGTCAGCAGGGACAGGTAGTAAATAGAGTCTGCTGGCAGGATGGGGATTTTTGCCATCTTATAAAATGTAATCATGGAAATAAAATCTCATTATATTTACCATGTTCCTGGTTAAATGAAAGTTAGGGATTCTGCCTATATTCAAGAGAAGAAATACATAAGGGTGAGAACTAGAAGGTAGGATAACTGGGCCATTTTGGAGTGGGTCTGCTATAGATATTTTAATGAATCTTATCTGGAATGACAGAAGAGTAGAATAGGGCTAAAACTGTGATTAGTATAGAAGCAGCACTTATTCATGTTACTCAGAAAAGGAGGATATTTGCTCATTTTTGTCCTTTTGATTATGTTCATGCTTTTAATCTGTGCTTAGACATATGTATGGAATGGTCTTATTTTGCCTTCATCCATCATAGTAACATATGTTAGTGACATCTTTGTCATTGTCTGATTGGTGTCCTATAAAATTATTTATAAGCAGAATACCAAGACATGAGATCAGCAGCCAAAAAGACCCACGTCTAACTGATGGTTCAAGAGCAGCTTCTAGCTGTCAGAGGCCACGTTTCTCTTTCTCATAAGAAATAAGTTAAGACACATAATAGAGAGATAGGAAAACTTGGAAAACAAATGAGAAGGAAAAATATACACAAATAAGATCATAGATGATTTTCTAAATAAGCAAGACAAATTATTTTTTAATTTTTTATTTTTATATTTTACTGAAGTATAGTTGATTTAAACTGTTGTGTTAATTTCTGCTGAACAGCAAAATGATTCAATTATCCATGCATATACTCTTTTCACAAATTCTTTTCCATTATGATGAATCACAGTATACTGAATATGGTTCCTTGTACTATATAGCAGGATTTTGTTGTTTATCCATCCTATATATATTAGTTTGCATCTTCTAATCCCAAATTCCTGCTCCTTCCCTCCCCTACCCGCTCCACTTCTTGGCAACCACAAATTTGTTCTTTATGTCTGTGTGTCTGTTTCTGTTTTGTAGATATGTTCATTTATGGCAAGACCAAATATTAAAGTCACATCTTTAATCAAAAAACAAATAAAAGAAATTAAAATATTTTTATGGACTTTTGTTCTGAACTTGTACCTTGAAATCTTGCTGAATTCATTTATTCTAGTAGTTTTTAGTGGATTCTTATAATGTACTATATACAAGAATGTATATATACTATATACAGTGCCATGGGCAGAGAAGCTTGGCAGGCTATAGTCCATGAGGTCACAAAGAATCGGACATGATGGAGCACACACACAGATATTCCTTTCATAGATACTCTTTATCAACTGGCAGAGCTCTCTTCTATTGCCAGTTTGTTGAGTAATTTTATTGTAAAAGTATGTTTGCTTTCTTTTTAATCCTTTTATAGCCTGTAATGTAGTTCTGAGAATCCCTGTTTTAGAGACAAGCAAACTGAGGCACTGAACTTCCAGTGACTTGCTCAAGACCACATAGGCAATAAGTGACACATTCAACCTAGGCCCATAAGCTCCAAACTCCATGTCCTAAAGCTTTTCCAGCTATCTATTCCCATTTGCAGAGCTTCAGGGTCCTGAAAGCAACTCTCTGAGAACATACCTCCACATACATGGGGAAAATCCTTTAGGGGCTAAATAAAATGTCTCTCATGCTTCCATTTCCAACTACGTGGACAAGCCCAAACAGAAGATGTTTGAGCAGAGATGGTCAAAATTGGCCCACACTGCCTGTGCAGGGCAAAGCTGAGGTTTAAGGAAAAATAATAGTGATGACGGAAAAGCCTGGATATATCAATGGTCAACAAGTCCAGTGACGAAAATCCAAATTCAGAAGAGATTTTTTTTGGCTCCAAACCCTTAGTTCCATGATAAAAGTTAGCTAACCATTTGTGAGAAAGGTATCAAACCAACATATTGGCTAATTGCTTTTAGAAGTAGTTCTTAAAACGTTAATGCTCTTTACAATCATTATTGAGTCTGTATGTGGAACAAGGGATTTCGTCTGGGTATGAAACTGAAGACAAGTGCGCTTATCTGTTCGCACTGAGGCTTGTCAATAAGAGCATGGAGCTGTGGCCTGTTACCGCCACCTGAGGGCAGCATACCTTCCTTGAACCATGGAAGCAGAAAGCTGGTGACGATGGTGGTTTAGTCGCTCAGTCGTGTTTGACTCTTGCAACTCCATGGACTGCAGCCCACCAGACTCCTCTGTCCATGGGAGGAGGCTCCAGGACGCATAGGCTTCAGTTGTGGCTTTATCTCCCCAAGGCATGTGGGGGCTTCCTAGACCAGGGATTGAACCAGGCAAGAAATACTGGAGTGGGTTGCCATCTTCCTCTCCAGGGGATCTTCCCAACCAAGGGATCGAAATCGGGTCTCCTGCACTGCAGTGCAGTTTGGTTCAGTTGAGTCACTCGGTCGTGTCCAGCTCTTTACAACTCCTTGGACTGCAGCACACCATGCCTCCCTGTCCATCACCAACACCCGGAGCTTGCTCAAACTCATGTCCATTGAGTCAATGATACCATCCAACCATCTCATCCTCTGCCGTCCCCTTC
Source organism: Neotragus pygmaeus (assembly GCA_006410875.1). NCBI lineage: Eukaryota > Metazoa > Chordata > Mammalia > Artiodactyla > Bovidae > Neotragus > Neotragus pygmaeus. Next base: position 681,405 of record SJYV01056333.1, read on the forward strand.
ACCTCCTGCTGTCAATCTTTCCCAGCATCAGGGTCTTTTCCAATGAGTTAGTTCTTCCCATCAAGTGGCCAAAGTATTGGAGTTTCATCCTCAGCATCAGTCCTGCCAATGAAAATTCAGGACTGATTTCCTTTAGGATTGGCTGGTTTGATCTCCCTGCAGTCCAAGGGACTCTCAAGAGTCTTTTCCAATACCACAGTTCAAAACCATCAATTCTTCAGCACTCAGCTTTCTTTGTAGTCCAACTCTCACATCCATACATGACTACTGGAAAAACCATAACTTTGACTAGACGGACCTTCGTCGGCAAAGTAATATCTCTGCTTTTTAATAAGCTGTCTAGGTTGATCATAGCTTTTCTTCCAAGGAGCAAGTGTTTTTTTTTTAATTTCATGGCTGCAGTCACTATCTGCAGTGATTTTTGGAGCCCAAGAAAATGAAGTCTGTCCTGGTTTCCATTGTTTCCCCATCTATTTGCCATGCGATAAGGGGACCGGATGCCATGATCTTAGTTTTCTGAATGTTGAGCTTTAAGCCAACTTTTTCACTCTCCTCTTTCACTTTCATCAAGAGGCTCTTTAGTTCTTTTACACTTTCTGCCATAAAGGTGGTGTCATCTGCATATCTGAGGTTATTGATATTTCTCCCAGCAATCTTGATTCCAGCTTGTGCTTCATCCAGCCCAGCATTTCACAAGATGTACTCTGCATTGTAGACGGAGTCTTTATCAATTGAGCCACCAGGGAAGCCAGGAAGGATCCTAAAGGTCACCCAGCGTAAGTGGTTCTCAGCCCTGGGAAGCCCACCCACAGACATTCTGATGTAATTGGTCAGCAGGAGGCCGAAACATCCGTGGGTTTTCAAAGCCCCCAGGTGGTTCTAGTCAGACAACCAGGGTAAGATTCACACTCTAATCTGATCTGTAAAAACATCTACTTTTGAAGCTTTCCTGGTGGTCCAGTGGTTAAGAATCTGCCTGCTAATGCGGGAACATTGGTTCAATCCCTGATCTAGGAAGACCCTACATGCCTCGGGGAAATTAAGCCGCAGCTGAAGCCTATGCATCCTGGAACCCGTGCTTCGAAACAAGAGAAGCCACAGCAATGAGAAGCCCGTGCACCACATGGAAGAAAAGCACCTGCTCGCCACAGCCAGAAAAAGCCAGCACACGTTAACGAAGACCCAGCGCAGCCAAAAAGAAAAACATATATTTATTTTATATTTTCAAAATAAATATATCTTATTTTTAAATATATATTTTTAAATAAAAATATTGATTTTCAGCATTAGAAAAGCAATAGTAAGTCATTTTAGTGGTGGTCGGTGCTATCGCACCGGACACTCCTTCAAGCAGCAGTGTTTATGGGGCAGGAGAGCAGGGTGGCCAAGGCCTGAGCTCTGGAATCAGTAGAAAGTGAAGTCGCTCAGTCGTGCCCGGCTCTTTGCGACCCCATGGACAGTAGCCTGCACCAAGCTCCTCTGTCCATGGGATTTTTCAAGCAAGAGTACTGGAGTGCATTGCCATTGCCTTCTCCAGGGAATCTTCCCAACCCAGTGATCGAACCCAGGTCTCCCGCATTGTAGAGATGCTGAATCAGTAGGGCTGGGCCCAAATCCTGACTCCATCACTTCCTGCCACATGAGTTCCCAGTCTTTCTGGACCTTGAGCTCCTAGTCTGTAGAACAGGCACAGACCTGTAGGGGTGTTATAAAGACTCAACATGGGCAAAGAACTTAGGACGCCTGGAACAGAGTGAGAGCTTAGGGACTTCCCTGGTGGCCCAGTGGCTAAGACTCCACGCTCCCAATGCAGGGGGCCCAGGTTCGATCCATGGTCAGGGAAATAGATCCCACATGCTGTAACCAAGAGTTTGCATGCTGCAACTAAAAAAGACCCTACGTGCTGCAACTAAAGATTCCACATGACGCAACTAAGACCTGGCACAGCCAAACAAATACATAAGTGAAATGCTTTTTTAAGAAAAAAGAGTAAGAGCTTAGGAGATAGTGACTGCCACCATTGTCAGCTTCCACACAGGGGTCAGAGAAGACATGGGACTTCGTGAGAGGAAAGACAAGAATGACCTGTGGCCCACCCCCATGGAGTTGGTGGCATGTGGCCATACCCCCAGACCTGCCTGGGTTCCAACCTGGCTCCATCACTTACTAGACGTGCGGCATCAACATGAACCTTTTGGTGCCTCAGTTTTCCTATCTAGAAACGACGCTCATGAATGCTAGGGTTTCTGTAGTGCTTATTACAGGATGGATCCGTAGGGCTCGGTGCCAACACCAGGTGGTAAGGCAAGGACCGCTCAGCAGCCAGGAGTCCAGCAAAGTGGTAGTTACAGGGAGAAAGGGGTCCCTCTGTGGCCCCAGGCCTTCCATTGTCCCCCTCAAACCCATGGACACTGCCTGCTAGCTGCCTCATTTGTGCCCCCTTGAAGATGCCCTTTGGCCCATTACTCCCTCCACCTCTGATCCCCTCTGATCTCCTTCTCCCAGAAGAAGACCAGAGGTTCTCCCAAAAGTCCTGAAAACTTCACAGCAGCCAAGGGCTGGGAGGGAAGCTGCATTATGTGAAGTCTGAATTTCTTACTATCCCAGAAAATGGATATTCAGTCCCATGAGGACCAGAGAAATAAACTCATGGGAAGCGCTTCGCCTGTAAGAAGTGACTCAGACCCACCATAGCCTCAAAGGGAAACATCCTGCACGAGGATCTTCATCCTTGCCTCTTGCTCCAAAGTCCATAGTAGTCAACAGATGGGACTTGGAACCCAGCCCCAACGCAAGGGTAGCCAATTCATGAGCTCTCAGTACCCAGGAATGACTGGGGAAGCCGGTGTGGACTGGGTAACCTAGAGGGTGTACGCTCTGTCTAAAGGAACATGAATTAACATCCTGGCCATCTGGACTGGTCAGGGTCCTGGCAGGAAACAGATGGCACCCTGGAAGGGGCTCGCCGCAGACTGCTTAGCAAAGGGTCTATTCACAGACACGGGGACAGGGGTGAGGGGCCAGCAATGTGGGGAGCCCTCAGCTCCAGCCCGAAGGGGCTGGGGAGGGAAAGGAGGCTGCCAGAGGTGAAGCCACAGAGAAGGACATGCCCCTTGGAGCTTAGCCGCGCCGAAACAGGTATCAGAACCAGAAACTCTGGGGTAGGACCCGAGAAGCTGTGTTTCTGACAAATTCCCACGGGCTGCTGATGCTGCTGATATGAGGACCACACAGTCCTTAGAGGAACGTGGTCACTGTCAAACCTCAACAGGGCGAGAACTAGGCAAGGTATGAGGACCACCCCAACTTTTTAAAAAATGGATTCATCTTCATCTTTCGGCCGCACTGGCTCCTCACTGCCGCACTCCGGCTTTCTCCAGCTGTGGCGAGCAGGGGCTGCTCTTGGATACGGTGCACGGGCCTCTCCTTGCGGGGGCTTCTCCGGCTGCCGATCACGGGCTCTAGAGCAAGTGGGCTCTGGTAGCTGTGGTGCGCGGGTTTTGTTGGCTTGTGGCATGTGGGATCTTCCCGGACCAGTAAACAAACTCGTGTGTCTGCACTGGCAGGCAGATTCCGGACCACCAGGGAAGTCTCAACCCCAGCTTTCTCCCCCTTCTGCCCTCTGATGTCCTGCCGATGCCTCCTGCTGGCTGGAACCAAAGAGAAAGCGGAGGATGCTGGAGTCTGGACACTGCCCTGAGTAGGGCAGTCTCTCACCGCACAGGGGGCCGAGGACAGACGTGGAGTGGTGAACAGAGAACAACCAGTGTGCCACCCTACCCAAGGTGGCCCTCACCCTTCAGCCATCACCTGCAACCCCTCACCCTGCACGCTTCTCTCTTTCATAATCTTACCACAATCTCCATCTAAAATGATCTTGTGTATGCATGTGGTCACAGGTTTATCATCTATGTTCTCTATGGGATGCATGTGGACTTTTCCTCTACGTGGGTTATATATACACGTAGATACGCCTGGGCTGTGGGCTTGACCACATTCTGGACCATTCTGAAAACAATTCAACAGTGCAGATGAAATCACTCCCTCTCTCTGTCTCTCTCTCCTTCACTCTCTCTCTCTCTCTCTTGCAATCCTAGGAATCCAAGTCACAACCAGCAGTGATACTTAAGGATGTTTGGATTAATTTTGATCCCTAAAAATATTCTTCTCTTTGGTTCCCAATACCAGTGTTTGATATTCGTGCAATTATATTCAGTGAACATTCATTGAGCACCTATGTGTCAGGCACCACTTAAGGTGCTGGGGATGCAGCAGTGAACCAGGAGGCAGGTGCCCGCCCTCGTGGAGCCACTGATCAAATGTTAAAGCATATGTTTCGAGTGCTCAGAATCCTTGCACCAAAAGAGGACGTGTCCCAGCTCATCTGAACAGTATTCAGACGCATATATTCAAATAAAACTAAGTCAGAAGGATAGATGCACTCCTATGTTCATAGCAGCACTATTCACAGTAGCCAAGGCATGGGAACAGCCTAAACGTCAGTCGACAGATGAGCGGATAAAGATGTGTGGCATATATACAATGGATACCACTCAGCCATAAAAAAGAAGGCAATAATGCCATTTGCAGCAACATGGATGCAGCTAGAGACTATCGTACTATGTGAAGTAAGTCAAAAAGAAAGACGACTACCATAGATCACTTATACGTGGAATCTACAATATGACACAAACCAACCTGTCTATGAAACAAAAGGACTCATGGACATAAAGAACAAAGTGGCAGGTCTCAGGGGCAGGGGGTTGGGGGAGGGCTGGAGTGGGAGGTTGGGGTTAGCAGGTGCAAGCTATTATATGTAGAATGGATAAACAGCAAGGTTCCACTGTACACCACAGACAACCATATTCAATATCCTGTAATAAACCATAATGGAAANTCTCAGGGGCAGGGGGTTGGGGGAGGGCTGGAGTGGGAGGTTGGGGTTAGCAGGTGCAAGCTATTATATGTAGAATGGATAAACAGCAAGGTTCCACTGTACACCACAGACAACCATATTCAATATCCTGTAATAAACCATAATGGAAAAGAATATAAAAAGAATCTACATACCTCTGTGTGTATAACTAAATCACCTTGCGGTACAGCAGAAATTAATACAACATTGTAAATCAACTATATGAAAATTAAAATTAGTAAGTAAACAGTGCCCAGATAGCATCTCTGAGACAAGTGGAAGCTCCGTGAACACGCATCTCATCTGCTACTGTGTCCTCATAGCCTGTGTAGTAACAGGTGCTCTGGACACGACATGGTGATGCAATGAGTAAATGAAGAGCATTGCACAAATGGCCTTTGCCAAGGATTACACCATATGGGGGCGGCTCTACGGAATCCTGCAGATGTGGCCATCACCCCTGCAGGTCAAGGTGAGACTAGAAACTGGGCTCCAGAGCTTCTTGGGGCCCACCTGAGAGGAGAGAGGCAATCAGAGAGGCATTCCAGCCTCACAGATGCCAAGACGCAGAGGGCTTGGAGCCCCGAGATCAGCCTGGAGGTGATCTTCTTGATGGCCACATTTCACCTCCTTTTCTGCTGCTGTTGCCTGTAGTTCACATTTACAACCTCCCTTTTCCCACCTCTCAATCTCAACATCTTCTCTCCCTCCATCTCCCCATATTTGACCCATCCCCAGCCTTCAAGTTCACCAGCTCCCCCACCACAAATCAAATATTATCCACCAGCCACCTGCCCCACCCCGAAGGGATGTCTCCCTGAATTTCCAATGTTTCACTTCCCAAGACACTGTCCCCTTCTACTTCGGGCACGGCTTGGCCCCTGTGGCACTGTCAATAGCAGATCTATCCACCATCATGTAGAAGCTAGAGGGTCCAGGGACCCAAGAAGAATCCAGAGCAAGCGGCATGGTAAGAACTCGGCACACATCACAACTGTATGAAGTCACTATTCATCCCCACTTTACAGATGAGGAAACTGAGGCTCACACAAGCAAAGTGACCTACCCAAGTTTACACAGCCAGGGAGCAGGAGAACTGGGAGCTGGACCCAGGTCTGTATCTTTCCAAAGTGCTTTCCATCATGAAAGAGACTGACTTGTACAGAGGAGGCGAGGACCAAGGGCATTCCACAGCCAGACTAGCTTGTTTGGACTCCAGCAATCCAACACTGTCTCTGAAATACACTCTTTAACCATCATAATATGGGGAGTTCCTATCCTTTGCAAAAGCAGAGAGGCTAGTATGAGAGTCCCCATCCCAGCTTGGAAATTGTTGCTCCACGGTCAGTCTCTTCTCTCTGCACCCACCACCCCCACCACTAGTGGAGTTGTTGTTGTTCAGTTGGTAAGTCGTGTCCAGCTCTGGGCAACCCCATGAACTGCAGCACGCCAGGCCTCCCGTTCTGGAGCTTGCTCAAACTCAAGTCCACTGAGTTGATGATGTCATTCAACCATCACATCCTCTGTCGTCCCCTTCTCCTCCTGCTCCCCATCTTTCCCACCATCAGGGTCTTTTCAGAGTTGGCTTTTCACATCAGGTGGCCAAAGTATTGGAGTTTCAGCTTCAGCATCAGCCCTTCCAATGAATATTCAGGGTTGATTTCCTTTAGGATTGACTGACTTGATCTCCTTGCTGTCCAAGGGACTCTCAAGAGTCTTCTCCAGCACCACAGTTCAAAAGCATCAATTGTTATCCTGAAACAAATCCTAAGTGTCTCTTTGAAAGGTGTGCTTCCTTGCTCAGAAAAGACAAATGGAAAGTCATTTCTTCTTAAACCCTGTGGCGTCACCCTACTGGGGCTGTTGACTTTTAGTATGACAGGAATAAAATACGCAACCCAAGAGGTCCTGACCTGCTCTAGCTGTTGACTCCTTCTGACCCACTGAGGGACCTGGCTGAGCTAAGGGTGAGGGTGGCTCAGAAATTGCCCTCAACACAACAGCTTCAATTTGTCAGCTGGTGCTCTGATCCTGCCACCAAGGGGAGCGCCTGGCACAGACTCTCAGTAGAAACAAGGCTTCCAAGAATCCACCCAGAGACAATCGGTGGGTCAGAGCCACCTCCTCTCTGACTCACCACGCACGCATGATTCCAGGAATCTTACCCCGAGGTCCGTCCTCCAGGTCTGATCTTCTTGAGAAAGAAGCTCATGGTGGAGGCGGCCAGGGGAGGCGGGTGCCCTGGGCACCCGTGGGGGCCAGGCAGGCTGTGCTCCCCAGTGAAAAGCCTGCACTTTGACTTCACAGGAGTTCAAAACCCAGCTCTGCCACCTGCCAGCTGTGGGAACTCTGGGAGAACAATGGTTTTCATTTATTTGGTTGGGTTTTTTGGCCAGGAAAAGGGTGATGATTTCAGCCTCATGGTGTTGCTAAAGGGCTAAATGAGGTAACAGGTATAAAACAAGATGTCTTCAGTTAGGATTTAAATCAGGCAACACCTGCGAGGGATCAGCTTGATGCATCGACACCCACATCCCTCTGTCATTCATCACAGCTCCCAGGGCGCCCTCCTAGAAAGGTGAACGGAGGTGTCTGGGATACAAAGCCATGAGACGTGAGTTCAAATCCCTCCTCTACCTATTCCTGGCCCCGTGACCTCAGGAAGTAGCTTCACTGGTCTGAGCCTTTGCCTCAGCTGCCAGATGAAAGTCCTTTGGGGTCTGCCCTCTAGGCTTGCCAAAAAGGGTGAAAACAGAAGGGAGTATGAGAAGATGCCTGCCCCGTGCTTGGCTCCATAAATAAGCGCTATTTTTGATTCGGTCCCTGGATCCCAAGTTAGAGTCACACCGTGCTCCTCCGAAGGAAAGAGAGCCTGGATGTCTTCCCAAGCCAGAAGCAGGAGGCTGTAATGGTGCCGCCTCAGCCCGAGCAGGTGGGGGGAGCCTGGCCGGGCCACGAACGCAATCCAGGGAGGTGGTGAGAGGCAGATGCCCAATGCTGGCAGAAGGCGTGAGGAGCCTTGAGGGTCAGCCAAGTCACCCTTGGCATGAACACACAGGCGCCAGATCTGCTTGGCAGCAGGAAGATGAGCAGCAGGAGGAAGGGGCTCTGGGGGCGGTCCCAGAGTCCTTGGCTGGTCCCCAGATCCTGGTCTGAGGATCGTGACTTAATTCCATGTTCCACCTGATGGTGAAGGCGAGGTTTCAGGGACTTGCAGGGTAGGGAGAGGGCATCTGGAGAGAGCCCCATGGGTGAGGGGCCAGGTCCAATCTGCTTTACAAACTACCACCCCCATTGTACAGATGAAGAAACTGAGGCACAGACAGACTGAGTAACTTATCTAAGGTTACACAGCGGAAGGTGGAGCCAGGATTCAAATGGAGACGGCCGTCAGAGATCCTTTGAATTTAGCCACCACTCTGCACTACCTCTAGCAGAATAAGCTGGTTCTAGAAAAATGTATCCTTTCTGAGGGAAGTCTCAGATGACTCCAGGAAAAAATCAGCATCCATCACGATGGCACTGCATTTCAAGAAGTCGGGCCAGATGCCCAAACATGGCTGGTTCTGAGTTTACCTCTGGTTCTGAGACCCAGATTCCATGGAGCCCAACCTCTGGGTGGGCACTTGGCTAGCTGTCTATATAGCAGGAGTCTTTGACTCGCTGGGAGAGCAGAGGAAAACAGTCCTGGACCCCCAACAAATGTGGCCGAAAAGAAACGATTTTAACTGTTTGGCAAGGGCGAAAATTCACACACCTTCACTGGGCTGGATTCAAGGCATTCAGCACCAGGAGCAGAAAGTAAAGAAACATGCCGGCAGATCCTAAGTGAAGCTTCTCCTCTCGCTCTCCACGCTGGCAGCAGAGCCTTGGCAAGCCCTTCCTTGGAATTCTCTGGAGGCCTCTGCCAGTTCAACTGACAGGGCAGCAGATGGCATACACTTATCTGCTGATGATATTTTGATTTATTTATCTCTTACAGATGGTACCAGGCCTTGATTTCTGGCAGGAGTTCAAAATATGGGTCCACTTTCTGGGGATAATCGTTTCTCCAAGTGGATGAAATACTGGAAACTAAAATCCTGCCTGGCCTCACAACTGCTTCCCCCTGACCCCCAGACACACCTTGCTCAGGCACCTGGGGCCATTAAAAATGGAAGGGAATAATTTGTTCTGAAGAAGTGTACTGCCAGAAGAACCTAATTGCTTATGANTCCTGCCTGGCCTCACAACTGCTTCCCCCTGACCCCCAGACACACCTTGCTCAGGCACCTGGGGCCATTAAAAATGGAAGGGAATAATTTGTTCTGAAGAATTGTACTGCCAGAAGAACCTAATTGCTTATGAACACCATAGTGCTTAAATGGAAGAGCTATGAACTCAAGGACCTCCTTGGTGGCTCAGATGGTAAAGAAATGCCTGCAGTTGGATCAGGAAGATCCCCTAGAGAAGGGAATAGCTACTCACTCCAGTATTCTTGCCTGGAGAATTCCATGGACAGAGGAGCCTGATGGGCTACAGTCCATGGAGTCTCAAAAAGTCGGACACAGTTGAGCGACAAACACTTGAACTCACAGAGCCTCTGCTACTTACAAACTCTGAGACCCAGCCCAAACTCTCTGGGTCTTAGTTTCCTCATCTGTAAAATGGGTGTAATTGTCATCTCCACCACATAAGCTGTGACAGAATCTGCTAGCTATCCATCCAAAAAATGTGCCACCCCTTTTATAGTGTGGAGTTATTGCAACAGAGTGGCTGCCCCGCCAGGCACAATATTTCCCAGCACCCCTACATCCTGCTGGGGTCATGTGACTGGTTCTTGCCCATAAAATGTGAGTGTAAGTGATGCATGGCACTTCCTGAGGTGGGATTTTATGAAATGGGCATGCCTTTTCTTTCCTCTTCAGCCCAGATGCAAAGGGCTCTGAGGCCCTAGGAAATGGTGGAGACACAATATGGAAGTTGCCAGAGCCCCAAATCCCTGTGTGGAGGAGAGCTGACACCCACCAGCATCGGCTGTGTTCCATGAGCTACTGTATCAGTCTGCTGCCATCTCAGGGGTCTATTTGTTACAGCAGCTGTTACTGCCTTATACGTAGTTCAGGATCCAATGAAAACATACATGTGAGACAGCTGGTGCATGACAAGAACTCAGCAAGTGTTCCCAATTATTATTACTGTCCTCTTTCAAGGGAGCTTGATAAATAAAGGATATTATGGTGTTTTTATGTCATCCCATATGCTGGGTTTGGTTAAAGCAAAGCTGCTTTTCTCAATACCTCAGTCTCATTTCTGCCCTTTTGTTTTATACTATCGAATATCTTTCATTCTCTGTTCTATCTCACTCCTCAAAATGATGTTCTGAGAGAGAGATTAAGGACAGAGTATGTACAGTTTTCCTGTGGTACCCTGTGGCTGACACAGAGACGTTATGGCCCACAATCATTTGTATTACTATCCCCACTTTTCTCCTCTGCTCCCTCAGCCCAGAAGTCTCCACCTTGGCTGGGGATGGGAGGAGGGACTTGGGGCCACAGAGCCCACCATCCTCAGTTTCAAGACATGGATACGAAAGCCCAGGGAGGGCTCGTGATTTGCTTATGACCTTGTCATCAGGCAGATATTGAGCTGAAGCTGGGACTTGAGTCCTATGTCTTCTAACCCAGAAGAAGGTATGAGAGGCCAGGGGCCTCACTGCCTGTGGCTACAGAAAGTAACAGTAGCCAACCCTTACAATCAACACATATGAGGTGCGAAAGTAAAAGTACTTTTTTTACTTTCACAAAAGTAGAAGTGAATTTGCTCAGTCGTGTCCGACTCTTTGCAACCCCGTGGACTGTAGCCTGCCAGGTTCCATCCATGGGATTTTCCAGGCAAGAATACCGGAGTGGGTTGCTATTTCATTCTCCACGGGATCTTCCCAACCCAGGGATCAAACCCAGGTCTCCCACACTGTCAGCAGACTCTTTACTATCTGAGCATTAGGTGCTAGGCACTGTTCTAAATCTCCATAAGCACTACCTTGTCTAATTCTCTTAACAACCATAAGAAGGAGACACTATTACTGTTCCCATTTACCAGATGAAGAAACTGAGGCCCAATGAGGTTAAGTATCTTACCCAAACCCGCAAAGATAGTAAGTGGTTGGATCCATGATCCCACCCAAGGAATCTAATTTCAGAGGCCTCACTTGTTTCTTTTTAATTTGGCCACACCACACTGCCTGGGGAATCTTAGTTCCCCAACCAGGGATAGAACCTGCGCCCTGAGCCGTGGAAGTACTGAGCCCTAACCGCTGGACTGCCAGAGAAGTCCCTGAGGCCTCAGTTTTAATCATGTGTGGAGGGATAGAACTTGTAGGAAGCAGTTGATTTTTTCTTTTTTCTGCTTGACTTCAGGACCAGAACTAAATGCAGTGAGCCCAAGGGGCAGCCCTACCCAACACAACCAAAGAAGAGTCCAGCCACAGAAAAAGTCCCCCCCGGTGGCATTAAACTCCCCAGGAGTGAGAGATGGCCATGGTTGCCCAGTGGTTAGGACCCTACACTTCCACTGTAGGGGGCCATGGTTTGATTCCTGGTCGAGGAACTAAGATCCGCCAACACAAAACAAAAACGGACAAGCCAAAAAGCCCTCAGACTTCCCAGAGCTGAGAGGATGTAAGAAAAGGCTGGATTCCCACATGGAGATGTTGCCAGGAGATTCAAGCAGCCAGTGGGGTATCAGACTGGGCGGTGCTGCCTCACGTCCCACAGGCGGTTCATGATGGGAGCTGTGACACTAAGTAACACTGTCACATCACGAGAAGTGATGTTCCCTTCCAACACTCCAAGATTACTTTCAGAAAAAAAAAAAATCCGTTGTGTGCTAGCCTGTCCTAAACATGGCTCTAACACTTGTAATCTTCTGTTCTAAAAAGAAAGAAACAGCAAAAGTACCAGTTAGAATCTGACTGTATTGTTTTCTTGTATGCATACACATACACACGCACGTATATATTTCTTCTATTTTTGGCAAGCCGTCCTGACTTTCTATTTCCAATTGGAATTGAAAGCTCTCCTTTTAAATTCATTTCTGTAAGGAAAATGTGAGACAATATGGAGCACAAAAAAAATTCATAGTAGAACAGGAGTATGTGACTAAGAACAAATTCAAAAAGGTGTTAAAAGGAGAACTGAAGTCTGGCAAACCCTGGGATAAAAGCATTCTGTGCTTCTAGATCCACTCCAAGCTCAGAGCTTGCAGGCCTGCCATCCTGCACGATGCTGGGAGGACCATCCACATGATAGTTTATACAAATGAGATTCCCTGGAGTCCTGCAGTGCACAGCCTGCATGGCTGTACACAGCAGCCATGGATATTTTTAGAGTAACAAATACCCCCAAACATAGGACAAAGAGAATTAATCTGCTATTCAGCTAGGCTGAAATTGGCAGTCAAAGTTCCTCACTCCAAATTATGGCACTCTTTGATCTTCCCACCATGTACCTGCCCCCCNAACTGACTCATTGGAAAAGACCCTGATGCTGGGAAAGATTGAAGGTGGAAGGAGAAGGGAAAGACAGAGAATGAGATGGTTGAATGGCATCACCTACTTGTGGACATGAGTTTAAGCAAGCTCCAGGAGTTGGTGATGGACAGGGATGCCTGGCATGGTGCAGTTCATAGGGTCACAAAAAAAGTCAGACATGGTGAGAGCAACTGAACTGAACTAAACACCTAAACAAAATGAAACTATTGGAGATATTAAGGATCACAAGTCAAAGGCAATCCTGACCTTGTAAAACTCATTGTTTAGCCGCTAAGTCATGTCTGATTCTTTTGATATCCTGTGGACTGTAACCCGCCTTCCCATTGCAAGGGCAACTATCCACCTAGAGTCAAATTCCTGGGCAGACGAGAAGGGAGATTAGAATTCAGTCCTCACACGCGAACACATGTCCCCAGCAACCCCAATATGGCTCTCTGACCCAGGGTCACTGAGAAAGAGCCTCTCGTGTTGTAGGAATTTCCCAGGTTGATTGAAAGAAAAAAACAAAGAAAATAAACTTATACTTACCTCTGCCAGGTCAGTCCTAAACACTCTATCTCTCTCTCACATACACACATTCATTTCTCTTGAGGTCCAGCCTCTCCCCCAGTCTCCCTGCCTCCACACTGTTAGTCATGGGGATGTTTATGGAGCCCCAATCTGAAACTTCGTTCAGAAACTCTCACTTAATTCCAGTTCTCATCAGAATCACCATGACCTCAGACATTTATTAAAAATGTAGACTCCCAAAGATGCATATTCTCTGTGACCCAACAATTTCATTTCTTGGGATTCTTCCTACAGACATACCCACCCATGTGCAAAATTACAGAAGGTCAAGATAATTCATTGCAGCATTATTTTAATAACAAAAGACTGGAAGTAATCTAAATTCCCATGAAGTAAATCAGAAATACACATTCGATTTATGGAAAACTCACATGTGGCACTAGTGGTAAAGAACCCGCCTGCCAATACAGGAGACATAAGAGACACAGATTCTATCTCTGAATCGGGAAGATCCCCTGGAGGAGGGCACGGCAACTCACTCCAGATTCTTGCCGGGAGAATCCCATGGACAGAGGAGCCTGGTGGGTTACAGTCCATAGGGTTGCAAAGAGTCAGACATGACTGAAGCACCTTAGCATGAATGCACGCACATCCATTAAAGCAGCTCTTTCTCTCTCAGAGTATTAGCAGAGAATATTAATATTAATTGATATCAGTACAAAACACAGGATATCAATATTCCATGAAAAAGTGGTTACCCCACTGAAGTTTGAGCCTCATTCCCCTTACAGAATAAATCCAAGCATTTCATCTGCCTTTTTCTTCTTTCAGCCATGCCACGTGGCATGTGGGATCTTAGTCCCTCGACCAGGGATTGAACTTTTGCCCCGTGCATTGGAACTGCAGTCTTAACCACTGGGCCACCAAGGAAGTCCCTTCTGCCCCTTCTTTTCTCCAGTGCGGTCTCCGTCTTCTCCTTCAGACACTGTATTAGTTTCCTATGCTGCTGTAACAAGCTACCACAAACTTGGAATCTTAAACAATACAAAATTTCATCTTGTAATTCTATAGGTCAGAATTCCAATAAGAGTCCCACTGAACTAAAATCATGGCACTGGCAGGGCTGTGTGTCTTCGAGAAGACTCTGTGGACGATTCCCCAGCCTTGCCCTTTTCTAGCTTCTCATGGCTGCCCACAATCCTCGACTCATGGTCCCTTCCCCCATGTGCAAGGTCAGCCATGTTGAATCTCTCTCCTTCCATAGACAAAGCTCCCTCTCTGATGACAACTGGAAAGGGTCTCCTCTTTCAAGGACTCATGTGATTAGATTGGGCCCATCTGAAATATTCAGGATAATCTCCCCAATCAAAATCCTTAACTGAATCACATCTGAAAAAAAAATCTCTTTCACATTTGAGGCAGCATATTCATGGTTATGGAGATTCTCACAGGGACCTCTTGGAGAGACAGGCTTGTCTACCCACCGTGGATACCCTGGACTCAAGCCAAGGCACTCGTCACATCTCATCAAACTCAAGACCACATGATGATCTATCCATCCCTCTGCCTGAAAGGCTCTTTCTCACCTGCCAAACTCCTACTCAAACCTTCAAGACTGAACTCCATAGCCACCTCCTCAGTGAAGCCCTCCCTGATTCCCTCAAGAAAAATTAGGGAAACAGCTAGGACTCTGGAAAGACCCCTCCATAAGACCCCACCTGTCACTTGGCATTTGAATGATTTGCCTGTATGTGCCAGCAAGCAACTTAAGAATGAAAAGTTTTTCAACCACACATCCCCACCATTCAACATAATATCTGGCACACGATAGGTTTAGCAAACACTGAAGGAATGAATGACTTAATCCTTTCTGTTTTACTGTGGCGTGCAAAATATACTGAGCGACTTCACTTTCACTTTTCATTTTCATGCACCAGAGAAGGAAATGGCAACCCACTCCAGTGTTCTTGCCTGGAGAATCCCAGGGACGGGGAAGCCTGGTGGGCTGCCGTCTATGGGGTCGCACAGAGTCGGACACGACTAAAGTGACTGAGCAGCAGTAGCAGCAGTTGCTGCTTAGTCGCTAAGTCATGTCCAACTCTTTGTGACCCCATGGACTGTAGCCCACCAGGCTCCTCTGTCCACGGGATTTCCCAGGCAGAAATACCAGAGTGGGTTGCCATTTCCTTCTCCAAGGGATCTTCCCAACTCAGGAATCGAACCCACATCTCCTGCTTGGCAGGCAGATTCTTTGCCACTGAGCCACTTGAGAAGTCCCAAAATACATATGTATAAAATACATATATTAGGTATATATATACATATATATGTATATGTTTACTACATATATATGTATGTGTACATATATATACACACATACATATATTTACTTATTAACATTTTATAATTTGAAATCCAAAATATGTTTTTATGTGTCTGTTGTTATTACAATGTATGCTGTTATTATTGTCAGTCCACGTGTCTGGCATATGACAGGAGTTCAATAAATATTTGCCAAGTAAATCAATTAATAAGCATACCTAATGTTTATTGAACTTTTTCTATATTCCAGGCACTTGGCTAAGCTTTTTATAATCTCTGCCTCCCTCATTAATTTTTCCACAACAACTCCCAGGGGAGCACTACTGTATCTGGGTAATGAATACTAGCTGCTGTTACAAATATCTCAAAATCTGAAAGACTTATTTCTCAGCTGTCTCTCTTGCATGCCTCCCATCCACGAGGTGACTCAAGGACCCAGGCTGCTTCCATGGAGCAGCAGCACCATGGGAAAAAAGAGAAAGAATGGAGAGAACACACGGGATACTTCTCCACCTTGGCCCAGAAAGGACTTGCATCACTTCCATTCATATCCCACCTGCCACATCAGTCACATGGTCAATCCCACTGCAAAGGATGCTGGGAAATTCAGAGGAGCTCACGGATATTGATAAGCATAGAGGTCACTGCCACAGTCATTATCTGCCTCATCTTACAGTTGAAGAAACAGTGGATCAGAGGAAACATGGCCCAAGGCCTTGTAGCTAGCGTGGGTGGGAGACCAATTCAAGCCCAGGTCTATCTGCCTGCAAGACCACCCTCTTAGCCACTGCCTGCTCACAGCTCACCACAAAGGACAGAGGCCTGATACCCTGATGAGTGGCAGGAAGGACCCCACCCTGGAATGGGCATTTCCTCTGGACAATCCCCACAGTGGATAAATCCACACAAGAGAACATCGGGAGATGACCAGGTCCAGGCACACCGTATTCCCTTACCCTTCCGGTGTCAGTTTATTCATAAGCATCTGAATACTGACACGAGGCAGACGTTATGTGCTTGATTTTCCCCTCCAGACTGTTGCAAGAGGGGAAATAAAATCCATTTTTTTGTGTGAGCATCAGATGACGCTTGAACAAAACCAATAACTCTTTCAGGACGAGCAGCTCTCTAAGCTTCCCACATACATTCTCCAAGTGTCATTTCTGGCATTTCTTTGGCAGTTGTTTATTGTCTGCAAAGAAACATCCCTCCTTCCTCTATGCCTCTCCTCTCCTCCTCCTGGTAACCATCTCCCATGGCATTAGCCCTCTGCCCTTGCAGTTTAAAATTGCAACCAAAAAAAAAATTTCCCCTAACTCCCCTGAGTTGCTTTGCCAGCATCAATCCCAGATCCTGCATCCTCTTTCCAGACCCTATCATTCTTGTCTGCCTGTTCCTTGTCTTTTAGCGTCAGCAACTCAGCTGACACAACTGCAATTACAAGTCAATTCGCAATTATTCAGCGCTGATTATGCAGGGAGTAGATTCCTCAGGCTTCTTGCTTCCCTCCTCTCTGTCGACCTGGCACTGCTCGTTAGCACCTCCATCAGCAGGGAAGAAAGGAAAAGAGAGTCTGCCAAACTCCCATCCATCAAGACCAGTTCCTGGGGCTTCCCTGGTGGCCCAGTGGTTAAGAATCTGCCTGCCAATGCAGGGGACACAGGTTCCATCCCTGATCCAGGAAGATTCCACATGCCTTGAGGCAACTAAGCCTGTGCGCCACAGCTACTGAAGCCCACGTGCTGCAACCACTGAAGCCTGTGCACCTGGCGCCGTGCCCCACAAGAGAAGCCACCGNAAAGTGACTGAGCAGCAGTAGCAGCAGTTGCTGCTTAGTCGCTAAGTCATGTCCAACTCTTTGTGACCCCATGGACTGTAGCCCACCAGGCTCCTCTGTCCACGGGATTTCCCAGGCAGAAATACCAGAGTGGGTTGCCATTTCCTTCTCCAAGGGATCTTCCCAACTCAGGAATCGAACCCACATCTCCTGCTTGGCAGGCAGATTCTTTGCCACTGAGCCACTTGAGAAGTCCCAAAATACATATGTATAAAATACATATATTAGGTATATATATACATATATATGTATATGTTTACTACATATATATGTATGTGTACATATATATACACACATACATATATTTACTTATTAACATTTTATAATTTGAAATCCAAAATATGTTTTTATGTGTCTGTTGTTATTACAATGTATGCTGTTATTATTGTCAGTCCACGTGTCTGGCATATGACAGGAGTTCAATAAATATTTGCCAAGTAAATCAATTAATAAGCATACCTAATGTTTATTGAACTTTTTCTATATTCCAGGCACTTGGCTAAGCTTTTTATAATCTCTGCCTCCCTCATTAATTTTTCCACAACAACTCCCAGGGGAGCACTACTGTATCTGGGTAATGAATACTAGCTGCTGTTACAAATATCTCAAAATCTGAAAGACTTATTTCTCAGCTGTCTCTCTTGCATGCCTCCCATCCACGAGGTGACTCAAGGACCCAGGCTGCTTCCATGGAGCAGCAGCACCATGGGAAAAAAGAGAAAGAATGGAGAGAACACACGGGATACTTCTCCACCTTGGCCCAGAAAGGACTTGCATCACTTCCATTCATATCCCACCTGCCACATCAGTCACATGGTCAATCCCACTGCAAAGGATGCTGGGAAATTCAGAGGAGCTCACGGATATTGATAAGCATAGAGGTCACTGCCACAGTCATTATCTGCCTCATCTTACAGTTGAAGAAACAGTGGATCAGAGGAAACATGGCCCAAGGCCTTGTAGCTAGCGTGGGTGGGAGACCAATTCAAGCCCAGGTCTATCTGCCTGCAAGACCACCCTCTTAGCCACTGCCTGCTCACAGCTCACCACAAAGGACAGAGGCCTGATACCCTGATGAGTGGCAGGAAGGACCCCACCCTGGAATGGGCATTTCCTCTGGACAATCCCCACAGTGGATAAATCCACACAAGAGAACATCGGGAGATGACCAGGTCCATGCACACCGTATTCCCTTACCCTTCCGGTGTCAGTTTATTCATAAGCATCTGAATACTGACACGAGGCAGACGTTAAGTGCTTGATTTTCCCCTCCAGACTGTTGCAAGAGGGGAAATAAAATCCATTTTTTTGTGTGAGCATCAGATGACGCTTGAACAAAACCAATAACTCTTTCAGGACGAGCAGCTCTCTAAGCTTCCCACATACATTCTCCAAGTGTCATTTCTGGCATTTCTTTGGCAGTTGTTTATTGTCTGCAAAGAAACATCCCTCCTTCCTCTATGCCTCTCCTCTCCTCCTCCTGGTAACCATCTCCCATGGCATTAGCCCTCTGCCCTTGCAGTTTAAAATTGCAACCAAAAAAAAAATTTCCCCTAACTCCCCTGAGTTGCTTTGCCAGCATCAATCCCAGATCCTGCATCCTCTTTCCAGACCCTATCATTCTTGTCTGCCTGTTCCTTGTCTTTTAGCGTCAGCAACTCAGCTGACACAACTGCAATTACAAGTCAATTCGCAATTATTCAGCGCTGATTATGCAGGGAGTAGATTCCTCAGGCTTCTTGCTTCCCTCCTCTCTGTCGACCTGGCACTGCTCGTTAGCACCTCCATCAGCAGGGAAGAAAGGAAAAGAGAGTCTGCCAAACTCCCATCCATCAAGACCAGTTCCTGGGGCTTCCCTGGTGGCCCAGTGGTTAAGAATCTGCCTGCCAATGCAGGGGACACAGGTTCCATCCCTGATCCAGGAAGATTCCACATGCCTTGAGGCAACTAAGCCTGTGCGCCACAGCTACTGAAGCCCACGTGCTGCAACCACTGAAGCCTGTGCACCTGGCGCCGTGCCCCACAAGAGAAGCCACCGCAATGAGAAGCCTGCCCATTGCAAGCAACAGTAGCCCCCACTCGCCGCAACTAGAGAAAGCCCTCAAGCAGCAACGAAGACCCAGTGCAGCCAAAAATTAATTAATTAATTTTTAAAAGTCCAGTTCCTGATCAGCCATTTCTGTTTGGCAAGGAGGCAACTCGGACCCTGGCCTCATCTGCTCATGCTACCTCTTCCCCAAGTCACACAGATAATTCAATGCTTACAACCATTTTTCCTGAAAGGAGAAGGGAGCTATGGCCGGTACCAGGCTGGATCTCCCACGCTCAGGGCTGCTCCCACCGGCCTGTGACATCGGCACACTTCGCAACAAGTGTGGTGGTGTGAGCGGTGAGCCTCTTGTCAGCTACGGCGCACAGCTTGACGGCAGGGGCTGTCTCTTTACAGCGTGAAATATGTTGAGGGATCATTGTGTGATGGCTTATCTAACAAATGCAATGAATTTTTTAAAAACAAAGCAGAGAGAGACAGATGGAAGGCAACTCACCCTCACATGAAAGAATCGCTGCTGCCAGCTGCCCCAAGACGGGGCCTGCTTCCTGACATAAGGCCCTTCCCCAGGCTGAGCCGTCCCCCCTCCCAAGTCTTGAGAAATCTGAACTATGGTCCCCTACTGAAAACTCTAGGAAACACAGAGGACCTGCCAGAGGAGGTCACCTCAAGGGCCCAGAGGAGAAGGAACAGACACCCGCCCAGTGGACAGCATGCAAATCAGCCCAGGAGGGGACCCAAGGTCAGTCCAGACACAGCTGGCCACCTCTGCTGCGCTCACCACCTCCATGCAGCCTGGCAGCCTGGTCTTCACCCACCACTTGGGAACTTTTCATCATCTACTGGGAAGAGCAGCCAGTGGGCAAGAGGAGGGGTCCTACATGAGAATCAGAAGGGTCCTTTACTCTCTCCCTGCAAACCCAGCCAAGTTCCAGGTGATCTCTCAACCCTTTTATCATTTTCTTGCATTCAATCAACAAATCCTCATTAAGCACCTACTATGTGCCAGGCACTATTCAAAGCACTGAGGAGCTGACAATGAACAAGACATGAAGTTTTCACTCCAGCAGAGAAGACAGTGGATAAGTGAAGAAATAAGTAAATAACAGATGGTCATATACACTCTGAACACAACAAAACAGGACGTAGTGATGGGTGGGTGAGACATCTTTGACAGAGTGATCAGGGCCTCTCTGATGAAAGAGTATTCTAGCTGCAAGCTGATAAGGACAAACCAGCCATGTAAGGATCCAGGAGGAAAGCATCCCAAAAAGAAGCTCGTCAAGTGTAAAGGCCGTGGGGCAGGAATGTGCGGTGAGCTGGGGAAGCAACCAAGAGTCTGGAGGGCCCGGGGCCAGCTGGGTCCTGAGTGAACAGCAGCACTGGAAGCTGCGGGATGGGCAGGGCTGCGTCTTACAGGCTTCGGGCTGGGACAGGTGTAAGGAGCTGTGCTGGGGTTCTGGCAAGTCCTGGAGGAAACCAAGCAGAAGAGTGCTGTTACCTGATTTGCATTTTTGAAAAGCTCTGCCTGGAGGCTGAGTAGCTGCAAACAACTGAACCAGCTCACAAGCTTAAACATGGTAGCCTGTTAACTCGGAAGAATACAACAGTATCTTACGGAACCCAAACGCAGAGACTACAGGGATCCGAGAGCCATTGGGAACCAGAGCAGCCTCTCTCCGGCCATCCTGGCTCCACGGTCTCTTGTCTCAGTCCCTCTCTGCTTCTCAGACCACAGGCCCAATTCAAGTGCTCCAGCCCCTGCTCAGAACCCAGCCCAACAGAGCCTGACCAGTCCTCCAAATTCCAGGCGAGTTAAGCTGATTGGCCCAGCTCAGGTCACCTGTCCAACCTAGTGGCCAATCAGCACAGCCCGGGAAGGGCGGGGCAACCCAGAAAAATATGGCTGCCGGCAGTGGCTGCGACTGTAGATGGGGAACCCCCCAGAGAGCAGGGCTGGGCTGGACTGGGCTTGGAAGACACCTCCAAGGGCCCTCTGCTTGGCCATTTCCCAGAACTCTCTCTAGGCAGCCTTCATTGACTTCCTGAATGCCTGTCTCCATCTCAGTCCCCACCCTCAGCTCTCCAGGAGACTGTGGGCTGGCCAGATCACCAGAGTTCCCTGGGGTTTAGGAAGTGGGGAGCTTCCCATTCAGAGCATCAGGGGGCTGCAGATGCAGGGGCAACAGAGGGGACAGGCCAAATCTGAAAGACTGAGGCTGGGGTCTGGCAAGGAGAAAGGCTACTCTGCAGACCGTGAAACCAGAAATCAGGAGCAGACAATAGTCAGCGCAGCAGGGTCAGGGTGACTGCCAGAACAGCCGCTGGCGCCCACGGCCTGTATCGTGTGCCAGCCAGGCCCAGTGGGGCTGACAGCGGCTCTACCAGAGGCTCCTGTGTGCATGGCAGGGCCAAGGGGAAAGGACAGAGTCCACTGGGAGCACAGAGAACATGGGGGACTCAGCCTGGCTCCTCTGCGGCTCAGTGCCTCCTCTCCCAGGTAGGGAGGGGTCTCCATTATCAGCTCAATGCTGCTGCCACCAAGGGCCCGAAGCAGAGACCGTGTGGGCACCCTGGAGCCCCGGGCATGTCTGGACCTTGATCGGTCAGTGGAGCAATTGCAGAGGGGCGCTCTGGGAGGAACAGGTGGCTGAAGGGGGACGGGGAGCTGAAGCAGCTCAGTCTGCAGGGCCAGGAAGAGACCAGGAGGGAAGGAGGGAGAGAGATTAAGGTGAGCCCTGAGGAGACAGAGGGACAGGGAGTGACAAAAAGACAGAAGAGAGGAAGATGAGGACTGAGTAACCAGAGTCCAAGAGCCAAAAGAGAGAGAGAGAGAGACGGACACAGAAACAAAGAGAAAACCACTGCAGAGTCAAAGAGGGAGACCTGCCTGGGTTCAAATCCAGGCACCACAGCGAATGAAGTCACTTGTATTAGTTTGTTGGTACCAATAACTGGGCAGCTTAAACAACAGGAATCTATCGCCTCACAGTTCTGGAGGCAAGATCAAGATCAAGTTCAAGATCAAGCTGTTGGCAAGAATGGTTCCTTCTGAGGCTGTGAGAGAAGAATCTGTTCCAGGCCTCACTCGTTGGTTCGTAGATGGCCATCTTCATGTTCACGTAGCACTCTCCATGTAAGCATGTGCTTCTCCAAACTTCCCTATTTTATAAGCACAGCAGTCATGTTAGATTAAGGCCCACCTTAATGGCCTCATTCTAACTTGATTACCTCTGTAAGACCCTATCTCCAATCAAGGTCACATTCTGAGGGACTAGAGGGTTTGGGTGGAGAAGGCAATGGCACCCTACTCCAGTACTCTTGCTTGGAAAATCCCATGGACGGAGGAACCTGGTGGGCTGTACTCCATGGGGTCACTAAGAGTCGGACACGACTGAGCGACTTCACTTTCACTTTTCACTTTCATGCATTGGAGAAGGAAATAGCAACCCACTCCAGTGTTCTTGCCAGGAGAATCCAAGGGACGGGGGAGCCTGGTGGGCTGCCGTCTATGGGATAACACAGAGTCGGACACGACTGAGGTGACTTAGCAGCGGCAGCAGCAGCAGAGGATTTGGGACATCAACATATGAATTCTGGAAGGATACAATTCCACCCATAACCTCTCTGTGCCTCCATTCTCTCATCTACCTTCATTCTGAGGATGTGTGAGTTTCTAAACATAAAACCTGGCAAGCAGTAAATGCCTAATAAATGTGAGTCACATTACAATCTTTATTTTCATTGGTAAGGAGGATAATGGCCCCCAAAGATATCCATGCTTTAATCCTCAGAACCTATAAGGATATTATTTTCCACAGCAAAGGGGACTTAACAGATGTAATTAACTGCACATCTTGAAATGCAGAGATTATCCAGGATTATCCAAGTGGACCCAATGTAACCACACAAGTCTTTAACAGCAGAGAACCTTTCCCTGCTGTGAAAAGACTCAATCACCATTGCTATCTCTAAAGATGGAGAAAGGGGTCACAAGCCAAGAACATCATGACCTATAGAAGCTGAGAAGAGCCAGCAATTTACAGCAACAGCACAGTCACCTCAGTCCTACAACCTTAAGGAACTGAATTCTTCTAACAACTAAAATAAGCAGAAATAGAGTCCACACTAGAGCCTCCAGAAAAGAAAACAGCCTTCCAACACCTGGATTTTAGGTGGCTAATTTGTACAGGACTTCTGAACTCCACAATTGTAAAATTTAAAAAAAAATCTATGTTGTTTTAAGCCTCTACACTTGTGACAACTTGTCACAGCTGCTCCCCTACCACCTCACTCACTGTGCTCCAAACCCCATGGTTTCCATGCTGTAACCCACACACACCCCAGCACCATCCAGGCTCAGACCTTCGAACCTGCTTGCTCTCTTCCTCCAGATATCCATGGGGCTCTCACTCTCAAAGACATGACCCCCATAATAGGAGAGCACCCTGCCCCTGCCCCCTTGACCTTGCTGAACGTGCCTTGGCAGCCCTCCACCCTGACTGTGGGAACAGACGCCTTTGTTCCTGTGCTGTGTGTGCTCATCATTTGGTCTCCACAGGCTGTGAGCTCAATGAGGGCAGACGGGTCCCCTCTGTCTTACTCACCACTGATGCCTGTGGGCTCATCACGTATCGATTGAACGAATAAATGAACACTTTGCTATTACCCTCAACTCTGATCATACCAGGCATTCCTTGGTGGCTCAGATGGTAGATAGTCTGCCTGCAATGCAGGAGACCTGGGTTTGATCCCTGGGTTGGGAAGATCCCCTGGAGAAGGGAATGGCAACCCACTCCAGTACTCTTGCCTGGAGAATCCCATGGACAGACGAGTCTGGCAGGCTACAGTCCATGGTTTCACAGAGTCGGACACGACTGAGCAGCTTCACTTCCACTTTCTGGTCATACCAGGAAGGCGCATGATGGAAGTGAACTCAGCACCACCATGCAGCAAAGAGGCTTCCAAAAGTTAGAGATGCCCCAGAGAGGGCACTGGACTTGGGAGTCCGTGGGCCTAGAATTGAGTCCCAGGGCACACCTCATCCAGCTGGGTCACCTTGAGAGATTCACTGTCCCTCTCTGAATCTCATTTTTCTCATCTGTAATATGGGGGTGATGACTTACTTCAGCCCATCTCACACCTGTGAGCAGCATGACCAGGTGGAAAAAACATCTTGTCCTGGCTGCCAATACCAGAATTCCTCGGGGGGGAAAGAAATGACTCCATTGAGAAAAATGTTTGGACAAGTGCTGGAGTGGAAGGTGATGTCCCGTCACACATACTCACTCTGGTTGTACTGGGAAGGCCTCGGAGGAGAGGCATCAGACACATCATGGGAAACCCAGGTAGAAGGAGGGGGCCCGTCAGATGCCAGAAGCTCTGCACTGTGCCATGTAGCCTCCCACAGATCTTCAATAAAGTCAACCAAGTCCGCCAAGGCTCTCTGAAGAGGGGTTTGTCACCATGGAAACCAAAGAAAGGACAGCATCTCATCTTGAAGCTAACCCCATTCATTAGGGGAATCAGTTGTAGGAAGCCCAGACCCTGAAGGCACAGGCAGCCTCTGGGAACTTGGAAATAGTAGGGAGTGGGCCAGGGGCTGGGGGGGGCTTCCCAGGTGGCTCAGTGGGTAAAGAATCTGCCCACAATGCAGGAGACGCAGGTTCGATTTCTAGGTTGGGAAGATCTGGAGGAGGCATGGCAAGCCACTCCAGTATTCTTGCATGGAGAATCCCATGGACAGAGGAGCCTGGAAGACTACAGTCCATGGGGTTGCAAAGAGTTGGACACGACTGAAGTGACTGAGCACACACACAGGCCCGGAGACCATATGCGCTACGGGGAGCTGTGCCAGACAGACTTGGGTCTCCAAGGGTGTAGAAGTCCAAGCTGAGAGCTGGTGCTCCGGAAGAACAAATGAGACCAGACCTCTGCTGGTACGGGAGAGCCTTTTCCACACTATGGAGTGCTAGTTGACCTTGAGGTGGCAATGCCCTTTCCTGTCCACAGGGCCTTTGGTTTCCAGGAGCCCCCCCAGCTCCTAGGAGACAAGCTTCTCTGCTCTCCAGCTGCAGCTGGAGTGTCTCCATCAACATTCGCCCCCTAAAATGAGACCTATTATCTCCCTCCTGCTTGACAGTCTCAGCTATGGAGGTGCTGGTGTCAGGAATCATGGATACGGATGGATGGCGGCAAATATCCCAACATGGGAAATCACTCCTTGGCAACTGGTCCCCAGCAAGAGTGGGGAAAAAATATCATCTAGAGCTTCCACAGGGCCTTGACTGCAAAATCTATACACAGCCTAGTGGCCCACAATTGCCTCTGCACAGAATCCGAGGCCAAAAGGCACTGGGTATGCCTCCTTTCTGGGAAGAGAAAGCAGGTCTGGGAGCCTCTGAGGGCAGGCTGAGCAAGGAGGCTCTGCTGGGTTGCCAGCACTCAGCCCTGCGTGGGGACCCCCAGTGAGAGCCAACTCCCAGGACAAGGAACTCAGATGCCTCAGGGACCACTCAGGTGGTCCACTCAGATGCAGGTGAGTGAAAGAGCAGGTAAAAGACGTTTGACGCCAACAGAGTCAGGGACGCACGAGGGGCTGGTGGGGGCTGTGGAGACAGAGAGCCCACGTGCTGGCTGGTCCCATACGGAAGGGCAGATGCTACTCAATTCACATCCGTGTGGCCCGGTGTGACCCACCACTGCTGGATTCTTCCTAACCCTGACGCTTCCCTGAAATCTCAGGGAAGATTCCCAGTTTGAAGTGAGAGAGACTCTTATTCGGCCCCGGGATCCAGCCCCTCTCCTCCTTTTGCGACTAGAACCTGGCCATGGCTGTGGACTATCTAGGGCCATGTGGACAAGGGCAGTATGTTTGGGATGGCACAGCGATTATCGAGAAGAATCCTGGGTCCCCAGTGTGGAGCTGAGATGCCTGACTAGTTCAGACTCTCATAGGAGAGAGGAAAAAAGCTTCTATCACACCGAAGCCACTGCTATTTTAGGGTGTTTGGCTCCACGGTCAGACTAATATAAATCCTAACTAATACAGTTGGCCCCAGATTCCACAGTAGGAGGCTCAGTGAGTCCAGCCAACTCTGCCAGCCAGCAGGTGCCAGCTTGCAGCCCTGACGTGAGGTTATGTCCTAAACGGACCCTGTGGTCTCACATGGCCCCTTGAAGAACTTCTGAGAGTTCCCATCAACTCCACTAAGCCCCAACTCCCTGAGACCCCAAAGCAGGGCCTGCACAACCTGCCTTGCATTTGGCTCCATCTTTTACACGCCCACGTAGTCGCTATAGCTACTCCAAACTACCCACAGTTTCTAAGTCTCCAAGGTCACCGCCTCCTCCAGGCAGCCACCCGCGCCCCCAGGCTGAGTCAGTCACGCCCTCCTCTGCCCTCCCACCACCCCTTAAACATACCCTATTAATACCCTATTATAGCATACATCATGTGGTGTTCTAATTGCATCAAGCTGTGAAAGTCAGGGCTCCGGAGGCAGACAGACTGAAATCCCAGTGCCCAAACTCACAAGCTGTGTGATCTGAGGCTGGTTAGTTCCTCAGCCCCTCTGAGCCTTAATTTCCCCATCGGTGAACCGATTTGACATGTAGTAAGTAGAGACAGAATACCTGTTTTCCAGGTGTCCTGCTAAGCGCTGAGCGTACAGAAATGCACCTGTCATCGTGAAGCTTACAAACCCAGGGAGAGGACTGGCTTGAAGGAAAATCACATACAACAAAAGTTACTTCAGGGACTTCCCTGGTGGTCCAGGGGTTAAGAATCTGACTGCCAGTGCAGGGGACACAGGTTCAATCCCTGGTCCAGGAAGATCCCACATGCCGCTGAGCCACCAAGCCTATGTGGCCCAGTACCTGAGCCCAGGTGCTGCAACTACTGAAATCCAAGCTCCGCAACAAGAGAAGCTACCGGACTAAGCCTGCTGCTGCTGCTGCTGCTGCTAAGTCGCTTCAGTCGTGTCCGACTCTGTGCAGCCCCATAGACGGCAGCCCACCAGGCTCCCCCGTCCCTGGGAATCTCCGCACACGGCAACAAAAGAGTAGCCCTCGCTCATTTCAGCTAGAGAGAGACCGCGCATAGCAACAAAGACCCAGTGCAGCTGAGAGGAGACTTCTGGCCACAGTGGAGGAAGAAGAGAGTGGGAAGATTGGAGAAAGCAGCATCAAGATACACACACCCTCACGTGTGAAGTGGGTAGCTGGGGAGAAGCTGCTGTGGAACCCTGGGAGCCCAGTCTGGTGCCCTGTGATGACCTCGAGGGGAGCGGGGGTAGGGAGGGAGGCTCAAGAAAGAGGGGATATGTGTATAATCATGGCTCATTCTAGTTGTCGGGCCTTCCCAGGTGGCACTAGTGGTAAAGAACCCACTGGCCAATGCAGGAGACAGGAGAGACATGGGTTCGATCCCTGGGTTGGGAAGATCCCCTGGAGGAGGGCATGGCAACCCATTCCAGTATTATTAGCTGGAGAAGCCCATGGACAGAGGAGCGTGGTGGGCTACAATCCATAGGGTTGCAAGGAGTCAGACATGACTGAAGCGACTTAGCACACATGCATTGTTGCATGGCAGAAACCAACACAACATGGTAAACATTAAAAAATAAATGGGTGTAATAATAAAGTCTTCCTCACAAACTTGCACAAAATAAATATTTTTAAATAATAATAAATAGATTTTTTTTTTAAGTTTCCTCAACGCAGTTGTGATAAAATTTATAAAGGAAAAGTACCATGTGTGGATAAAGAGGGAATCCAGTCAAGGCTCCCATGAGGAGGTGATATTTATGAAGAAACAGAAGGGGCTGATTGGGCTGGTGAGGACAGCTGTGGGGAAGGCCGTCTCAGAAAGCAGGAACAGCATATACCAAGGCCCTGAGGCAGGGAGAGAATGTCCTTTACCAGGAACCCGACAGGATAACGATGATGATGCTTGCGAGCAGAGCGGCTATCTCTTTGGGTCTCTGGGGCCCAGATCAGTGCTCGGCACACAGCAAACGTTCACTGATATCTGCCAAATGAATGAGGGATTCTGTTGAGTCCGCCCGCCTCCAGTTCAATGACTAACTACATTAACCACGCACTGGCTGGGTGTTTGCCAAGCACTAGCCACACACCAGGTGTTGCGTGGGATGAAGAAAGATGCAGAGATGGACCGGTCCGGGATCCTGCCCTCCGCCTGGCCACTCCCAAAGCCGGGAAGCACACACAGGGGACCCCCAGATATGAGGTTAAGCTGTCAAGGCTGGTGGTAAGGACTAGCCATTGCCCACCAAAACCTGTTTCCTTTCTTCCCTGGTGCTGATGTCTCCTAGACCCCCTGGGCAGGGGGCACAGCCATGCAAAGCTCTTGCCAGTGGCGTGTGAGTCGGCACCCCACGTCACGGATGAAGATACCAAGCAGGCCTTCCCCACACTCTTTCCCAGCTTCCTGGGTGGCTCAGTTTCAACCAGGCAGACCAGGCTGTCCTAATGGTTGGCAGAGCAATGACTTGGATGGAACCAAAGTCTTGAGATGACAGGCAGCTCCAATAACCAAGACTATCACCTAAAAGAGACAATAGTCTCTCTGATCCATAAGCCTCTGTATGAGGGGAAGGGGTCTGCTATGGGGCTTCCCAAGTGGCTCAATGGTAAAAAATCCGCCCGCCAATGCAGGAGATGTAGGAGATGTGGGTTTGATCCCTGAGTCGGGAAGATCCCCTGAAGGAGGAAATGGCAACCCACTCCAGTATTATTGCCTGGAGAATCCCGTGGACAGAGGAGCCTGGTGAGCTACAGTCCATGGGGTCGCAAAAGAGTCGGACACAGCTGAGCAACTGAGCATGATACAACACACACACACCTTTTGTTACAGCGGCATAACCTTACACGTGAATAAGGGACAGGGTTCTAGGAGTTTGGAGCAGGAAGTGGCCGTTTTGGACTGGAGGAATCAAGGAGGGCTTCCTGGAGGAAGACAGCATTTGCACTAAGTTTTAAGGAAGTCTGTATTCCAAATAAATAAGTGTATATCCATTGGGGGATTGCTAAACAGCTCTTAAAGACACTGAGGCTGACCCCCAGGTGCAGACATGAAGCAAAGCCTGAGTTGTTTTCTCAAGAAGATAAGTACAGTCACACACTTCCATTGTTGTACAGAAGAACATGGTTGTATATGGAGAGAAAACAAAGGGGAAAATACAGGCTACACTGAGGAGTGGGGCCACAGCACAAGGGAAGAGGAGGAATTTTCTTAATTTTCACTTTTTTTGTCCTGTGGGGCTATTGTGTCTTTTGATAATGAATACTTATCATGCTATAGTAAAACTTTCCTGTATTTCTAAAGCAAGTTAGAAATGTGCTTGTCCTGCCCTGCCCAGCCAGGATGTGAGCTTCATTTGGAAGGAGGCCTTGGTGTAATTACTAGTCCTCAAGAGTGCAGGACGCAGGAGTTTCAGAGCAATGAGGTTAAGAATCACCTTCCAATTAGTCAGGGCTTCCCTGGTGGCTCAGACAGTAAAGAATCTGCCTACAATGCAAGAGGCCTGAGTTCAATCCCTGGGTTGGGAAGATCGCCCAGAGGAGGGCGTGGCTACCCGTTCCAATATTCTTGCCTTGAGAATCCCGTGGACAGAGAAGCCTGGTGGGCTACAGGCCGTGTGGGTCACAAAGAGTCAGACACCACTGAGCGACTAACACTTTCACTTTCCAGTTAGTCAAGCCGAGGATGAGATGGCTGGACGGCATCACGGACTCGATGGACGTGAGTCTGAGTGAACTCCGGGAGATGGTGATGAACAGGGAGGCCTGGCGTGCTGCGATTCATGGGGTCGCAAAGAGTGGGACACGACTGAGCGACTGAACTGAACTGAACTGAACTGAGCTTAAGTCTTAGAAGGGAGCTTTGCTGGTAGTCCAGTGGTTAAGACTCTGTGCTTCCATGCAGAGGGCACAGGTTCGATCCCTGGTCAGGGAACTAAGCTCTCACATGCGGAAAAAAATTTTGTTTTAAATCTCAGACGGAGGGAGTTTGCCCTCTCTGCCTGGGCCAGGAGTGAGGAAATGTGACTTCAGAGGGCCTGGCCACGGCTATCCTAGGAAGGCCTGGGCAACATCCTGGTAGAGGCAGGGTGGGTCCCCTCTCTCCTGGGGTACAGGAGGGACAGTGACTCAGCGGGGGAAGCCCACCCACATGAAAGGTGGCCAGATGGATCCCAGCTGCTTCAGTTAGTGACTCTTCACATCGTATCTGTCCTTAGCCACCAAGGAGAAACTGAGGCAGCCCAGCTGACAATGACGAGCTTGGACCCACTGCATTATAGAGCCTCTTTGTTACAGCAGCACATCTTTATCACAACTAAGTCTGGCCTCTGGGAAAGGGCTGAGACCTCAGAGCAGGAAGAGGCTATAGACCCAGGAAGATAACCATTCTCATAGTTCTAGAACAGAGGTCAGAAAACGTTTTCTGTACAAAGACAGAGAGAAAATATTTTAGGTTTTGTGGGTCATCCTGTCCCTGTCACAATTACCCAACTCTCACCTTGTAGCAAAAAAAAAAAAAAACCAGCCATACAAGATACATAAGCAAACAAGCATGATCATGTTCCAATAAAACTTTATTTAGAAAAACAGGCAGTGGGCACAAAAATGTGGATATACTTACCACTATGGAATTGTACATGAAAAATGGCTGAGATGGTAAATTTTATGTTTTCTGCAATAATTAAAATTTTCTGGGACTTCCCTGGTGGTACAGTGAGATACAAATCCTCATGCCAAGGCAGGGGACAAGGGTTTGATCCCTGGTCCAGGAAGATGCCACATGCTGTGGAGCAACTAAGTCTATGCACCACAGCTCCTGAGCCTGCACAGTCTATAGCCCATATTCCAAAATGAGGAACCCGAGCACCGCAATTAGAGAGTAGCCCCTGCTCTCTGAAGCCAGAAAGAGTCCACTCGCAGCATCAAAGACCCAGCACAACCAAAAATATAAATATATAAATTTTTTTAAGTTAAATTTTTCATTTAAATGCAAAAACAAAACATAAAAACAGGTAGTGGGCTGAATTTGACCCCAGGGCTGTAGTTTGCCAACCCCCTGTTCTAGAACATCAGAGCTGGAAAGACTCTCTGAGGACAGTCTCTTCTGCTCTAAGGCAGACTTCTTTAACAAACACACCTCACCCATGATTGGTAAATAGGGAAAGGATGTTGTGATAACAAGGAAATCACGCCCATACGTGATTTTCCCCAGCACGCTAATATTTTTAAATAGTCAGAAACAAGCACGGATCTTTGTTGACAAAGTAATGTCTCTGCTTTTGAATATGCTATCTAGGTTGGTCATAACTTTTCTTCCAAGGAGTAAGCGTCTTCTAATTTCATGGCTGCAGTCACCATCTGCAGTGATTTTGGAGCCCAAAAATATAAAGTCTGACACTGTTTCCACTGTTTCCCCATCTATTTGCCATGAAGTGATGGGACCGGATGCCATGATCTTCGTTTTCTGAATGTTGAGCTTTAAGCCAACTTTTTCACTCTCCTCTTTCCCTTTCATCAAGAGGCTTTTGAGTTCCTCTTCACTTTCTGCCACAAGGGTAGTGTCATCTGCATATCTGAGGTTATTGATATTTTTCCCTTAGCAGGATTTAAAGAACTGAAGAAAAAGGGTGAAATTCTGCCTTCCCCAGGCAAGAATACTGGAGTGGGTTGCCATGCCCTCCTCCAGGGAATCTTCCCAACCCAGGGATCAAATCCGAGTCTCTTAAGTCTCCTGCATTGAGGAGTGGTCCNCTTAGCAGGATTTAAAGAACTGAAGAAAAAGGGTGAAATTCTGCCTTCCCTTGCTTTAAGTAGTGGCTGGATCAGTGGCTCCAAGGACCTCTGTCTGTCACAGGATTAAACCATCTGGGGACATGGCAAGTCGAGATGAAGAAGCTACAAAGTCGTGCCTACCTCTCCTCTCCTGGAACAGTGGATTAACGCCCAGGGCTATCCTTTCAATTATATCTTTGGTGATCAAGATGGTCCCGGTGGGAAGTCACCCCCCCTCCCCAGGACCGCCCTCTCAAGAGGCAGCTGGAGCTTCAGGGTTCAAGGTTGGAACCCGTGGACGAGTGTGTAGCTGGGCACCCTTAAGCACATGCAGACAAGAGTTTGGGGGTTTTTTTGGCCATGCAGCGCAGCTTGAGGGAGTCTGCACATGCTCAAGTGTTTATTAGAACTGGTATTGATTTTGTGGTGCTCTGGAAGGTTTTTCAACCACCTAGCTTAACTCTTTTCTTCTCATCGGCCCTGTTCTTATTAGTACACAAGTCTAATCACAAGGTCTCAGAGGAACACCTTTACAGCAAGAGAGGAGGGACGTCTGCAACTTTTCTCAACCCCCCTGCACCACTCTGGATGAGAACTATGACCGATAGCAGCTGTTAACATTTACTGAGCACTTGCTGGAGGCTGACATTGTGCTAAAGAAGTTATATCCCCTCCTCTCCCTGCAATAACCCTATGCTATCATCTTAGCTCCCCACCAGGGATCCAACCCATGCCCCCTGCAGTGGAAGCGAGGATTCTTAACCACTGAACCACCAAGGAAGCCCCTAACATCCCCACTTTAATAGAAGAGAATACAGAAGCCCAGAGAAGGCAGGGGAGCTGTCCAAGCCAGGAATTAGAACCAGGGAGGGCCCCCTCGCATCCTTTCAAGTCTTCTTGCCCCACCCCACTTCCTCATCTCCTTGCAGCAGGCACGCCTGAGAATCCTAAATTTGCCTTCACCTGATTATTGAATAGAGTTGATTATTCAAAATACATAGAGAGAACCAAGGGAGGGAAATTAGATGCTGACCTTGAAGAGAAGTTTCTGATGATGTGTGGGCAAATCAAATCAGGGGCAGTTTTCATGACTGAGATGTCAGATCAGTTTTTCCCCTTACTGGGAACTCTAAAATCAGTAGACCCCAGAGATAAAGCCATGAGTGAGGCGTTGGCCTTAGGCCCCCCAAAATCATCTGGGGTGATCATTTAAAGAAGTATGAACACCAGGACTTCCCTGGTGGTCCAGTGGCTAAGACTCTGTGCTCCCAATGCACAGGGCCCGGGTTTGATCCCTGGTCAGGGAGCTAGATCCCACATGCCACAGCAAAGATCAAAGATCTTCTGTGCCACAACTAAGACTCGGCGCAGCCAAATAAGTAAACAAATGTTCAGAAAAAGAAGTATGAATGGCGATATATAATGGCAAATGAGGCAAAGCACCTTTAAAGATCAGAGGTCACTGTCCTTGACCACAGGGTCATTCAGAAGAGGACAAATCCAGATCCAAATGTTGGTGAGGATGTAGGCAACACAAGAATTCAGTCACTACTGCTGCTGCTGCTGCTAAATCACTTCAGTCGTGTCCAACTCTGTGCGACCCCGGAGACGGCAGCCCACCAGGCTCCCCCATTCCTGGGATTCTCCAGACAAAAACACTGGAGTGGGTTGCCATTGCCTTCTCCGTCAGTCACTACTAGGGGAGTATAAACGGGTATAGCCACTTTGGAAAAGCACTTGGCATTACCTAACCAAGGCAGCGTGTGCATTCCTATGACCCAGCAATCCACTCAGAAGCATAGGCCCCAGAGTCTCTCTTGCCCACGTGCACCCTGAGGCACGGACAGGAACGTCCAGAGCAACCTTGTTAGCAATGGTGACAGAACAGCAAGCATCCCAAGTGCTTATGATTATATACAATTCAAGGATAGGCATCATTAAATATCATATGTTTGGGGACACGCAGGTGATAAAGCTGTAAAGAACAACAGAAAATGATCAGCATAGATTTACAGATAGTAGTGGGCTTTGGGAAAAAATAGGTTGTGATGGAGAGGGACACACCGGGAGCGTCTACGGTTTGGTAATGTTCTAATACTTAGGTGGTGAGTATATGAATAATTTATTATTATTCATTAGACTACACACTTAAGTTTCAAACACTCTTTTGCATAAGTGATATAGCTCACAAGTTAATTTTTTAGATTTACAGTTAAAAGAAAAGGAAGAGAATGGTCTAGAGGTAGGCTAGAGAAAATTCAAGACCCTGTGGATATTTAAGTGAAGTAAAGTGAAGTCACTCAGTCGTGCCCGACTCTTTGTGACCCCATGGACAGTAGCCTGCACCAAGCTCCTCCATTCATGGGATTTTCTAGGCAAGAGTACTGGAGTGGGTTGCTGTTTCCTTCCCCAGGGAATCTTCCTGACCCAGGGATCCAACCCAGGTCTCCTACATTGTAGACAGACGCTTTACCGTCTGAGCCACCAGGGGAATCCATGGATATTTAAGGGGCACCCAATTCTCCGTGGGAGGAGGCAATGGAAGCCCACTCCAGTACTCTTGCCTGGACAATCCCATGGACGGAGGAGCCTGGTGGGCTACAGTCCATGGGGTCACTAGGAGTCAGACATGACTGAGCGACTTCACTTTCATGCATTGGAGAAGGAAATGGCAACCCACTCCAGTGTTCTTGCCTGGAGAATCCCAGCCAGGGACAGGGAGCCTGGTGGGATGCCGTCTCTGGGGTCGCACAGAGCCAGACACGACTGAAGTGATGTAGTAGCAGCAGCAGCAGCAATTCTCCATAGCCCCAGATAACATGCTCAAACATTCTCTATAGTATTAGGAATGCAGCTTGTAGTAGAAACCAAAAGCTCCCCAACAGTGACCTAAATAATACAGGCATCCAAAGATCTGTCATAAAAGGAAAGCTAGTGTTTAAGGGTTGATCTAGTAGTTCAGTGATGCATTTCAGAAATTCTCCTAGAGGCACAAGATGGCTGCTGCAGCTCCAGACAACACATCTTCACCCAACCACTTTCAGAAGTAGGAAAGGAGCCAGGATAGTGAGAAAGACTTCCTTCATAGGCTTTTCATCAAGGGGGAAAATGTTTCCCAAAAAGTCCCAGCAGACTTTCATTTACATCTCACTGGACAGAACTGGGTCGTTTTTTTTAAACTTTATTCTTTGACTTATTTATTATTTGGCTATGCTGAGTCTTAGTTGAAGCATGTGGGATCTTTAGTTGTGGCACGTGGGATCTGGTTCCCTGACCAGGGACTGAACTCAAGTGCCCTGCATTTGGAACACAGCGTCTTAGCTTCTGGACCACCAGGGAAGTCCCAGAACCGGATCATTTAACCACTGCCAGGCACAGGACAGAGGATGATATGGTTGGATGACATCATCAACTCAATGGAAATAAGTTTGAGCAAACTCCAGTAGATAGTAAAGGACAGGGAAACCTGGCGTGCTGCAGTTCATGGGGTTGCAGAGTCAGACACGACTGAGCAACTGAACACCAAGCCACAAGGGAGGCTGGGAAAATGTTTGCCCTTTTCATCCTCCGTATCAGACAGAAAAGGAAGGAGAGGGACTACTCACTGGGCCGGAAAGCATAATGCCTATCCCAATCCGCCCCCACCTCTAGGCACATGGAGTACATCTGTTCTACCACTGATGCCTTCAAATCTGTCAAGTAACCCATGCCTCCGTGGAAACTGGAGTGGGTACCACACAGCCCCAGAATGAATGGGTGAGACATGTCTGTTTCTTCCGTGAGATGCCTGGTGATGAGGGAGGGGTCATGCTCTGAAAAGCCTTGGCTCTCCAGCCCCCAGCTCATGATCTGACACAGAGGGATAAATCTCACTTTGTCAATCGACGGAGGCGATCGGATGACGGAAGTCAGCAAGTCCTCCTGCTGTCGTGATCTGGTCAGCTGGGACTCTGGTGTGTCCCAGTGACAACCCCAATGCTAAAGCCTATAGAAAAGGGAGAAGCTAGTCGGGTGGCAGCGGGGGTGGGCCACGAGCCACTTTATGCACTGGTTGCAAATCAACTGAAAACTTGAGTTTCGAGGGCCCAACAGTTCACTATGGTGGTGGGCCATGGCAGCCAAGGGCTGGTGGGAGGGAGCAAAAATCCAGGCCGTGCTGGCCTACAGTCCTGCAAACAGTGACTGCCCAGCACTTGAAAGAGAGTGACCCTGAGACAGGACATCTGCTGTCCCGTTTGCCGCAGTCCCCACCACTCCCTTCTGTTTCTCCAACGCTGAAGCCAAGGATTGACTACTGTTTATCATCACACTCATGTGGTTCTTCTTACCCTTGGCCACTTCCCAAAATTTGGGTCACCCGTCCGGCCTTATAGACACTTGAGTTTTGGATCCTTGAACTAAAGCACTGAAGACGGTCAAGTTCCCTGTTCTGCGGTGAAAGTAACAAGCCTACTCTCACATCAATGCCTTCACTCGCTCTGGAGCATTGATGTGGTAAGTGATTGAAGTCAAAGACTCCAGGCTTGTTCCCAAAGAGATAAAAATCAGCCCTACCATCTTGCTGAGCAACAGTCCCCGCGGTGAAGCTAACATGCAAAACGGCCATGTGGGGTGCCATCTCCGCACAGTGGCTCAAACGCTGCTCTGGCGGCTCCCCCAAAGCACAGCTTTTCCTGACTATTGTGACATGGTGTGTCATTCCAGGAAACCTGAGCGCCGACTTACAGCTACAAAACCAGGAAATAAAACGAAGCCCGGCAAAAAAACTCATGAAAGACGGTGCACTTGGCAACATCTCTGAAATAAAAACCAGCGCTCACGTGAAGCTTATCACGTCA
Source organism: Neotragus pygmaeus (assembly GCA_006410875.1). Classification (NCBI taxonomy): domain Eukaryota; kingdom Metazoa; phylum Chordata; class Mammalia; order Artiodactyla; family Bovidae; genus Neotragus; species Neotragus pygmaeus. The sequence goes on from SJYV01056333.1 coordinate 718,224, forward strand.
GCCACTGTTCTAAGTGCTTTCACACTGATTAATTCACGCAGTCCTCGCACAAACCCCAGGAGGTGGACACTTGTTTCGCTGCTGTTGTTCAGTTGCTAAGTTGTGTCCAAGTCTTTGCAATGCTAATGGCTGTAGCCCACCAGGTTCCTCTTTCGATGAGATTCTCCAGGCAAGAATACTGGAGTGGGTTGCATTTCCTATCCCTGTTTCAATGGGATGCGGCACCAGCCCCCACGTGACTCCCAGGGATCCTCACCTCCTGTTCTTCATGGCTGTGCACATCAGTCAGGGATAGCCCACATGACGAATGGAATACCTCAGAAGTGACAGTGTGTGGCTTCCAAGGCCAGGTTACAAAGGGCACTGTGGGTTCTCACTTGGTTTCTGGACTGTGTGTGCTGGGGGAAGCCAGCCGCCACGTTTTGAGGACCCTCAAGCAGCACCGTGGCGAGGTGCGTGTGGAGAGGAACCCACTGGCCAGTCCCAGCTTGGCAATGAGAGAGTGAGCCACCATGGAGGCCAGCCCTCCAGCTCCAGGGAAGCTTCAGATAACTTCCGTCTCAACCCTCACCTCCTGCAGTCTCATGAGAGACCCCAACTCAGAATACCCACAGATTCCTGGCCCAGAGAAACCAAGGGAGATAACCCACAATTACTGTTTGCAGTCACTAGGTCTTGGAGGTGATTTATTAGGCAGTAAATAGTGCTTCCCTGACAGCTCAGTAGGTAAAGAACCCGCCTGCAATGCAAGAGACGCAGGAAATGCAGGTTCAGTCCTGGGGCCAGGAAGATTCCCTGGGCGAAGAAATGGCAACCCACTCCAGTATTCTTGCCTGGAAAAATCCCATGGACAGAGGAGCCTGACAGGCTACAGCCCACGGCGTTGCAGAGAGTAGGACGCAGCTGAGCACTCACGCGTGCACGCTGTTAGATAACCAGTGCAGGTGGTAAAACTCGGGCAGTGGGGGGCTTCCCCAGTGATCCAGAGGCTAAGAAACCCCCTTCCAGTACAGGAGCTCGGGCTTGACCCCAGGTCGGGGAACTAAGACTCCACATGCCTTGGGGCAACTAAGCCCATGCAGCACAGCTACTGAGTCTGCACTGGAGCCCGTGTGCCCCTACAGGAAGCCTGCATGCCCCAGCGAAGACCGGCGCAACCAAAACAAAAAACTCAGAAAGGGAGACCGAAGCTACACGACTTGCCCAACTGGCAGCTAATGGAGCCAAACTTTGAACCCAGGCCATCTGGAGCCCATGCATCTAACCACTCCACTCCACTGCCCCTCTGGCCGCTTCCAAAAGGGATCCAGCTGATGTTCAACTGTATCCATCTCCCTTTTGCTGAGTGCCTACTCTGTGTTCCCAATGTTACCTATATGAACTCATTTCACACTCTCCCAACAACTCGGGCAATATTCTCTGCATTTTATTTTTTCTATTAAAATGTAATTAGCCAAGTAATGCATCAACGCATTCCTCCTTTAAAAAAAATTCAATTAGAAGATAAGATCCCTAAATCTCCTTAGAACATTCCCATCCCTACACCCAGGTCCCTCTCCCAAGCTGACATAATCAGTTTGGTGGGTACCTTTTCAGATATTTCTTCCTAGTCATTTATTTATATTCATACTTATGTTCCCCCCACACACCCCCAAAAAAACCTACATAGCCAAAAAACTATGGGATTAAGTCTCACAGAATAATGTTGGGCAGGACACAATAGAATACACTGTGTGATTCCTTTAATGTAAATACAAAATGTAGGCAAAATGATACTAGTGTTTAGGGTTGTAGGTTTAAGCCACAAAATAATAAGTGAATCAAAGCAGAGACCACCATAAATGCCAGGACCGTGAGTACTTCTCAGGATAAAGGTGGGGGCCATTGCAGAGGTGTCAGAGCAGTTTCGAGAGGGTGGCACTGTTTTATATTTACCTTCGAGGTGGTTCCATGAGGTTGGCTTTGTGATAAATCATTAAACAGGGCGTTTTCATTTTGTGTACCTTCCTATAAATATAATTCACAATTTTAAAAGGCCTAGTTTAAGAAAATATGTGTTCTGTATTTCTGTTTTATAGCAGATTTCTCATTCTATCTTTCTAAACACTGATTCTGTTCACTCACCAATAAGTCTATCCATTTGTCACCTGAAAATGTACTTCATTCTTTTTAACAGCCACAGTATATTCTACAGAGTGGGAATTCCAGATTCGCTTAGTCATCCCGTACTGATGAACATTTGGTTTGTTTCTAATTTGAACAAGACTGCAGTGAGCATCTTTGTGGACATGTGCATTTTCTTAGGAAAGATCCCAGCAGCTGGAATTGCTGTGGCAAAGATATGAACATTGATAGTTTATTTTTTTAATTTCTGGCCACGCCCTGTGGCATCCTAGTTCCCCAGTCAGGGATGGAACCCACGCCCCAAGCAGTGGAAGTACAGAGTCTTAACCACAGGATTGCCAGGGAAGCCCCTCTTTTTATCTTTTTTTTTTTTTTTTTGAACACTGATAGTTTTAGTAAACATTGCCAAAATAGTGTTCACTGTAGATATACTGGTTCCTCTCTCTCCGGCATCAGGTGAGGATTCTCATATTCCTACATCCTCACCGACTCATGATATCGTCAAAGTGCTCCATTTGGGAGCCATCTGGGGGAAGGAAAATTCTGCCTCCTAACTGTCCATTTCACAGATGAAGAAACAGAGCCTCGGGCAACTGAAGCACTTTGCCTGAGACAACATAGCAAGAGCTTCCCAGGTGGTGCTGGTGGTAAAGAACCCACCTGCCAATGCAGGAGACACAAGAAGCAAAGTTTCGATCCCTGGGTTGGGAAGATCCCCTGGAGAAGAGCGCGGCAACCCACTCTAGTGCTCCTGTCTGGAGAATCCCATGGACAGAGGCGCCTGGCAGGCTGCAGTCCATGGGGTCACAATGAGTCAGACACGACTGAAGCGCCTTAGCACACACGCATGCACATAGCAAGGAAGCAGTGACACAAGGACTCGGATTCAGATCTTCTGTCTCCAAACCCAAGCTCTTGCCAAGATGTAGGGTTTTGCTCCTTAAAGAACAGGTGCTCCTGAGACATGCCATGGATACCCCCTATTGTTGTTTAGTTACTAAGTCATGCCCAACTCTTTTACCAGGCTCCTCTGTCCATGGGATTTCCCAGGCAAGAATACTAGAGTAGGTTGCCATTTCCTCCTCCAGGGGATCTTCCCAACATAGGGTTCAAACCCACGTCTCCTGCTTGGTAGGTGAATTCTTTACCGATGAGCCACCCAAGAAGCCCATGGATATCCCCTAGCAAGAGGCTAAAGGCAACCCAATGTCCCCAAGGTCACAACTAGCTGAGATGCACGTGGAACCTGGCCCAGGGGCTGGCAGGTAGACCACCACCTGCATGGAAATCACTGGAGAGGAAATGAGCTCGAAATGGAATTGACAAGTTGCCGCCGCCAACTCTGATAGTAAATTAGATAAACTTGCATCTGACACTATGCATTTAGAGCAAGGGAGCGCGAGGTTCTCAGCAGTCCTCAGCTGCCCCTGAGCAACAAGCCACTGGGAGTAAAAAATAAAACAATCTGAAGCTACAAAACGCAATAATGAATGATAACAGGCCCCAGAGCAGCAAGGGAGAATTATTGGAAAATCAACTAAGAGCCCATCAGACGGGAGGCCTGAGCAGCTGGTAGCAAGAAACGGTGAAGTGTGGCAGAGAAAAGAGGGCTTGCAGTCAGAGATGTCTGGGTGTGAAGCGACTCCCACACTTGCCCGCTAGGTGACCTTAAACAAGTTCCTAGAGCTCTCAGAGATTCAGCTTCCTTGACTATAAAATAGGAGTGGAAAGAGCACGTACTACCTTCCAGCACTGTTACGAGGATTAAACGAGATATCAGCTAGACAGGGCCCAGGGTGAGGATTAAACGAGATATCAGCTAGACAGGGCCCAGGGTCGCCAAGCACAGCTGTTCAGGTCGGGCACAAACAAGGCCATTTACCTGAAGCTATGAGTGGGGTTACAGTTGCACCCACCCTCCATGCCCGAGCAGGAGGCTTTCTCAAATTTGCCCCAGCCCACCATGTGCTGTATCAGCCTCAAAAGTGCTAGGCACATAGTAGGTGATCAATAAATGGGAACATTAGGATCATGGCAACCTGATTCCCCGGTTGGGGGTGCGGGCCTTTCTGACCATGGCTGTGACAAGAGCTCCTCTCCTAGGACCAAGAGAAACCCCCTATGCGGGTCCTGAAAGCAAATGTTACAAGACTGAGTGGAAAGAGCCGTGTTCCCCCCCGCAGCCGATGCAGGAAAGGCTGGGACTCCAGGAAGTGCAAATGGAAAGCGAATTGCCATGCCCTGTGCGGCTTCACACTTCCGTAGAGACGAGCGCTCCAAGGAGGGGAGGGCATGGGGGGACCAGAGCCCCATCTCCAAAGGGCCATCCCCATGGACAACTTCCAGATCTTTGCCTGTGTGTTTCTTTCTGCCTAAAATGCTCTCTGCTTTGTCAGCCTCATTCTTCTCAGACCCAGCTCAAATGCCCACTCCCTCGCTCCGCTCCCCAGATCCCTGTACCTCCCATCCCAGGCTAGAAGGACTAACTGCAGCTTATGCATCCTTGTAACCATCCACACACCCACCCACAACTGGACATAATTGGTTTTCTCTCCGTCTGATAAGTTAATGAATAAATGAGTGAGAGAGAGCCCGGCCTTCCTCTAGGACCCTACGAAAGAGCAGGGACCTCCCCCTTCATCCTGGCCTATCCTTTTATAATTAGGGCCAGTGAGGTCTGAAGTCAGAGAACAGTGTGTTAGGACAGGAAAGGGCTGACAGTTGGGTGTGACGGGCCTGTCATTCTGACGGCCCCAGGGGCTTCGACAGAGTAAAATGTGACCCACAGCTAAGGCAGAGACATGCCACGGCAGGCTCTGTGTGCAGGATAACGAGCTGGGGAAGGATGATCCTTGCTACAGAAAGAAGACTCTCTGGAGGCCTCCAGTCTTGCGGGACCACCTGCACTTGTAGGACTGCACTTCTAATCCAGGGTCATTTTTAAAGAAATTGATCAGACAGACACGGTGCTCTGGACCCAAGGGCAGCCTGGTGTTAAACCGAGCTGAGCTCCCAGGTCATCCTGGACCTGGGTCTGCCAGAGCCCTGGTCCTGCTGCACCCTCGTCCCTTGCTTGCCCTTCACTCCCCCTCTGACTGTGAGCACCTGGAGGGCAGGGACTGAGTTTCATTAAGAGCTTGCAGTGCCGGCTCCCTGCAGGAGGTCATTAAGTGATTCTGACCAAATGAAAGGCAGCAAGCTCAGGCTTCCCTGGTGGCTCAGTGGTAACGAATCTGCCCGCCAATGCAGGAGACCCGGGGTCTCCCGGGAAGATCCCACCTGCCATGGAGCTACTAAGCCCGTGCGCCACAACTACGGAGTCTGTGCTCTAGAGCCCACCAAGCCCACAGCTGTAGAGCCCATGCTCCCCAACAAGAGAAGCCACTGCAAAGAGAAGCTCGCAGACTGCAACTAGAGAGTAGCCCCTGCTTGCCCAACAAAGACCCACCCCAGCCAAAAATAAATACATAAAATTATAAAAAGAAAAAAAAGAAAGAAAGGCGGCAAGCTCAAGAGCAGTCAGGAGAGGAGCCCCTTCTGCCCTGGCCCAAGTTCGGTCCTCACCAGAGTGTGATGCTGTCGTGACTGTGTGACCTCAGATCCCAAACTGTATGAGAGCTGGAAGCTGGATGGGGGTAGGGGAAGAGGGTCAGGGTGTGCATGAGGCAGCGCTTGCTGCAGCAATGACTGTTCCTAACATCTCAGCCACTTTCAATACCAAACACTGCTTTCTTGAGGGTGTTATGCAAGGGCTGTAGGTTGACTACAGCTCAAGCCAGTTCAGCTGGACTCAGCTGGGCTTGGCTGCACTGGGCTCCACATGCCCTCTCTGCAGGACCAGGCAGAAGAAAGAGCCAAAACCTGGGGCTCTGTGTTCTCATGACAAGGGTCAGAAGCTAAAGGAAGGCAGAGGCTCGCCATGCTTGCATATTACATCATATCACATCGGCTTGCATGTCAATGGTCAAAGTGAGTCATGTCACCATTCAATTGGGGTGTAATGATGGAGAGGAAATGAAAAATTGTGAACAAATAATGCCATTGAGCAGAATACATTATTTTTCACTCTCCAGCCTTCCCTCTCCTCCATTCCAGAAACATATTTCATGTGGTATGAGCAGATCTAATCATCCTCAGCACTAAGCAGGCAGATGAATTAGGCCAGCCAACTGGAGTACTGTATTGACACCTCCCAGGCCACGACGATTGGCTCAGGAATGCTCATGTGATATAAACAGGCCAATGAGAGCTCTTCCCTGAGACCTTTCTGCCAGAGCTATCAGGAAAAATGCTCTCTTCTCTCTGGGGTTGCTAAGCAGGTAGGATGTGAGTGCAGGGCTTCTAAGTAGCGACACCGGTCTCCACAGAAAGGCACAGTCCAGTATGACATCAATGAGGAAAAGGTTCTATGCTGCCCACACGTGACTGTGGCTGGTGCAAATGAGTTACTGAGGTTCACACTTCCTTTGGGGTTTAATTTAAATTTCACTTTAATTCATTTCCATTTCAATCTAATAGTCATAGATTGGATGTAATCAGTATAGTCTTTTATGATTTTTTGGGGGTCCCTGTGTCCCATTGACCCTGATGCCTTTTGTTACTTATAAGAGCAAGTAAGTGTCTTTGCATCACTTTGCAGACAAAGGTTCGTATAGTCAAAGCTATAGTTTTTCCAGTAGTCACGTATGGATGTCAGAGTTGGACCATAAAGAGACCTGAGCGCCAAAGAATGGATGCTTTCAAATTGTGGTGCTGGAGTAGACTCTTCAGTCTCTTGGACAGCAAGGAGATCAAACCAGTCCATCCTAAAGGAAATCAACCCTGAATATTCATTGGAACGACTGATGCTGAAGCTGAAGCTCCAATACTTTGGCCTCCTGATGCAAAGAGTTGACTCATTGGAAGAGACCTTGATGCTGGGAAAGATTGAGGGCCAAAGGAGAAAGGGGTGGCAGAGGATGAGATGGTTAGATAGCATCACTGACTCAACAGACATGAATCTGAGCAAACTCCGGGAGACAGTGAAGGACAGGGAAGCCTGGTGTGCTGCAGTCCATGGGATCACAAAGGCTCGGACACTACCTAGCAACTGAACAACAAAAGTGTCTTTGCTTAAGATAGTAAGGTTTGCAACATCAGGAGTGGAGTCTAGGGACTTCCCTGGTGGCCCAACAATCACAAATCTGCCGTGCAATGCATGGGACGCTGGTGTGATCCCTGGTTGAGGAACTAAGATCCCACATGCCACACAGCAACTAAGCCCGCACACCACAACAAAAGATCCTGCATGCCGCAACCAAGACTCGAGGCAGCCGAATAAATAAATACGATATTTTTTAAAAAAAAGAAGTGGAAATAGTCTTAAGCAGTGCCATCAGCAACAGTATCACCTCCATTTATTGTGCCCTGTTATATGCCAGGGGGCTTCCCAGGTGGCACAGAGGTAAAGAATCTACCTGCCAATGCAGGAGATGCAAGAGACCCGGGTTCAATCCCTGAGTCAGGAAGATCCCCTGGAGAAGGAAATGGCAACCCACTTCAGTACTCTTGCCCAGAAAATCCCATGGATAGAGGAGCCTGGTGGGCCACAGTCCATGGGGTCACACATTACATGCCAAGCATTCAGATGATACACATCTCAGTGATCTTTCTAAATAGGCCCATGACTTGAGTTCCACCTTCACCAATTACCAGCTAGGGGCTTCAGGCAGGGTATATACTTTCTGATGCCTCAGCTTCCTTTTGTGTCCAATGGGGCTGACGTTGTCCCTGCCTCGCAGGGCTGTGAAGGCCAAGTGAGTTATTACACGTGGACTGCCTACAACAGTGCCAGGCATGTAGCAAACGCTTCCCGGTGTTAACCCTTTTTTTTTTTTTTTTCATTATTCTCATCCTGATTCTGCAAAGTGATGAAGGTAACAGGTGACAAAGAACCAGGACTGGAACATCAGCCTATAGGATTCCAGAATATAAACTCTTTACCACCACATCATTCTGTTTGTGGCTTTTAAACTCCTCTGTCCATGGACATGAGAAAAGTAATATGAATAAGTATTAGCACTAATCGTATGCCCAAGAATATAAATCCCAGGCAGTTTTGCCTCGGAGCCCAGGCTTTTAACTCTCAGAGAAAGAAAACGATTCCCTTTTCAATGCTCCTCCTGTCCTTCCGTTAATGCCAAGGAGAAAGTCCCCGCTCAGTGCCAATGTATCTTTAATGCCTCTCCAGTTCTTGTGCAGAGAGAGCCAGCCTAAGGCTCAAAGCCGACCCCAGTATCTGGAAGGGATTTAACAGGCGCTGTGCTTAAGCTCTCTGCTTTATGCCTCAGGCAGAGGCAGGAATTCCCTCTCTCTGGAGAAGGCAATGGCAACCCACTCCAGTACTCTTGCCTGGAAAATCCCATGGATGGAGGTGCCTGATAGGCTGCAGTCCGTGGGGTCGCTAAGAGTCGGGCACGACTGAGCGACTTCACTTTCACCTTTCACTTTCACGCACTGGAGGAGGAAACAGCAACCCACTCCGGTATTCTTGCCTGGAGAATCCCAGGGACGGGGAGCCTGGTGGGCTGCCGTCTCTGGGGTCACACAGGGTCAGACACGACTGAGGCGACTTAGCAGCAGCAGCAGCAGCAGAGCTGCTCCCGGTAGCCAGAAAGGCAGTGATTAGAGAGGGGAGGGCTTGGCTTCAGGAGGCTCTCGGAGCCTGCGGAGGTGGCCCACAGTCTGCGAGGCTCTCCTGTGCAGCCCAGGTAAGTTTCACAGGGTGGTGGATGGCAAGGCATTGGGGGGCCAGCAGCCTTCCGTGACCCCCAGATGCCACCCAGCCTGCATCCGCTAGTTGACAGATTCTCGACCTGCAGTGAGCAGAGCTGCAGAAAGCACTCCACCTCACAGCATGTGATCAGGAGCCAAAGGCCCCGATCTGAGTACCGGGCTGAGGGTCTGTGGGCAGTCCCTCCCTTCTCTGAGCCTCAGTTTGGTCATCTGAGAAACAGACATAACAATGCCTACCCCCGGACTTCCCTGGTGGTACAGTGGGTCAGAATCCGCCTGCCAAAGCAGAGGACATGGGTTTGAACCCTGTCCTGACCTTAGAGAAGATCCCACCTGTTTCGGGGCAACTAAGCCTGTGTGTCACAACTACTGAGCCTGTGCTCTAGAGCCTGCGAGGTGCAATTCCTGAACCTGAGAGATGCAACTACTGGAGCCTGGGGGCCTAGAGCCTGTGCTACCCCAACGAAGAGCAGCCCCTGTTCGCCACAACTAGAGAAAGCCTGCACACGGCAACCAAGACCCAGCACAGGCAAAAATAAAGAAAGAAAAATTAAAAGAAAAAAAATACCTACCCCAAAGGATGATCCTAAGAAACTAACAAGGCCATATACGAGAACACACTGCGTAAGGAACTGAATAAACATAAACTGCTGCCATTTTCACCCTCTGAGTATACGTGTACTATTTCTATGTAGGAATCATGTACACAGAGTCAAGGGCTGACACAAGGGTGCGATGGAATCACCTGTGATTTTCCGAATTCTCTTTGTTTTTGCATCTGTCGCTTTCTTTCTAGGGCAGGGATCTTCTTTCCCATCTGGGCAGCCCATTGCCTATGGCAATACCTGGCACAGCAGAGCAGCAACAAATATTTCTTATATGGATGGATTATGGCTGATGGATAAATGGAGAACTGGATGTGTGGATGTATAGGGGCATGGATGGATGGAATGAAGGGATGGATGATGGATAGACAGACTGGATGGATGAATGCACGCATGGTGATGGATAGATGGAGGATGAAGGATTGATGGATGATGGGTATATAATAGATGGATGAGAAATGGTTGGATGAATGGATGGACGGTGGATGAGTGGGTGATGTATTTATGGGTGACGGATGTATACCAGATGGATAAATGGATGGAGGATGGATGGGTGATGAAATTGAAATTTTAGGATGCAACTCTTGGCTAGGTCAGAATCTTACTCTGGTACTAGATCCCAACACCCCAAACCCTCAAACCACAAGGAGCGTGTATGTGTGTGTGTATGTGTGTTGTGCTTTCCTGAGGGAGAATTAAGCAGAGAATGCGGTGTTTAGGGGAAAAAATGTTCAAATTAAAACATACTTTTTAAAAAATGCCAGGCAGCCCCATGACAGGTCTTCAGCATGGGCACGAAGGACCAACAGACACATACAAGTGTCCTGATACCACTTGGTTGCTACCTAAAATGAATAATACTTTTAAAACAACTTCTGGAATATACCCCCTGAGAGTCTGCCTTCTCCCCAATCTCCTATGCCAGCTACATCGTCCAGACCAACACAAAAGAAGGTCTGTGTTCAGGAGCCTGCTGGTGAGGCCAGTTAAGGCGAAAGACCCTGAAAAGGCATTTCTCATGTAGTTCAGCACAGTCCAGCTCCAAGGGGCACTGATTTTATCTCAAACAAATTTTCCAGGGTGGCTGGGACCAAGAGCTCCGGCCTCCTCTCACCAGAATTCTCAGTTACTTCGAGTGGCCCATCTTCTAGGCCACCCACCTATGATGGGTTAGTCTCAGTGTTTGTCTGACTCACCACTGGTCTCTCAAGCCCTCCTCGAGCCAGAGGTGGGACCGGCAGGTAGAGAGCTGGTGCAGCCTAATTCCCAGCCCCTTACAATACTCTGGCTTCCCTAGTGGCTCAGACGGTAAAGAATCTACCTGCAAAGCAGGAGACCCAGGTTCGATCCCTGGGTTGGGAAGATACCCTGGAGAAGGGAATCGTTCCCCACTCCAGTATTCTTGCCTGGAGAATTCCATGGACAGAGGAGCCTGGCGGGCTACAGTCTATGGGGTCGCAAAGAATCAGACACTACTGAGCAACTAACACATTAACTCAGTACCTCACTGATGGGAACGCAAAGAGGGAGCAAGTAACCCTGCCTACAGAGGCCAAGGAAACCTCGGCAGGAAAGCAGCGCTGACTTAGAGTTAGGCTTGGAGGATGCCCAGGAGACCTGCGGACGTCTCACGGCGGCTGGCTGAGCGCCTGGTCCACACTACTGGGGACCTCCTCACACACACCACACATCCACTGATGAACAGGGACCGACGACTGAGTGTGCATAGAGAGAGGACTTTGCCCATCTCTGCAAGCTAAGGGGACAGAGAACAGGGCACAGCAAGGCATGCCAGACCACAGTCGGAGGGTGCCTGGCTTGCACAACCTTGAAGAAAGAGGAGGAAGGAATTTCCCAGGAGGACCGACAGGATGGGAGCCTTTTCAGAAGGGGAGGCCTTGTAAAAGACACAGAGGCATGCAGCAGCTCTTTGGAGAACAAGGCAGCGAGGGGCTTGTGGGTGGTTCTGCCCGCCAAGCACCCACGCCCCTCAACTCTGGAAGCAGCATCCTGACTCTCCCTCGGGGGCCACCACCATCAGTGTGTGAGATCGTGTTGGGGCCGACTCTGGCAGCGAGCAGACGACCCAAGGCTAGACTACAGGGCTGCATTCTTTACAGTGGCAGGGTAAAGGGCTGCCCGTGATCCAAACCTGGCTAATGAGCCCCACCTGGGAGGTTTGCTGGTGCTAAACTGGAGGGGATATAAGCATGGAGCTGTTGGGGGCTACCACAGTCTGTCCTGCTCAGTCGCTCACTTGTGTCCAACTCTTTGTGATCCCATGGACTGTAGCCTGCCAAGCTCCTCTGTGGTCCCATGGACTGTAGCCCGCCAAGCTCCTCTGTCCATGGGATTTTCCCAGGAAAAGAATACTGAAGTGGGTTGTCATTTCCTCCTCCAGGGGATCTCCCCAACCCAGGGACTGAACCTGCATCGCCTGAATCTCCTGCATTGGAAGGTGGATTCTTTACTGCTGAGCCACCTGGGAAGACCCTGCTATAGAGTAAATCCAACAAAAAAGAAAGAAGAATTCTGAAATGGAGAGGGGAAAAAAAAAACAGAAACAGAAGGAGAGACAAAAGGAAGTGGAGAGAAAGAGAGACACTGAACCCTGTCAACATCCTATGAGCACCTGGATCCAGCCGAGCCTGAAGCCGTCACTTCTGTGTTGTCGCTTAAGACTTTTTTTCCCCCAAAGTCTCTTTGCCTAAGCCAGTTTGAGTTAGATTCTGTCATTTGTGACCAAACAAGTTGCCTTACTCATCTGTGTATCCCAACATCCACACCAGGAACTCAGGACATGGGGAAGAGATGGGGCAGGAGGGATGGGAGTCAGCCTGGCCTCTTATGGTAACTGCACACAGGCCGAACTGTAGTTGTTCACTAATATGAGCATTATTACTTGAGTTTACCCATTAACTTTCCCAAAGCACGGTGTCCAAGAGTATGAGGCCCCTCCTGGTTCCAAATGGATGAGTCCATTTGTCCATTTATAAGAGGCTAGACCAAAGGGGTGAATTTAATTTCCTGCCTATTTTTATATGCCAGATTCTTTGTGGCAACCTGAAGTGATCTGAGAGACAACCGCAGTTCTAACTCCAGCACGTGGACGGTGCGCCATAAATATCTATCCAATGAATCAGTTAATGCTGCCTTATGTAAATGGGATTCCCTGGTGGCTCAGATGGTAAAGAATCTGCCTGCAATGTGGGAGACCTGGGTCCAACCCCTGGGTTGGGAAGACCTCCTGGAGAAGGGAACAGCTACTCACTCCACTATTCTGGCCTGGAGAATTCCATGGACAGAGGAGCCTGGTGGGCTACAGTCCATGGGGTTGCAAAGGGTCAAACACGACTGAGTGACTTTCACTTTCAGGAAAATGTTAACATAAATATGAAACTTGATTTCTGGGTGTGCAGAGCACAGAAGGTGAACTGCATGCGAGTCTCTATCAGCAGCCTCTCTGAGGAGAGCTTCGCCATCACTGGAGACAAAAAATGCATCCTGGGACTTGTTGAGCCTTGGCAAGAATTGCAACCCCACTGAAAAGGAAAAGAATCTAGAAGGAGAGAAAATTAGGATTTATAATGAATAGGTCAACTAGAATGCATTATGCCACAATCAGCAGGGAGTGGCGTCTCTTGGGTTTTCAGGATGCACGGGGAAGAGAAGAAACACCTCCGGCTCTTTACCGGGAGGTTCCTCTCCAGGGAGCACTGCTGACATTCAGGGTGGAAATGGCTGGAGATGCATGAACTCAATGGGAAACCCAGAAAGTCTTTTTCTCTTAATTTGGGTATTGGGCAGACTTTGTTTCTCACCTGGATTAGATAAAGCCCCTGAGACAAGCAGGAAAGTTTCAAAAATCCAAACACTAGCAGCCAACCATCTTTAAATTCACTACAGGCTACATTTGCTTTGGAAAATTAGAAAGTTACAAAATAAATAACAAAAATGAATGCTAACATGCAGAGCTGGTATGCATGCGTGCTAAGCCACTTCAGTCGTGTCCAGTTCTTTGTGACCCTATGGATTGTAGCCCGCCAGGCTCCTCTGTCCATGGGATTCTCCAGGCAAGAATACTGGAGTGGGTTGCCATGCCCTCCTCCAGGGAATCTTCCCAACCCAGGGATCAAACCCACGTCTCTTGCAGCACCTACACTGCTGATGGATCCTTTACTGCTGAGCCACCGGGGAAGATCAGAGCTGGTATAATTAGAGTGAATCAAATAGATTCACACACTGACGTGTGCACTCAAATGCTCCCTAGGTAACCTCAACCCATCCTCCCCCACATCTGCCATCCTTACCCCATCATCTCTACCCTGCTCCCCTCTGACACTGACATTGCCTCTGGGTTGTCACACAGACACAGCAAACTAAACCTGGCCAGTCTGAACTCAAGATTCCCTCCCCTTCTGCTAAATAAATTAATAATAAATAGCAGAAAACAAAAATCTGTTCCCATTTCAGTCTTCTCCATCTCAATAATGGACACAACCCTGTGTTTATCAATAGAAAAAAATTCGAGGAGGCGGCTTCAAGTGGCTCCTTTCCATCACTCCACTTTCAATTTGTCAGCTGATCCCGTTGGCTGTACCTTCAGGCTGTCTCCTGAATCCATCCAGTTGTCTCCATCTTCCCCAGAAGCCAAGCCACCAGCATCTCTCACCTGGCCTATCACCTGTTAAGCTTTTTATTCCTGCCTCCATCCAACAGTCTCCACTCATCAGTCAAAAACACTCCTTTGTTCAATGGAAATCATATCCTTTCTCTGCTTAAAAGCCCTCAAAGGCATCCCATTTATGCTAAATGCATAAAGTCCAAATTTTATACCACAGCCAACAAGCCTCTGCATGACCTGTTCCCTCCCAAGAAATCTGCCTTCTTCAGCAGCCTTACTGACCTCCTTTGAGGTCTTCAAATCTACCAGTCCATTCCTACCCCAGGGCCTTTGCACATACTGCCCCATCATCTTGTACCACTCTTCCTCCCATTCTTACCATCTGCTAGGTTTCCACTCAAATGTCACCTCCTTAGAGAGGCCCTCTGCTTCACCTCCCATCCAGAGGAGCTCTGCTCCCATACACGTCCACAAGGAGAATGGTGGGCCAAGTGCGGACCCCATTATAAGAAATGGATACTTGAAAACTAATACCAGAGGTCACCCCTAGGAGAGGAAGTGGGTGGCTGGGAACAGGGAGATTTTTTACTGTGCATTGATTAATGCCTTTGAATTTTAAATCATGTGCATATATTATTATTCCAAAATGTGATTAACTCAAATAAAACAAGGAAGAAAAGAGAGAAAGAGAATAAGAGAGGGAGAAATACTCTTGGAAACTTGTCCTAAGGAAATAATTCCACAAACAAAAATGTCCCATGTAAGAAGGCAATCACTGTGGTGTTAAACTACAAGGAATCCAAAAACTAAAAGTAAAATAAATGCCCAGCAACACAGGAAGGACTCGGGAAATACTGCTTTGTGAAGAGGTTGGAGTAATATGAAGCTCTCAATAATGATCATTATTAAGCCTGCAGAAATGTGGAGGATTGTTTATCACAATCGTTAACAGAGAAGCAGACTCTAAGGCAGTACACTAAGAAGGGAAAACAGGGCCGGGAAAATGGGAAACTGCTGAAGAGAGAAGGCCCACAGCTTTCATCACTTTCTCCAGGGAGCGTGCGACATGAAAAACTGTTGGTAACATCTCAGCTCTAAGCCTGAGTCTGGATTTTAGGGACTTTCCTGCTTTACCTAATCTAGAGGAGAACCAAAGTTGGCTGGGTACCCAAATGATGAAAAAAAGCCAGGATTTCCCCGTGGTCCAGGGGTTAGGAATCTGCCTTGAAATGCAGGGGATGATGTAGGTTCGATTTCTGGCTGGGGAACTAAGATCCCCATGCGGTGGGGCAGCTAAGCTCATGCGCCACAACCAGAGAGCCTGCCGCTGTTTAGTCGCTCGGTCGTATCTGACTCTTTGTGACCCCCATGGCCTGAAGCCCACCAGGCTTCTCTGCCGATGGGATTTCCCAGGCAAGAATACTGCAGTGGGTTGCCATTTCCTTCTCCAGGGCTAGAGAGTCCATGCCCCCCATCAAGAGATTCCACCAGACACAACAAAGATCACAGACACTACAACTAAGACCCGACGTAATCAAGTAAAAAAAAGACTTTCCAGCTTTCCCATTGAGTTCAAGCATCTCCAGCCATTTCCACCCTGAACGTAGGGGTGCTCACTGGAGAGGAACCTTCCGGCAAAGAGCCAGAGCCGTCTCTCCTCTTCCCTCTGCATCTTGAAACCCCAAGAGATGCGGCTCCTTACTTATCTTTGAGATCAGAAACTGAGGCTCTGAGGGGGCCCATGCAGGGCTGGGTTGCCAACAAAG
>SJYV01056333.1:734193-768034 GCA_006410875.1 Neotragus pygmaeus
AAAAAAAAACAGAAACAGAAGGAGAGACAAAAGGAAGTGGAGAGAAAGAGAGACACTGAACCCTGTCAACATCCTATGAGCACCTGGATCCAGCCGAGCCTGAAGCCGTCACTTCTGTGTTGTCGCTTAAGACTTTTTTTCCCCCAAAGTCTCTTTGCCTAAGCCAGTTTGAGTTAGATTCTGTCATTTGTGACCAAACAAGTTGCCTTACTCATCTGTGTATCCCAACATCCACACCAGGAACTCAGGACATGGGGAAGAGATGGGGCAGGAGGGATGGGAGTCAGCCTGGCCTCTTATGGTAACTGCACACAGGCCGAACTGTAGTTGTTCACTAATATGAGCATTATTACTTGAGTTTACCCATTAACTTTCCCAAAGCACGGTGTCCAAGAGTATGAGGCCCCTCCTGGTTCCAAATGGATGAGTCCATTTGTCCATTTATAAGAGGCTAGACCAAAGGGGTGAATTTAATTTCCTGCCTATTTTTATATGCCAGATTCTTTGTGGCAACCTGAAGTGATCTGAGAGACAACCGCAGTTCTAACTCCAGCACGTGGACGGTGCGCCATAAATATCTATCCAATGAATCAGTTAATGCTGCCTTATGTAAATGGGATTCCCTGGTGGCTCAGATGGTAAAGAATCTGCCTGCAATGTGGGAGACCTGGGTCCAACCCCTGGGTTGGGAAGACCTCCTGGAGAAGGGAACAGCTACTCACTCCACTATTCTGGCCTGGAGAATTCCATGGACAGAGGAGCCTGGTGGGCTACAGTCCATGGGGTTGCAAAGGGTCAAACACGACTGAGTGACTTTCACTTTCAGGAAAATGTTAACATAAATATGAAACTTGATTTCTGGGTGTGCAGAGCACAGAAGGTGAACTGCATGCGAGTCTCTATCAGCAGCCTCTCTGAGGAGAGCTTCGCCATCACTGGAGACAAAAAATGCATCCTGGGACTTGTTGAGCCTTGGCAAGAATTGCAACCCCACTGAAAAGGAAAAGAATCTAGAAGGAGAGAAAATTAGGATTTATAATGAATAGGTCAACTAGAATGCATTATGCCACAATCAGCAGGGAGTGGCGTCTCTTGGGTTTTCAGGATGCACGGGGAAGAGAAGAAACACCTCCGGCTCTTTACCGGGAGGTTCCTCTCCAGGGAGCACTGCTGACATTCAGGGTGGAAATGGCTGGAGATGCATGAACTCAATGGGAAACCCAGAAAGTCTTTTTCTCTTAATTTGGGTATTGGGCAGACTTTGTTTCTCACCTGGATTAGATAAAGCCCCTGAGACAAGCAGGAAAGTTTCAAAAATCCAAACACTAGCAGCCAACCATCTTTAAATTCACTACAGGCTACATTTGCTTTGGAAAATTAGAAAGTTACAAAATAAATAACAAAAATGAATGCTAACATGCAGAGCTGGTATGCATGCGTGCTAAGCCACTTCAGTCGTGTCCAGTTCTTTGTGACCCTATGGATTGTAGCCCGCCAGGCTCCTCTGTCCATGGGATTCTCCAGGCAAGAATACTGGAGTGGGTTGCCATGCCCTCCTCCAGGGAATCTTCCCAACCCAGGGATCAAACCCACGTCTCTTGCAGCACCTACACTGCTGATGGATCCTTTACTGCTGAGCCACCGGGGAAGATCAGAGCTGGTATAATTAGAGTGAATCAAATAGATTCACACACTGACGTGTGCACTCAAATGCTCCCTAGGTAACCTCAACCCATCCTCCCCCACATCTGCCATCCTTACCCCATCATCTCTACCCTGCTCCCCTCTGACACTGACATTGCCTCTGGGTTGTCACACAGACACAGCAAACTAAACCTGGCCAGTCTGAACTCAAGATTCCCTCCCCTTCTGCTAAATAAATTAATAATAAATAGCAGAAAACAAAAATCTGTTCCCATTTCAGTCTTCTCCATCTCAATAATGGACACAACCCTGTGTTTATCAATAGAAAAAAATTCGAGGAGGCGGCTTCAAGTGGCTCCTTTCCATCACTCCACTTTCAATTTGTCAGCTGATCCCGTTGGCTGTACCTTCAGGCTGTCTCCTGAATCCATCCAGTTGTCTCCATCTTCCCCAGAGGCCAAGCCACCAGCATCTCTCACCTGGCCTATCACCTGTTAAGCTTTTTATTCCTGCCTCCATCCAACAGTCTCCACTCAT
The DNA here is from genome assembly GCA_006410875.1 of Neotragus pygmaeus. Taxonomy (NCBI): domain Eukaryota; kingdom Metazoa; phylum Chordata; class Mammalia; order Artiodactyla; family Bovidae; genus Neotragus; species Neotragus pygmaeus. The sequence continues at coordinate 736,375 of SJYV01056333.1, forward strand.
CAGTCAAAAACACTCCTTTGTTCAATGGAAATCATATCCTTTCTCTGCTTAAAAGCCCTCAAAGGCATCCCATTTATGCTAAATGCATAAAGTCCAAATTTTATACCACAGCCAACAAGCCTCTGCATGACCTGTTCCCTCCCAAGAAATCTGCCTTCTTCAGCAGCCTTACTGACCTCCTTTGAGGTCTTCAAATCTACCAGTCCATTCCTACCCCAGGGCCTTTGCACATACTGCCCCATCATCTTGTACCACTCTTCCTCCCATTCTTACCATCTGCTAGGTTTCCACTCAAATGTCACCTCCTTAGAGAGGCCCTCTGCTTCACCTCCCATCCAGAGGAGCTCTGCTCCCATACACGTCCACAAGGAGAATGGTGGGCCAAGTGCGGACCCCATTATAAGAAATGGATACTTGAAAACTAATACCAGAGGTCACCCCTAGGAGAGGAAGTGGGTGGCTGGGAACAGGGAGATTTTTTACTGTGCATTGATTAATGCCTTTGAATTTTAAATCATGTGCATATATTATTATTCCAAAATGTGATTAACTCAAATAAAACAAGGAAGAAAAGAGAGAAAGAGAATAAGAGAGGGAGAAATACTCTTGGAAACTTGTCCTAAGGAAATAATTCCACAAACAAAAATGTCCCATGTAAGAAGGCAATCACTGTGGTGTTAAACTACAAGGAATCCAAAAACTAAAAGTAAAATAAATGCCCAGCAACACAGGAAGGACTCGGGAAATACTGCTTTGTGAAGAGGTTGGAGTAATATGAAGCTCTCAATAATGATCATTATTAAGCCTGCAGAAATGTGGAGGATTGTTTATCACAATCGTTAACAGAGAAGCAGACTCTAAGGCAGTACACTAAGAAGGGAAAACAGGGCCGGGAAAATGGGAAACTGCTGAAGAGAGAAGGCCCACAGCTTTCATCACTTTCTCCAGGGAGCGTGCGACATGAAAAACTGTTGGTAACATCTCAGCTCTAAGCCTGAGTCTGGATTTTAGGGACTTTCCTGCTTTACCTAATCTAGAGGAGAACCAAAGTTGGCTGGGTACCCAAATGATGAAAAAAAGCCAGGATTTCCCCGTGGTCCAGGGGTTAGGAATCTGCCTTGAAATGCAGGGGATGATGTAGGTTCGATTTCTGGCTGGGGAACTAAGATCCCCATGCGGTGGGGCAGCTAAGCTCATGCGCCACAACCAGAGAGCCTGCCGCTGTTTAGTCGCTCGGTCGTATCTGACTCTTTGTGACCCCCATGGCCTGAAGCCCACCAGGCTTCTCTGCCGATGGGATTTCCCAGGCAAGAATACTGCAGTGGGTTGCCATTTCCTTCTCCAGGGCTAGAGAGTCCATGCCCCCCATCAAGAGATTCCACCAGACACAACAAAGATCACAGACACTACAACTAAGACCCGACGTAATCAAGTAAAAAAAAGACTTTCCAGCTTTCCCATTGAGTTCAAGCATCTCCAGCCATTTCCACCCTGAACGTAGGGGTGCTCACTGGAGAGGAACCTTCCGGCAAAGAGCCAGAGCCGTCTCTCCTCTTCCCTCTGCATCTTGAAACCCCAAGAGATGCGGCTCCTTACTTATCTTTGAGATCAGAAACTGAGGCTCTGAGGGGGCCCATGCAGGGCTGGGTTGCCAACAAAGGCAGTGAGAGACCAGGATTCAGGCTCCAGGAGACCTTAGCAGGGTGATACCAGGCCAGGGCTCCCCAGCCTCTGCACTGTTGACATCTGGCGATAGGAAATTCTCTGTTGTTAGGACAGACCTGTGCACTGTAAAACGTTTAGCAGCATCCCTGACCTCAACCCCTGGAGGAGGGCATGGCAACCCACTCCAGTACTTTTGCCTGAAAAATCCTATGGACAGGGGAGCCTGGTGGGCTACAGTCCATGGAGTCTGTAACTAAGCACGCAGCACGACCCCAACCTACTGGGTGTCAGTAGCAGCCCCCACCCTCAGTCAAGAACCCCTGTGTGTGTGCTCAAGTCGCTTCAGTCATGTCCGACTCTTTCTGACCCTAAGGACCACAGCACACCAGGCTCTTCTGTCTGTGAGGCAAGAACACTGGAGTAGGTAGCCACTTCCTCCTTCAGGGGATCTTCCCAACCCAGGGATTGACCCTGCGTCTCCTGCGGTTCCTGCATTGCAGGCAGATTCTTTTCTGTTGAGCCACAGGAGAAAGCCCAATTACAGCTATATTTTCAATGTTATTTTTTAATCTTTATTTATCTATGTACTCGGCTGCACCAGGTCTCAGTTGCGGCACGCAGGATCTTTCATCCCACCACACGAGCTCAGTAGCTGTGGCTCAAGGGTTTAATTGCCCTGCAGCATGTGGAATCTTATTAGTAGTTCCCCAACCAGGGAGTGAACTCACGTCCCCTGCACTGGAAGGTGGATTCGTAACCACTGGACCACCAGGGAAGTCTCTGACTACAGCTGTATTTTTTAAAGAAGATGTATATTAAATGGATTTATATGGAGCTTTTTAAATTTAAATAAAATAGGTGGGAATCCTTTTCTCGTGGGAAGCCCAACTGAGAACTTTTCAGTAGCCTGTCTCAGTGACAGTAATTATTTATCATCCTCTCACCCCCGCACATGTACAGGTCTGGTTTTATAGCACACGGGTGCTCCCTCACATGGGGGCTCTAATGGGGCCACGATTAATTCATAAAATATTAGGAATCACTTTGCCACACCATGATAATAGCCCCGATTTCCACACAGGGTCTTTGTAGTTTAACGGCAGCTCAAATAATAAATTGCTTTAATGTCTTATTCAAGCTTTTTCCAGAGACTTGAAATGTCAGCTCTAGAATTAGATATTTCCTCATCCAAGCCTCACTTTTCAGATGGGAAATCTGAGCTCTTTCCCTACAAAGGGAGGTGACCTTCTGAAGTCTCACAGCTCATAAACAAGAAAGCTGGGAAGAGAGCCGGGTCCCCTGGTTCACTGGGCTACTTCATGGCCACCCACCCCTACTCCCTTGGGAAGACACCCTTAATCAGTATAGGAGTCCTCAGGGTCAGTACACCGGGCACTTCTGACCAACAGCTGAGCATCTGAGTGGGTTCCCACGTTTGGATTTAGCCTGAGAGTGAAGCTGGAGTGGGTGGTTTTGAGGGGGGGCGGGAAACAGCTTAAAAAGTTATTCTTCCTTCATGTCCACCCACCTCCAAACTCCCTCAGTCACCTGTGGGATAATGAGCTGGGGTGACAGCATCTCTCAGGCAGAAAACATGGACCAAATACCTTCAAGAGTCCACATCGAGCAGGGCAGACCCAGCTCCCAGCCAACAGTCATCCAGACACACTTCCCCAACCCTAAACAGGAGACTCCCTGCCAGCTCCCCGGTACCACCCTTGTGCCTCAACACCCAACACCCTCCAGTGCTTCCTCCAGCCCCGAGCATGCTCAGCCAGCACCCAGAGTGGGGAGGAGGTCAGTGATGCCCTCAGCCAATGGCCCGTGGCAGCTGGTAGGAAAATGCTTGATGCCCCCACACCTCATCTTGTCCCCCAGAGTTCTCAGCGAGGTTCCACACTGGAACATGCAGAGACCCAGCTTCCTCCCCACCCTGTCTCATGGCCCCCCTCTTTAGCAGGACTTCTGGAACCCCGTCCCAAATAAACTGCAGGCACACAAATCCTCACATCCTCATTTCAGAACTGGCTTACAAGGCGGGAGCCAAGTAGCCCTGGCTGGTCTGAGCGAAACTTCCTTCCAGGAGCTCTTGCCAACACAGTCTCACTCTGACTCTGGGGTGTCCTGGGACAAGTCAGGACTCTCTCCACCACAGAAGCCCTTGACACATTTCAGAGCAGCTCTCAGATGTCCCCAGGCCACTCCCCCTTGCATTCTTCTCTCTCGTTGGCTTAAAATGCTTTTTCCCAGAGCTGAAATGCATACACACAGTATTAGTTGCATTCCCATTGTATATGAGAGTCATGTGTCTGGTTTATACTCATAGACGAGTGTGCACTCCATGAGGGCAGAATTTCTCTTGGCATCTTCCTGAATTCTTAGAACTGCAAGGCATTAAGAGGTGAATAAAACACAGCCTCCACTTCCCTATGAATAAATCACCCTCCTGGTTCCTCTCCAGAAGACTCATGATCGTTCATTAATGTCCCTCGAAGGCCAAATGCTTTGGGTGTGCCTCTACTATGACAGAGAGGGACCACACCTCCCTCATGCTATGTATATAATGTTTTAAGTGATGTAACCCAAGGTCCAACAAAGGATGGTTGGATGGCATCAGTGACTCAATGAACATGAGTTTGAGCAAACTCCAGGAGATAGTGAAGGACAAACAAGCCCGGCATGTTGCAGTCCATGGCAAAAAGTCAGACACAACTTGGCAACTGAACAACCACCACCCACAGTCACACTGTGGGTTTGGGAAGCCATTTTTCACTGTTGGCACAAAATAACAGTAACAACAATAGCAGTAGCAACAATAACAATAATATATTTATATATGATGAGCCAGGCACTGTTCTTATACCAAGTGCACAGTTAACCAATGCCTTGCTGAATCTCTCATGTGTTGCTGGACTTGACCATTAGATCCTGTCCTTTGCACTCTGGACCTGAGTGCCCCACGTTACATTTTTCCATCTAATATTTCCTCTAGTGGGATGCAGGCACCACCAGTCTCTCTCCATATCTCTGCACCTTATATTCCCCTTCCGCTTTACTGCCTGATGGTTACATGTTTGATCAGAGTGCCCCCAATCCCTCTTGCAGGTCATGGATTAAATGTGTCCACATCAGCACCAAGGATAGCTCCTCACTACGCCCTCTAGACACCTGACACTCTCTAGACACCCCACGCCCTCACCCAGGTCCTCTGGCCTGGACGTCCAGACACTCACACACACACACATTTGATGTGCGTCTCCCCTATCCTGCCATGGCTTTGCCAAGCTCTACAGAAAGTGGATATCAAGCAGCAGGCTCGTTAAATTCACTGACTTAACAAACACTTATGCCGCCAGACACGGTCCTAAAATCTTCACAAATATCAATCCATTTAATCTTCACAACAACTCTATGGTAGGCCCTCTTATTAGCCCACTTTATAGCTGAGGAGGTGAGGCACAGAGAAGCTGAATAACGTGTGGTTACACACCGAGTAAGGCAAGAAGTGAGATGTGAGCCCAGGCAGGCTGCCCAGCCTGGCACCAGCACAGGCTGCCAGAGTCACGATCTAGTTCTCGGGTAATCTCGTCCTCAAGGGCTCTTATTAAACACATAAATAAAACACAGCGAGGCCATGCACAGACCTTTGGTGAGAGGACAACGTGAACCACAGGTTCGGTTTGGTTGACTTTGTTCATCTGTTTGTGTGTGTGTTTTTGTAATCAAGGAGCCCTGTCATTGTGGGTTCCTGAGATCCATATTAACAATATAGTCAGTGAGGGCACACTCTAAGAGTTTTTGAGAGTTCACAGGGTTCTCTCCCACTGGAGATGGAGTTTGATGCCCCCCACCCATAGCCCTGTGGGGAGGGGGGAATACTTTATCTTCATTTTACAAATGAGGAGATGGAGGATCCCAGAGGCTGAGCCAACTTACCCACAATCACACAGGATTGTGTGATTCACACAGGAGCAGGCAGAGGCAGCATTGGAACCCACAACCCTGGGGTCCAGATCCCACAGTGCCACCCACTCTAGAGTCTCCTCTGACTCCTCACGTCTGCCCAAGCCAGAAAGAGCTGGGGTAGAGGGAGGACAGAGCGTGTGTGTGTGTGTGTGTGTGTGCACGTGTGCATGTGTGTGTGTGGTATACATACGTGCAGGAGTGTGGAATCAGCTCCACGGAAAGAAGGCATGAGTGGCGGGGCGGGGTGGGGGGGGGAGTCTGTCTCCATGGTTACGTGGAACCTGAACAAAACATCATACACCACANCACGTGTGCATGTGTGTGTGTGGTATACATACGTGCAGGAGTGTGGAATCAGCTCCACGGAAAGAAGGCATGAGTGGCGGGGCGGGGTGGGGGGGGGAGTCTGTCTCCATGGTTACGTGGAACCTGAACAAAACATCATACACCACACAGATTACCCTAGCCTTAAGCGTTGCCACTCCTCCCAGCGATAGCCTGAGACAGCCGACCGCAGGGCCTTCCAACCTGCCTGCTGCTTCTGAGAGCCTTCCTTTTTCATTATTCCCATTATTAAATCTGTCACTTTATAACAGCTAAATGTTTTCTAATTATTTACAGGTTCACCTTCACAGCACCCCCATGAGATAATGATCCTGCTGCACATTTCTGTAACATTCTGCCCGCCTCCAAAAACTCAAATTGAGTTACCAAGATTATCTCATTGATCCTCCCACTTAAGGCTCTGTCAGATCCATAGAAAGCAGGTGGAATTTTGCTTTCATCTGACCTGGAGGGACACTGAGGCACAGATGGATAAAAGCTGCTATCTAGGATTTTACTGTAAATCGGGACCACAAAGAGCATTCTGGGTTGTTTTTTTTTCTTTTCTTTTAACCCTAGAATAGAGGGCGAGATGTTAGATGGCATCACCGACTCAATGGACAGAGTTTGAGCAAACTCTGGGAGATGGTGAAGAACAAGGAAGCCTGGTATGCTGCAGTCCATGGGGTCACAAAGGGTCAGACAAGACTGAGCAACTGAACAACAACAAGGGAGAATAAATGGTTTTCATTTATCAATCTCCATCATTGATAAGAGTTACTGGTCTGTGTTAAGGATTCTGAGGCAGTATCTGAGACTTGTAGGACAAAGTAATGTGATTGGGGATTTCCCTGGGGGCCCAGTGGTTAAGAATCTGCCTGCTGCATTCAAAGCCAGTGCTCTGGAACAACCCAGAGCAATGAGGTGGGGAGGGAGATAGGAGGGGGTTCAGGAACGGCGGGGCACATGTGCGCCCATGGCTGATTCATGTTGATGTGTGGCAGGGGCGACCACAGTGTTGTGAAGTGACTGTCCTCCAATTAAAATAAATAAATAAGTTTTTTAAGTAGAAATGCAGAATAAAAAAAAAGAATCTGCCTGCTAAAGCAGGGGATACGGGTTCAATCCCTGGTCCGGGAAGATCCCATATGCCTGCAACTACTGAGCCCACACACCTAGAGCCTGTGCTCTGCAACAAGAGGAACCACCACAATGAGAAGCCCAAGCAACACAGCTAGAGAGCAGCCCCTGCTCGCCGCAACAAAGCCCCAGTGCAGCCACAAATACAGAAATCAATTGGTTTTCAAAGTGATGTGATCAGTTAAGGATGCTGACCATGGGTGAGGGAGGGGGTGGTGCTGGCACTTGGGCTGCGTATTTTCCATTTCTTCTTATGACCGTGGTAAATGTCCCTGGGAAGATGTCACGCTTGTTCTCAAGCAGGAGAACAAAATCTTCTAAGATTTTTCCCCCGAGGGACATTTGACAATGCCTGGAGACATTTTGGTTGTAGCCCACTGGACTGGGTACCACTGGTACCTAGTTGGTAGAAGCCAACCGGATTTCTCAACACTACAAAATGTCAAGAACTTCCCTGTGGTCCAGGGGCTAAGAATCTGCCTTGCAATTCAGGGGATATAGGTTCAATCCCTGATTGGGGAACTAGATCCTACATATCACAAGCAAGAGTTCAAACGCCACAACTAAAGATCCCACACACCACGACAAAGAGGGAAGATCAGGTGTATCCCAGCTAAGACCCAGTGCAGCCGAATAATTAATTAATTAAAAACCAAACAAACGAAACGTCTGCAGTATCAAGGTTGAGAAGCCCTCAACAGAACACACCCACTCTCATATGCACACACATACACACACACACTCACAGAAGTTTGGACTTCTGTCCTTTGTTCTCAGCAAGTCAGATGCCAACAGGAATATCTAGACATTAATATGCCAAAACCCCAGATTCCTGATTTTCTGCCTAACTTGTTCCCCGACCTTTTCCTCCATCTCAGTAAATGGCACCACCTGTTGTTCATCAGGCCTAGAACCTAAGGTTCATTCCTGACTCTTCTGCTTCCTTCGTTAGCCCCCCCATCTTCCTGTGAAACCCCTTCCTCCAGGCCCCCCAGCCCAGCTCCATCTACCACCTTATGCGGACTGCCAGCACTGCCTGCTCACTGCAGCCCCCCAGCCACACCCACCTCTTTTCAGTTCCTTGCTCCCACCTCAGGGCCTTTGCACTTGCTGTTCTCTGACTGTTCTGCTTTCCCTAGATCTTCACTGCGAGGCCTCACCTCCTCAGAGAGGCCTCCCTGCCCTGACCACCCGAACTAAACTGCTTCTTGGTTACCCTCCATCCAATCACTAATCTTTTTAATTAATTTAGTTATTTTAATTAGAGAATACTTACTTTACAATATTGTGGTGGTTTTTGCCATATATCATCATGAGTCGGCCACAGATATACACGTGTCCCCTCATCCTGAAGCCCCCTCCCAGCGCCCTCCCCACTCCATCCCTCTGGATTGTCCCAGAACCCTGCTTCATGCATCAAACTTGCACTTGTCATCTCTTTTACACACGGTAATGTGCATGTTTCAGCGCTATTCTCTCAGATCATCCCACGCTCGCTTTCTCCCGCTGAGTCCCAAAGTCTGTTCTTTACAGCTGTGTCTCCTTTGCTGCCCTGCATGTAAATCACCAGTACCATCTTTCTAGTTTCCACATATATGCGTTAACATACAGTATTTGTCTTTCTGAATTACTTCACTCTGTATATTTTTCTTCTTATTGTAATTTTCACTCTCTGAAACCATCTTATCTGTTCATTTGTTGCCTTATCGCTCCCCCAAAAGAGAACTGTAGATCATAAGAGTGGAGGCCTCGTCTTTTTCATCACTGTATCCTCCTTGTTGATTCCCCAAAATCCCAAACACAAAACAAAATACACACAGCACTCAGCATGCACTTCAATTTTTTTTCTAATAAAGGAATGAATAAAACTTCAGGGACAGATGCCCTCCCAGCAACCTACAAAGAGACCCTTTCCAGTGGGGCAGGACCCAGGAGATGGAGACAGCCGCACAGCTCCAAAACTGAGAGCTCTCCCTCCGCCGAGCTGGGGCCCCTGTGGGCGCTCAGGCAGTGAGGGGTTTGCAGGTAGCTCCAGGGCCTCCCACAGATCCCTCCCCCGCTACCGCCGCTCAGCCAGGACAGTGCTGACTGGCTACCCAGGCATTTCTTGGAATCAGTTAAGATCTAACCAGACTCTCTTTCCTCAACAGCATCCCCATCCCAGAACCCCCATCTAAATTCCAAGTGATTTATTCGGACTTTAAAGAGCACATACCCCCTCTGCTGAGTGCTACGGGAGAGGTCTTGCCTGCGTTCTCTCAACCTCCCAACAACCCTTCAGATGTTTGGTGGGGGTGGCCATTTTATTGATGGGTACAATGAGGGAACTTTAAGCTGAGTTATTTATTCAGGATCACACAGAGCTGGTACTGGAAGAATCCCTCCCAGGACAAAGACCCAGTGCTAGTGATCTTTTACCTCTAGTACCTACTAGGTAAGCACCTGATGCAATATAAGCATTCAGAGGACCGATGCTGAAGCTGAAGCTCCGACACTTCAGCCACATGATGCGAAGAGCCAACTCACTGGAAAAGACCCTGATTCTGGGAAAGACTGAAGGCAAAAGGAGAAGGGGACAGTAGAGGATGAGGTGGTTAGGTAGCATCACTGACTCAAAGGTCATGAATATAAGCAAACTCCAGGAGACAGTGGAGGACAGAGGAGCCCGGCAGGCTGCAGTCTGTACAGTCGCAAAAAGTCAGACACACCTTCGAGACTGAACGACAATCCAGACCTTAATAAATGGTCATGAATGGCCATGAATAAATGAATAAATGGACCATGAATAAATGGAATGAATGAGTGAGTAAATGAATTGATAACGGGGCCACAGTTCCAACTCATATCTTCTCGTTGTAAATCCAGAAGAGATTGAGGTCTCCCCTCCTCTTTATCAAAACCTACACTCAACAGAGGGTGAAGGCCTTCTGGGTTAAGACAGGTGGCACATGGATTTCCCTGGTGATCCAGTCACTAAGACTCCATGCTCCCAATGCAGGGGGTCTGGGTTCAATCCCTGATCAGGGAACTAGATCCCATATGCCACAACTAAAGATCCTGTGTTCTACAACCAAGACCCAGTTCAGCCAAATACATAAATGTTTAAAAAACAAATACTGGTGGCAGGCCAGGGATCTATGACTTGCCCCTTGGGGCTAGCAGCAGACAGCCTGCCTGACAATCAGGAGATGTAAGAGACGCAGCTTGAATCCCTGGGTCAGGAAGACCCCCTGGAGGAGGACGTGGCAACTCACTCCAGTGTTTTTGCCTAGAGAATCCCGTGGACAGAGGAGGCTGGTGGGCTACAGTCCATAGGGTCACAAAGAGTCAGACTCAACAGAAGCGACTCAGCACACACCCCTCTTTCAATCAAAATGCTCAGGGAAACACATGAAGCAGTGGGGTATTACAAGGGGACTAGCAATCAGGCCTACAGTCAATGATCTCTGCCAGACCGAGAAGGAATTTCCATTCATCGACTTATCTCTGCAGCCAAGAAGGAAGACCAAAGGGGTCCCACCGCCCTAGCGCAGTGACATCACTCCGTAGCCCAGGAGCCGCTTTCCGAGGCGACCAGGACTGTTCAGTCCCCGGCCTCCATCCACCCAGTATCCGTGATGCCCAGTGAGGGCACATGGTAAGGGTCAGAAAGGATGGGCCATAACGCATTGCATCTTGAGTTGAAGTAAAATGGGGCAAAGATAAGAAGAAACGTAGGAATGCTGGGGGAACCATAGTTTTACATCAGCCACGTCTGTTAAGAAAAGAACTAGAAAGGGGACTTCCCTGGTGGTCCAGTGGTTAAGAATCCCATTCACCTTCCAATGCAGGGGATGTGGGTTCCATCCCTGGTCAGGGAACTAAGATTCTACACACCTCAGAGCAACTAACCCCGGGAGCCACAACCACACACGAAGATCCTGCATGCTGCAGCTAGGACCCAACAGAGCCAAGTAAACAAGTACTAACGACAACAACAAATGGCTAGAAAGTACTGCACAGAACAAGGAGGTTGTTCCTCCTTTGCATATCAAGCCACCAGCAGGGAGAGAGGGAGGTCCTACCTCCAGCAAGCTGAGTCACAAAATGTAAACAAGTCCTGAAAAGAAAAAAAAAATCAGCTTAGTGATATAAGTGCCAGACTTCTGTACCACTTAAGATACATGAGGAAGAATCTAACAGCCACCAGGTGAAAAATGAGGCAGATCAGAGAGAATCCACACATCCTATTTTGGAATAAACATTAGGCCGGAAGAGACCTTTCCAGACCCAGAGATGAGGGAAACAATCGTGAATAGGGCATTGGGGATCATTCTACAACCTAAAAAGAGGAACAGAAGCACATCTTTGAAATGCACTTATTCTAAGATAATTCGTGGAAGCATTTGTTCCTGTCCCTGAGAAAATATAAACTCCATAACTGAGACTCAACAGATTGGAGAATAAGACAACAGATTTAGTTGAGAAGAGCCGCCAAGAAGGCAGTCTAGGTGAAAGGAAGGACTTTCAGGAACTAAAGATTCAGTGTTAGTTGCTCAGTTGGTCCACTGAATGCTCTAGGCAAAAATACTGGAGTGGGTAGCCATTCCCTTCTTCAGGGGATCTTCCCAACCCAGGGGTCAAACAGAGGTATCCCACATTGTGGGCAGAATCTTTACCATCTGAGTCCAAACGATGCAAAAACAGAGTCCAGATACATATCTGAAGCAGTGAAGAGCAGACTCAACCCCACAGAAAATGGAATCGACATTACAGCGTGGCAGTTTACCTCCAAAAACTTACACCATTGCCCAGGAGGAGATGCTCTGATGAGTCAGGGACACCAGGAGGGACAGCTCAAGGAGCAGAGAGGATCTCTTGTGTTTCTGCTCCTCTGAGCTGGAATTAAAACTAGGGCCTGGTGGGACTTCCCTGGTGGTCCTGTGGTTAAGACTCCAAGCTTCCGATGCAAGGAGTACAAATTCAATCCCTGGTCAATGAACTAAGATCCCACACGCCATGCGGCCTGGCCAGAAAAAAAAAATTTTTTTAACCTGGGGCCTAGAATCTCTTGCTTTGATGGAAGCACCACATTTCCTACCCTAAAGCTCCCAGCAGAATCAGGCTGGAGCACAGGGAAGAGGAAGCGAGAGGATCTCTCAGACTAGACCAAGGCACCTTCAGGGCTGCCCAAGCACGATTTAACCATAATCACTGGAGTAGAAAAGCATAAAGGATTTAGGGCCAGAATCCATGCTTCTGAGCATTCAGAGATACCAAAAGCTGGATAACAAACTTCCTAAACTATCCTGGCATACAAAAGAATGAATGGGATTTCTGGTTTTCTTTATAGCAGGTGAGAGGCTTGGAAGTCACCAATCCACCCTGTGTGCATGTGTGCTAAATCACTTCAGTTGTATCCAACTCTGTGTGACCCTATGGACTGTAGTCTGCCAGGCTCCTCTGTCCATGAGTGTGTGAGTGAAAGTCACTCAGTCGCATCCAACTCTGCAACCCCATGGACTATAGAGTCCATGGAATTCTCTATGGAATTCTCTAGGACAGAGTACTGGAGTGGGTAGCCTATCCCTTCTCCAAAGGATCTTCCCGACCCAGGACTTGAACCAGGGTATCCTGCATTGCTGGCGGATTCTTTACCAACTGAGCTATGAGGGAAGCCCATGGGATTATCTAAACAAGAATACCGAACAGAGTTGCCATGCCTTTCTCCAGGGAATCTTCCCAACTCAAGGGTCAAAGCCATGTCTCTTGTATCCCCTGCATTGGCCAGTGGGTTCTTTACCTCTAGTGCCCCCTGGGAAGCCCCCAATCCATCCTAAGAACGAGTGAAAGAAAAAGCTAAACAAACTGAAAACTCAACAACTCTTTTTAGAGCTCCAATAGAAGTGAGGTCACAAGGCAAATGGCTGTCCCCAACATTGGTGGAGGCTCAGGTGGATTCAGAGAAACACAACATCCCAGTGCCGGGTGAAGGCATCCTGAACTGTGATTGATGAACTGCCGGCTCAGTGTGGACAAGCCTGAGCAATGAAAACTCCTGCGGGGAACTCCGTCATCCAGGGTCCTCACACTTCTGTGATTTTTACCTGCAGAAGGTCTACCACATCCTCACAGTGAATATCAGAGAAGAAAAACCCTCATACTTCAGGAGGGAATGGGGGTAATGAACCATATGAAGCTCATCAGAGCATTCTGTTCTTCTCAATAAGATTTACCCTCAGGACAAGCTAGTTAGCCAGAGTCCAATGTGTNACTCCTGCGGGGAACTCCGTCATCCAGGGTCCTCACACTTCTGTGATTTTTACCTGCAGAAGGTCTACCACATCCTCACAGTGAATATCAGAGAAGAAAAACCCTCATACTTTAGGAGGGAATGGGGGTAATGAACCATATGAAGCTCATCAGAGCATTCTGTTCTTCTCAATAAGATTTACCCTCAGGACAAGCTAGTTAGCCAGAGTCCAATGTGTATATTAGTTGCTCAGTCTTTGCAACCCCACAGAACCCTGCCAGGTTCCTCTGTCCATGGGATTTTCCAGGGAAGAATACTAGAGTGGGTTGCCATTTCCTCCTCCAGGACATCTTCCCAACCCAGGAACTGAACCCAGGTCTCCAGCATTTCAGGCAGATTCTTTACCATCTGGGCCACCAGGGAAGCAGAGTAGTCTAACCTTCTGCGGTGTTATCCGAGCCTCACTAACCTGGAGGAAGGGACATACCCAATTCCAGCAATCCTACGCCACCTAATAGTACAGGGGACTGAGAAGCACATGGGAAACTCACAACCCAGGGGCACGGGCTCACCGAATGGCTGAGACCTAAGTCACAAGACCACAGGACACTTGCCCCACACCTCGCCATCACATTCCTGAAGGCTATCGACAGCAGCTCCTTTTACCCAGCACACCGTATCCAGCTAATAAGAAAAAAATTACTAAGTATGGCTAACATGTGATCTGGGAATTGCACCCCTGGGCATGTATCCAGAGAAAACTCTACTTTGAAAAGATACATGCACCCCACTGTTCGTAGCAACACTATTTATAATAGCCAAGACAAGGAAGCAACCTAAGGGTCCATCAACAGATGAATGGATAAATAAGATGTAACTAAAATATGTATAAAGGAATATTATTCAGCCACAAAAAGAATAAAATAATGTCATTTTCAGGAACATGGATGGACCTAGAGATCAACATATTAAGGAAATAAGCCAGATGAAGACAGATATTACATCATACCACTATATGTGGAATCTAAAACATGATACAAATGAACTTTACAGAACAGAAACAGACTCACAGACAGAAAATTAACTTATGGTTACCAATGGGGAAAGTAGGAGGAGGAATAAATTAGGAGTTCGGGATTAGCAGATATGCACTAATATATAAAAATAGATAAACAACAATAATCTATAGCACAAGGGACTATATTCAATATTTTAGAATAAACCATAATGGCAAAGAATATGAGATATGATATATATAGAGAGATTTATGTTATATTTATTTTATTTGGGATATATACATACACCCCAAATTAACATCAGACAGATCCAGAAAGTTCAGAGAATGCCAAAAACAACATTAAGCCTATGTGACAGAAAATAATAGCCATAGACGTCAGGGGACAGAAAACAATCCCATAAATAAGAGGTGGGTGTTTCTGAAGAAAAGGCCAGAAGAAATGGAATAGTAGAAAAAGTTGAAAATACAATACAATCAAGCCTTCCTAAGCTGATCACAGCAGGTACTTGGCCAATTTAAAAAGAGATTTATTTATTCTGTGATGAAATTCTATTTTGAGGATGAATGGGAAAAATCATATAAGAATCAAGGAAAAACAGAAACAGTTGTCTACAAAAGAAAAAAATTAGACTGACTTCAGGCATCTCTTCCTCAGCGAGAGACGCCAGAAAACATGGAATGATGCCCACAGGATACTAAGGGGAAAGGTTTAAACCCGTGTCTTCTATACCCAGCTATGGTGTCATTCATAGCCAAAGGTCACAGCAAGCCATTCTAAACAAGAGCTAAGAAGCAGATTACGTGCACTGGGGCTAAGGCACAGTCTTCCATGCCTACAAAGTTCTGATCTTGTCTCTGCTCCCTGCCCCACTTCACCTCACACCACTCTCCCTAGCTCACTGCCCTCCAGCCACATCCAACTTCTCTGCATTCCTCCCACTGGCCAAGCTCTGTCCCTCCGCAGAGGCTTTTCACTGTTGTTTCCTCTGCCTGACCCAGGCGAGCTTCCTCTCATTGTTCAAATCCCACTTAAATGCCCCTCCTCAGAAGGAGATGGGTTTGCTGCTTCATGTATTGTTAATATATGCACATTCACACATCAGCAGATGTATGTGTGAACACGTACACACCACTAGAAGTTCCAGGAGGGCAGGAACTACCTCACTGGCCTCATCTCCACTGCGTCTCAGCATCAAGCATGGGATCCAGCCCACAGCTGGTGGCCAGAACATACACCATCATATCTAGTGTTCAAAGTAAACCAGGACATTTAACTAAAATGGGGTAGGGGTGGAAATTAACTAAAAGAACTTAGAGTTAGTATTGAAACCAGTTATGCAAGAAATCAAGTTGCAATTATTACTACAAATATGAGTAAAAACCAAAATTCAAGAGCCACTGATCTCATCCTAGGACTTCTTCAGTGGTCCAGTGGGCTTCCACTGCAGGGAGTGCAGGTTCAGTCCCTGGTGAGGGAACCAAGATCCCTCACGCTGCATGGGACAGCAAAAAAAATAACTGGCTTCCCAGGTGGCACTCAGGGTAAAGAACTGCCTTCCAATAGAGGAGACGTAAGAGACACAGGTTTAATCCCTGGGTCAGGAAGAACACCTGGAGAAGGGCATGGCAACCCACTCCAGTATTCTTGCCTGGAGAATCCCATGGACAGAGGAGCCTGGAAGGTTACATCCCATAGGGCTGCAAAGAGTCAGACACAACTGAAGTGACTTAGCACACAATCTCATCCCACCACAGAAGATGTACTACAAACAGCTCTTCATAATTATTAGAGAAATAGAAATCTAGGTTTTAAAAACAGAATTAACAGCAAAGTGTATACTTTTCAAGTCATTAGCAAAGAAAATAGAAACAAAAGCAAAAAAGAAAAACAAAGAACATGCTTAAAGAGAAAGGAATAAGGAATTGAAACATTCTACAAAAAGACATGAAATCAGATGTACTGATTATAGAAAGAAACGTCATTTGGTTAAGACCCCCACATGTCCCAAAAGACAGACTCTAACGATGCTGTTCTTACCAGATGTGCACCTAACAGAAAGACACAAAAAAATTAAAATAAAAAGGCTAGAAAGATATCAAGAGGACACAAACAAAAGAAAGCTGGGATAGTGATATTAAAATGTGAAAAAATAGAAGCCAGAGCAAAAAGCATTCACTAGGGGAAAACAGTCATTTTATCTTGACAAAAGATAAAATACACAATTCCACAATGAAAATATAACTGTCACAGATCTTTTTGTGATGAATAACAAAGAATCAAACTTTATAAAAACAAAAACTATTAGAAACACAAGTAAAAATGGAAAGAATTCTACTGAAGAGAAAGACTTTGACCTACTGCATCTAGCTTTTGACAGATCAAGAAAGCAAAGAGAAATAAACAACAAAATCATCCTTGAAGTTCTAAATTTTATAAAGCTGCTTTACCTTACACACAGGGAAATTAAATAAAACATTCAATTTATCAAATAATTTTTCCCAAAAAAGTACAAAGCAGAATTTCACAGGCCACCTCCTTCGACATTCTGTAAAGCTAAAAATTAAGGACAAAAAAATTTAAGTGAATAAGGCAAAGCACCAGGAAATTTTTAATGCTCCACTAAACTATTCTTGAAGATAAACTCAATGAAAAGGACTTCCCTGGTGGTCCAGTGGTAAAGAATCCGCCTTCCAATGGGAAGAACATGAGTCCAATGCCCCGTCAGGGAACTAAGAGCCCCCAGCCACAGGGCAGGCAGCTAAGCCCATGCTCCACAGCTAGAGCCACCCATGGGCCACAACAAAGGCCCAGAGCAGCCAAAACAAGCAAATAATTCAACGAAGAAGCAAAACTGAAATTCCAGAACTGCTGAAAACAAAATTATAATTTCAGAACTTTTAGAAAACCATTTTGAAAAAGGCACTGCATTTCAAAGCTCACAAGATTTGAGCAAAGTGGTGCTGATAGGCAAACTCGTAGCAGCACTAAATGCATTCTTGTTTTTAAAACTATGGAAACAAAATTTTCAACTCAAATACTTGAAAACACTAATAAAACAACCCTCACAAAAGTAAGCCAAAAGAAATTAATAATGCATTAGGAAATTTAAAATGAATTTATAAATACAAGAGTATGGCTTCTTTATTTAAAAAAAAGGGGGGGTGGGGGTACGATTAAAGACCTGGACCAAAAACAAGAGAAAAATCAGGAACAAATTACCGGAGCCTTCAACTTGAGAATGTGACATCTCGGTACAGATCCCATGGAAAGGTTTCAAGCCAGTCTGCTCTTTTCTGGAGGGTCTGAAAAGCAATTTTCACCAGGACCCATATCACCCTCAGCAGATTTCAGCAAGATAAATCAAGAGAAAGAGGGAAAATATATAGGACTAGGAGTGTAAAGAAGAAACGAAGAAGAAACTTTTCCTTTTAATCACAAGAAAATACTTTGCTAAATTTTATGCAAATAAGTTTGAATCTCTTGATGAATAAATTATTTTAGGAGAAAATACAATTCTCTAAAAACTGACTCAAGAAGTAGAAAATGGATGAACTTATTCTGCCTAGAACACTGCCCCCGTACCCAGAACTCTGTGTGGCCACATTATCCTGGTCATTCAGATCTCAGTCCAAATATCACCCCTTGAAAGAAGTTTCCCCAACACCCAATCAAGAACCCCACCCTCACCTGCTATCTCATGACTCTGCTTCATAGCACTTAGGTCTACAGTGATTGAAAATATATGAAATTATGGGCTTCCCTAGTGGCTCAGACAGTAAAGACTCTGCCTCCAATCCAGGAGACCTGGGTTCACTCCTTGGGTCAGAAAGATCCCCTGAAGAAAGGAATGGCTACCCACTCCAGTATTCTTGCCTAGAGAATTCCATGGACAGAGGAGCCTGGCAGGCTACAGTCCATGGGGTCCCAAAGAATCAGATATGACTCCGCTTTCTTTTCACTTACTTTTCATATGAAATTATTGATTTATGTCTGCTTAACTTATTCATTTTCTCTCTCCACAGGAATATGAGCTCCTCATGAGCAGGGACCTCATTCATCAAGTTCAGCCAGTATTCCTGGTACAGAGGAGAGGACCCAGCACAGAGTAGATGCTCGAAAAACATGTCTGCATGAATGAAGACCAAAGAAGACAAGAAGATAGCTTCCAAATAATCTTTCCAAATGATCTCTTATTGCAAAGGAAGACAAATCTTTCAAGATGGAAATAACTACCCAGTAAGGGTCAGAACAACTGGACCAGCAGTCATATGTGGGAAGATGACTAACCACAGGTCTCAAAATCCTACTCCAACACAATCAGAGGGGGAATGAAAAATGGGCTTGAGAAGCAAGCAACCTAAACATCCACTGACAGAAGAACGGATAAAGAAGATGTGGTCCATATATACAATGGAATACTATTCAGCCATAAAAAGAATGAAATCACATCATTTGCAGCAACATGAATGGACCTAGAGATTACCAGACTAAATGAAGTGAGTCTGAGAGAGAAAGACAAATACCATATAATGTCACTTATATGTGGAGTCTCAAACATGGCACAAACGAACTTATTTACAAAACAGACTCACAGGCATAGAAAACAAACTTAAATTACCAAAGGGGAAAGTCGGGGAGGGATAAATTAGAAGTTTGGAATTAACACATACAACACACTGTTGTTGTTTAGTCACTAAGCCATGTCTGACTCTTTTGCAACCCCATGGAAAAGGGTAGCCCGCCAGGCTCCTCTGTCCATGGGATTCTCCAGGCAAGAATACTGGAGTGGGTTGCCATTTCCTTCTCCAGGGGATCTTCCCCACCCAGGGGTGGAACTCATGTCTCCTGCATTGCAGGTGGATTCTCTATCACTGCACCACCAGGGAAGCCCCCAGATACACACTGCTGCTGCTGCTGCTGCTAAGTTCCCAACTCTGTGCGACCCCATAGACGGCAGCCCACCAGGCTCCCCCGTCCCTGGGATTCTCCAGGCAAGAACACTGGAGTGGGTTGCCATTTCCTTCTCCAAGATACACACTACTATATATAATATAGATAACCAACAAGGAGGACCTACAATACAGCACAGGAAACTATACTCAATGGTTTGTAACAACCTATAAGGGAAAAGAGTCTGAAAAGTGTGTGTGTGTGTGTGTGTGTGTGTGTGTGTGTGTGTGTGTGTGTGTGTAACTGTGCTGTGCACCTGAAACTGAAACTAACATGATATTGTATTCACAAATCAACTACACTTCAATTAAAAACCTCCATTAAAGACAGTGAGTATCTGAATGTACAAGAGATTCAAAAGTAAAGTAGATAAACAACAAGGACCTACTGTATAACACAGGGAAGTATATTCAATATCTTATAATAACCTATAATGGAAAAGAATATGTATACATAACTGAGTCATTTTGCTGTACACCAGAAACTAACGCCACATTGTAAATCAACGATTCTTCAATTTAAAAAAAAGACAGTCTAGAAATGTCAGAGATGTGACTGGTTTATGCAGTTAAGAACACACGTGGAAGCAGTGAGTGGCCTGGCACCTTACTACATATTAGATGCATTCCTCTACTCCAGCCACTCAGACCAGGGGGGCAGAAGGGAGGGGAGAAATGGTTGGACTCTGGATGTATTTCTATTTTCGTTAATATTTATTTATTTGTGGCTGAATCGGGTCTTAGTTGACACACGTGGCATTTTCCTTGCAGCACGTGGGAACCTCCCTTGCGGCACATGGGCTTGATTGCCCCAGAGCATGTAGGACTTTAGTTCCCCAACCAGGGATAGAACTAGCACCTGCATTGGAAGGTGGCTTCTTAACCACTGGACCAGCAGAGAAGTCCCTGGATGTATTTTGAAAAGGAGCCAATAGGATCTGCTGATGGGTTGAACGCTGATGTACGTGTGAGAGACAGACAGAGAGCGGGGACAAGGGGGTAAAGAGAACTTCAAGGTTTCACCTGGGAAAGATGGTGCTGTCCTTTATTGCTTGTTGAGATAGACCTGAGGGGGCAGGTGAGGGTGAGGTATCCAATCATGCTTGTCACCAGTCCTCCCAAGCTCNAGAGAGCGGGGACAAGGGGGTAAAGAGAACTTCAAGGTTTCACCTGGGAAAGATGGTGCTGTCCTTTATTGCTTGTTGAGATAGACCTGAGGGGGCAGGTGAGGGTGAGGTATCCAATCATGCTTGTCACCAGTCCTCCCAAGCTCCGCTTTCTAGGCACCTGGTAGGACCGCCATGCTCCAGCCCCCAGGAGATTAGCTAATGCCATGTGACTTGCTTTGGCCAATGAAACGCAAGCCAAATGGCATGAGCCACTTCTGGGCAGAAACTCGTCCCCCTTTCCTGCTTCTACAGCCTCAGAACCCAGAGACAGGGCCTCTCTTACCTGAGTCCAGGGTGGGGACACATGGAACACAGCCCCTGGGGTTGTCTGAACCTTCCCAGACTTGTAGATGGTCAGGGCAGAGTGACCAGCCTCCCCCGGTCAGGGATGGCAGAACAGACAGTGGGTTGGGGACTTGTTCATTGGAGATGCAGGTTAGACCTCTGAGTAGAGGTCTCAACTGAGGGGAGTCACTGAGACTTGTGCCCAACCCCCAACGCTGACTGTGTCTGGGGAGGATCTTCCTCCCTCTGCTCCTCACCCAGGACCACCCAGATCTCTCCTGAGGCTGGGCAAGGCAAGTGTTAGTCACTCCGTCATGTCCGACTCTTTGCAACCCCATGTGCTGCAGCCCACCAGGCTCCTCTGTCCATGGGATTCTCCAGGCAAGAATGCTGGAGAAGGGTACCATTTCCTCCTCCAGGAGATCTTCCCAACCCAGGGACCAAACCACATCTCCTGCATTGCAGGTGGACTCTACCTTCTGAGCCACCAGAACCAGCAGAGGACAAAGCTGGCAGCTGAGAGCATGGGACAAGGACGGCAGGGAGAGACAGTTCTTCTGGAGCTCGACCCTGGGACAGAGCAAGCAGGATGGAGAGAGGCCCAGAGAGAAGAAGGGACAGAGAGACAAGGACAGAGACAGGGGAGGCTCCCACAAGTGTGCCCCAGTGGCCACCAGGATACAGATCCAGTCGACTCACTGAGAAGCTGCCTCCTACACACTGAGTTTACTTGGGCTGTGAATGACTAATAAAAAGACCATAGTTTTGCTAAGATGTGTTTATTACTCTCCTCATACATGAGTCACCACCATCCTTATTATTATTGACCTGTGGCAGTTTGAAGAGGGGTTGGAGAGCCTCGATGAGCCCCCCAGTAGCACAACACCAAGCCCACCCACTGTCCCCCCAGCAGGGGAGGGATGGAGGGAGGAGGAAGGGGGAGTCGGGGGAAGGGGAGGGTTTGGTCTGGCTGCCGCCCCTCCCCCCCCCGCCCGAGGCACCCAGGGCTGAGGCCCCACGAGCCCACCCCTGGCAGTGCCACCTTCTCCCACCATGGACTCAGCTCTCCTGGAAAAGAGCAGCAAGAAGGGGGCCATATGTNGGGTCTGGTCTGGCTGCTGCCCCTTCCCCACCTGCCCGAGGCACCCAGGGCTGAGGCCCCACGAGCCCACCCCTGGCAATGCCACCTTCTCCCACCATGGACTCAGCTCTCCTGGAAAAGAGCAGCAAGAAGGGGGCCATATGTGAGCCTTCCCGCCTCCCCCAGGCTATTTCAGGCTCCCCTTACTTGCCTCTCCTCCCAGCTCCTCAGGCCTGCCTGTGTGTGTGTGTGCGTGTGTGTGTCCCTCTCTCCGTGTCTCCCTTTCAGTTACTCTGTTTCCCTCCTAATTTCTGCCTCTGCTTCTCTCTGTGTCTCTCCATCTGTGTGTGTGTGTCCCTGGTTTGTAACTCTGCACATCCCCCTGTCTGTCTCCACGTCTCTGCCTCGCTCCCGTCTCTGCCTCGCTCCCGTCTCCTGCCCTCGTCCCCTCTGTATGTGTCTGTCTTTCTCTCTGTCTCTGTCACTCTCTTTCATTACCTCCCTTCCTGGCTCTTCTGATCGCAGCCTTGCCCTGGGTCCTTCTCACATTCGGGGTGTGTCTGCAGTCTCTGACCCCCTCCCTGGGAGCCTGGGATGCAGGACAAGGCCCCTCCCAACCAGTGCCCCCTCCCAGGCTCCAGATCTGCTTCCGGAAGCTGGAACATGGACATCCCCTGGCNGGGTCCTTCTCACATTCGGGGTGTGTCTGCAGTCTCTGACCCCCTCCCTGGGAGCCTGGGATGCAGGACAAGGCCCCTCCCAACCAGTGCCCCCTCCCAGGCTCCAGATCTGCTTCCGGAAGCTGGAACATGGACATCCCCTGGCTGGTGGCCACCATCAGCAAGGGGGCAGCCCCTGGGAGAGGACCCTGCAGCCCAGTACCCAGAAGCGATGAGGAGGCAGCCTCTGCATGGGCAGTTTGGGGCCAGGCCACCCTTCACACCTCGGTGAGTCACCACCCAGCTAGAATCCAGGGACAGAGGTCAGCGCTGCCATCTTCATTTTTTGTCAGCGATTCTGGCCTCTCCATTGGAATAGATTTAAACCACCAGGACTCATTAGGAAAGACCCTGATGCTGGGAAAGATTGAAGGCGGGAGGAGACGGGGACGACAGAGGATGAGATGGTTGGATGGCATCACCAACTCAATGGACATGAGTTTGAGTAGGCTCCGGGAGTTGGTGATGGACAGGGAAGCCTGGAGTGCTTCAGTCCATGGGGTCACAAAGAGTCGGACAAGACTGAGCAACTGAACTGAACTGACTCACAGGAAGGAGCCGAACCAGGAGCTCGGGATAATCATCCCACTTGCCAGGTGGGGAAACTGAGACCCACATTTCCTCTGAAAACTCAGGAGAGGAAAACTTCCCACTCACTCTCCTCTAATCTACTGTCCCCAGCAGTGGCCCCATCCCACATGGGACCACATCTTTCTTCCTTGGGATTCTGTGCGTCTACCCAGGCCTCCACTCTGAGGACGCTCAGGGCCTCCCCTCGCTCCTATCATGACCTGGGGAAGCCTGGAGCCCTGAGCTTCACCACCCTGGAACAGTCCTTGGGGGCTGTGGGGTGCTCCCCACCAGCCAAGAGGGCCTCTGCACTTGGGCTGATCCTGCCTGTCACTTTCTACCCCCTTTAAACACACGTGCAAGCGTGTGAACGCACCCACATGCACGTGCACACCAACCCTCCTGGCAGCCCTCAATTTTGCTTTCTGCATTTCCAAGGTAACATGTACATCCCATGGAAAGACCCTCATCCTGTGACATTGAGACCCTGGGTACCAGCTCTCCCATCCGAAGGGATTCTGCCACTTCCTAAGGACCATGGCGTTCTGGCCCAGGGATACCATGGTCAGAAGTTGAACACAGTCTCTGGTCTGCTCTGAGCTGCTCACTTTAGGATGAGAGGTACAAGTGATAAATGTGCTTGGAAATTTGAAACAAACAAACAAATCATTTCAGCGAGTGGTACGTGCTGTGAGGAGATTGTGGGAGAACACAGCATCGAGGGCTGGGGGTTTGGGGAGGGTCTTTGGACGTGACAGCTTCCTGTTTAAAGGAAGGGAATCCGGATGAGGGACCAGCGAGAGCAAACACGTAGATACGCTGGATGTGGCAGGAAATGCAGAGAGCGTGGCAGAGCCGGAAGTGGAAGACCGTACCGGAAGCTGAGAGAGCAGGTGGCGGAGGTGGGCTGGCAGTGAGGGGCCCGGCCGGGGCCCAATGCCCCCTTGTCAGATGCAGAATGAGAGGCCTGGATGGGAACAGTGGGGCCCACACCTGCTGTGCTTCAGAAATCCCTGGGGAGCTGGTTAGACGTGTGGATCCCTGGGACTTCCCTGGTGAACCAGTGGCTAAGAATCCCATGCAGGGGACATGGGTTCAATCCCTGGCCCGGGAAGATCCCACACACTGAGGAGCAACTAAGCCCGTGTGCCACAACTACTGAGCCCAAGCTCTGGAGCCCGTGCTCTGCAATAAGGAAAGCCCGTGCACCCCAAAGAAGAGTGGCCTCTGCTCGGCACAACCAGAGAAAAACCCTCCGGCAGCAATGAAGAGCCAGTGCAGCCAATTAAGTAATTAATTAAAAAAGAAATTCAGATCCCTGGGCCTTACCTATCCAGCAGAAGGTCCAAGGGTGAGGCCCTGGGAAATCTGTCTTTTAGCAAGTTCAGGTTAGACAGCATCACCGACTCAACGGACATGAATCTGAGCAAACTCCGGGAGATAGTGGAGGACAGAGGAGCCTGGCAGGCTACATACAGTCCATGGAGTCGCAAAGAGTCAGACACAACTTAGCCACTGAACACCACCACCAACTAGATGGCCCTGAAAACACAGCCAAGTTTGGGAAACACCAGATGGATCAGAGGTCCTCGACTTGGGGTGGTCTCCAGTGTGGGTCTCCAGAAACCACAAGCCAAATTGAGTGTTTAGGAGGACCCAGTTCTCTGGATGGAGGCCCCAGGTTTCCATCTCAGCATCACAGAGTCCAGAGGGCCACAAGATCAAGAACCTCTGACTCAGGCACAGCTGCAGTGTCTTGGCTAAAAGGAATTGGGCCAGGGATGGAGGGCTCAGCCACAAACTCCTTCAGTTCCTAGACGTATCTTTGTTGTGTAAGTAGGGGCATCTGTTGTATTTATCTGCCCAGCATCTGTTTCTGGGTTGTTGTTGTTGTTCTTCAGTGACTCAGTCATGTTCAACTCTTTTGTGACCCCATAGATTGTAGCCTGCCAGGTTCTTCTGTCCAAGGGATTTCCCAGGCAAGAATACTGGAGTGGGTTGCCATTACCTTCTTCAGGGGATCTTCCTGACCCAGGGATCAAACCCGAGTCTCCTGTGTTGGCAGGTGGGTTCTTTACCCTTGAGCCACCTGGGAAGTCCCTCTTACTTGGACAAGTCCCAACTTTGAAGAACTACCTACAATACAGTGATTGTTTTAACTTTTTTATTGTGGAAAATTTCAAACATATACAAAAGTGAAAGGAATAATGTAATAAATCCCCATGAATCTATCGACTACCATCAAGAATTATCAACACTTGGCCAATGTCATCTCATCTATACCATTCTCTTGTCCTCTTTCCCTTTTTTTTAAAAACAGAAGGTCCTTGTTGGTTACTTATTTTAAACAGAGCGAGGTATACATGTCAATCCAATAATTGTTTTAACGGCTCCAATTCTTCATTCTCTCCTGTATCCATAGAGGGCTTCCCTGGTGGCTTAGACGGTAAAGAATCCACCAGCCAATGCAGGAGACTCAGGTTCGATCTCTGGGTCAGGAAGATGCCCTCGAAGAAGGAAATGGCAACCCACTCCAGTATTCTTACCTGGAAAATCCCACAGACAGAGAAGCCTGGAGGGCTTTAATCCATAGGGTCACAAAGAGTCAGACACGACTTAACTAAATAACAGCAACAACCTATATCCATGCCCTTGGCCATTATAACTCTGTGATGCCCACAAAAGTGACTCCAGGCTCAGCTGCATGATTTGCTTTGGCTAATGAGATGTACCTGCCCACCTCTGCTGTTACACAGCATCACTGAGGCAAGTGCTGACTGGCACAGCCCTCTTCCACTCTCAGGCCTCATGGTGGAGGGGAGCCTGTCCTCATCTCCTGTGGTCAATCAATACCATCTACCCCTCTGGCCACGCCCATCAGTTCAAGGACACAGAGACACAGTCCCAAGCTGATCCAATGAGAACCGGCTCTGGGACTTTTGTCTAGAACCTTGGAGAGGATGATCTCTTTTGCCCCTGAAGTTACTGAAAGGACAGAAGGTTAAGTCCAAAGTTTTAGGGGATGTCCACATGGGGAGAGTGGACTTGAGAATGAAGCTAACCCAGAGGAAGGCAGAGCCAAGGGCTGGAAAAAGAAATTCCCAATTACACTGTGATCCAGCCACGCCACAACCTGGACTTTTCTTAGGAGACTTTCTATCAAGAATGACCATAAATTTTGTCTCTCACGTGGTGAGTCCTGGAGTCCTGCCTAATGGGTCACCTCTTCAGGGATGTCCATCCAAGCCCCCACCCATCCCCCTGGCTTGAAGCTCTGCTCTCCTCTCTTCACAGGACCGGCTTGTGTAGATCCTACACCCCCAACTCCCGGACAGAGCAGACGGGATCAGCCATCAAGGCCGCCACAGGCGCCACGCCGTCCAATCAGATTCCTTCTCAAGACTGTGAACCGATAGCCATGGAAACAAGGAGCTGGAACTCCAATCACATGAGCGGCAGGGCTCTGGCCTAGAAGTTGCAAACCGGCGGGACAGAGTCTGCCCGCCCCTCGTAAGTGTTAGGCCCAGTCCTGCAGAGCACACTTCTTATTAATTGAATTCATTGTCCAGCTTCAACTATTTCTTGGAGGGCTGATAAAATGGACAACTTTTGGTCCCACAGGGTCCCCCTTTCTCCAATAATGATGGGCACTAGAGCTGAACGGTAGCTGCCCCTTTAGGGGGGTAGCTGCTCCCAGTTCCCCACTGGCCCCTCCATTCCCCAGATTCTGATTTCCAGTCTGGCCTCAGTAGGATTTTAGTCAGTGACTCTGGACCTGCAGGAAGATTATCAGCTCTGGCCTCCAGGAGCGCAGATAGTCCTGGCTCTGACTTCCAAGGCCTTTGCCTGGATTTTGTGGGCAGCAACATCCTCCTTAAAAGAAAGAAAGAAACCCTATCCTTAAGTGGGCTTGAGTCTGCTCCTGTCAGTTCAGACCAGGGATGGCCCCGCAGGCAACACAGAGGCCTGAGGTCACAATATCCCCACAAGGTTCCAAGTCTGGCCCCAGGATTTAAACAGGATGACCGCATGAACCCCCTTAGCCCCTTACAGCACCCCCACTGAATACCTCTTCTCAGAAGCAGAACAGGGAAGGGAAGAGGGAAGAAAGAACATCTGACAAGTCCAAGGCAACAGCAGGCACAGAACCGGGGGCCTCCTGCTGCACACAAGAGTCCTGAGAAGGTCCTAGAACCCCACATGCATTCAATACATATTCACCGAATCCTCACTCAAAGCCAGTATTATGTAAAATGCACCAAGTCTTGCCCCCATGAAGGCAGCATCCGAGCAAGGGAGAGACATAATAAAGATAAGTGAAAACAGAAATAGAGTCACAGATGTAGATAACAAACTTATGATTATCAAGGTGGGGGGGGGAGGAGGAGAGATAAATTTAGAGATTGGGATGGACATATGTATGTGTGCGTGCTAAGTTGCTTCAGTCATGTCCAACTCTGTGTGACCCCATGGACTGTAGCCCGCCAGGCTCCTCTGTCCACGGGATTCTCCAGGCAAGAATACTGGAGTGGGTTGCCATTTCCTTCTCCAGGGGACCTTCCCAATCCAGAGACTGAACTCCCGTCTCTTATCTCTTACATCTCCTGCAGTGGCAGGCAGGTTCTTTANTCTGTCCACGGGATTCTCCAGGCAAGAATACTGGAGTGGGTTGCCATTTCCTTCTCCAGGGGACCTTCCCAATCCAGAGACTGAACTCCCGTCTCTTATCTCTTACATCTCCTGCAGTGGCAGGCAGGTTCTTTACCACTAGTGCCACCTGGGAAGCCCTGGATGGACATATACACACTACTATATATAAAATCGATAACTAACAAGGACCTACTATAGCACGGGCAACCCTACTCGATACTCTGTAATGGCCTATATGGGAAAAGAATCTTAAAAGAGGGGAGATATGTACATGTGTAACTGATTCACTTTGCTATACACCTGAAACTAACACAACAGTGTAAATCAACTACACTCCAACAAAATTTTTTGAAAGAAAGGAAGGACGGAGATAAATGAGTGACAGGTAGTGGGTAAGACAATAATTAGAGTGATGGGGGAATAAGGAGGGGGGAAGTGTTTGGAGGTCATGAAGTCACTGATATAGACCACATGGTCTGGGAAGGTGGTCTGGGACCATGTCCTAAGAAGGGAGGGACCCTGGCAGGTACTTGGAAAAGAGTTCCTACATTAAAGGAGCAGCAAGTGCCAAGGCCCTGAGGCAGGAGGGCCTTGGCCTGTTGGAGGACCAGCAAGGAGGCTGGTGTGGCCAGGGCAGAGCAATTGCGGGGAGAGATGGTCAGAGAGGCACGAGCGGCAAATTTCAAAGGGCCCACATGGCTTGAAGGATGCCTGGCTGTAACAGGTAAGACAGGATGCACGGGAGGGCCCTGCACAGAGGAGGGACTCATTTAACAGGATTCCTGTGGCTGCCAGATGGAGAACAGACGGGGGTGGGGACCAAGGGTAGGAGCCCAGGGAGGGGTGACTGCCCTAGTCCAGGGTAGAGATGCCAGGGCAGAGCTGGTCAGGACATGGTCAGGTGGGGGCTGGATTCTAAATGAAGAGCAGGCAGGATTTGCCCATGGATGAGACATGGGATGTGAGAACATGAGGCACCAAGGAGGACCCCAAGGCTTGGGGCCTGGGTGGATGGCGGAGAGCGGATGGTGGGGGTTGAGGGGGATGGTGGACCACGGGAAGAGGCAACTGCCATCCCCACAGGAACCTGGGCCCAGTGCTGATGGACCTGCCAAGTTTTTGAGAAAAGCCATCAATCTGGATGTTTCTGTGAAGTATCTCAATTTTCAAACACTGGCAACTTATTCAAAGGTGCTGAAAACACTGCAGGGCCAAGAAAACAGATGGACAGGGTCTTCCCCGGTGGTCCAGTGGTTAAGGCTCCACACTTCTACTGCAAGGGGCGAGAGTTCGATCCCTGGTTGGGGAACTAAGATCCAGCATGCCACACAACCAAAAATACATAAATAAACCAAATACACCTATTTTTTAAAAAATGGACAGTTCGAAGGTGATCCAAGGGCCACACGTCCACAGCCTCTAACCCAAGGTCAGATGACCACAATCTCCATTATTGAGTGAGTGCTGTATACCAGCCAAACATCTGTGTTATCCACCTGAACTCCAAGGACAAAATCGTGAGGCAGATATCATCATCCTCTTGTCCCAGCCATGGAAACTGAGGCCCAGAGAGGGCAAGCCCCTGTCAGAGGTCACACAGCACACGAGTGGTGGCTTAGGGGCTGGAGCCTGGACAGTACAACCACAAGGCCTGTGGTCACGGAGTGTTCTGCCGCCTCCATCATGCAGACGAAAAGCAAAATGAAATGTTCGTTTTACACACAAGGAAAGACAAGGCCAGAGAGAGTGTGACTTGCTTAAAGTCCCTCTGCAAGCTGGCACTGGAGGCTGGACTCGAACCCAGGACTCAGGACAACTGGCACAGTGCTCTTCCCAACAAGGCCTCTTGGAGGTGCCGGGGGAGCCTGTATTAACTGGGGTGGGGGAGACGGGGCGCAGCACAGCAGACAAGGGCCAGGCTCTGGGGCCTCCTGCATATCACAGCTCTGCCACCTGGAGACTGTGTGGCCTTGAACCAATCCCTTTCCCTCTCTGTGCCTCAGTTTCCTCATTGGGCATAACCATGACACCTACTTCACAGGATTCTTATGGGAACCAAAGGAAGTAACACGTAGGGGGCCCAAGCCACCCCCTTCAAAGTCCAGCTCCTCACCCATCAGCTGCTCCTGGCCTGTGTAATATTACACTGGTGTATTCCCAAGCACTGGAAGCTCCAGGCTGGAGACATCACAGGCCTCCTTATACTTGTGAAAATAGAGCAGCATAATGTAAGGGGCAGACAGAAGGGCTGAGGTGTCTGCAGAAATGAAGGGGAAGCAAGAAGGCATGGGGTATCAGGGGGCTTCTCCTCCCTAGCAAGGGTCCCACCCCATGCTCACTGGTGAGCATAATGAGATGCAGATGGAGCAGAAACCTCAGCAGAAGGGGAGGGGTCCCCAGCCAGCCCCCTGCTTCACTGCAGCATAAGAAGACACTTGGAGCCTGGCGGAGAACCACACCCAGAAAACAACAGTTTTAACAACCGAAATCCACCCCACAAAAGGTGATGGAACCCCACTACGTGCCAGCACTGGGGACCAGTGTGGAGAACCCAGATAAACTCAAGCCCCACCTGCACAGAGCCCATGGTCCACACATGAAACAAACAAGGAACACTAAGCAAAAGTCGATGGTGGCGAGCGGCTAGAAATCAACAGGAAAAGTGTGGGGAGATCAATGTTGAATCAGGTGTGGGAGAGAGCTGATTTCAAGAAGCTTCGGGAAACAGGAGCTTCCCTGGTGCTCCAGTGGCTAAATCCACGCTCCCAAAGCAGGGCACCCAGGCTCGATTCCTGGTCAGGGAACTAGATCCCACATGCGTGTGAGCTTAGTAACTCAGTTGTGTCTGACTCTTTGCAACCCCATGGACCGTAGCCTGCCAGGCTCCTCTGTCCACGGGATTCTCCAGGCAAGAATACTGGAGTGGGCTGCCATGCCCTCCTCCAGGGGATCCTCCCAACCCAGGGATCAAACCCATGTCTCTTATGTCTTCTGCACTGGCAGGCAGGCTCTTTACCACTAGCGCCACCTGGCAAGCCCAGATCCCACATGCCACAATTGAAAGATCCAACATGCTGCAACAGTGCAGGCAAATAAATAAATTTTTTTAAATTGCTCTAACAGTCTTTGTGGCCGTCTGCTGGAAGAGCCTTCCAGGCAGAAGGGAGGACCAGTGCAAAGGCCCTGAGGCTGCGTTTGTCTGGTGTTGGGGGCCAGTGCAGCAGACATCAGGGATCAGTGTGGGAAGGAGAGAACCCAGAGAGCCGGGGGAGGCTGAGGGCCACCCTCATGCGGGGCCTCAAGCTTCGGGGACCATGTGGCTTTGACTCTAAGTGAGAAGGGGACTGTCAGAGGGGCCTGTGCAAAGGAGGGACAGGATCCGATGATTATTCAGTTGCAGAGTGGACAGGGATGGGCAGGGATGGGGGCAGTCATGGAACAGGTGCAGAAGCCCACAGGAGAGACACAATACAGCTCAGACAGGGGGCAGCACAGAAGTGACCAGGCACCCCACACCCAACAGGTGCCCAGCACGTCCCTTCACTGGTTCACTGAATCCTTACTCCTTGAGCACCTGCTAGTTGCTCTGATCCCCATAAACCCCGTTCTACAGGCCAGCAAACTGAGGCCCTTGCCCAAACCACACCGCTATAAAGAGGCATCGTGAGGCATCCATCCTTCCTGGACCTTGTCCACCCATGACAGGGGACAGAATGGGTCTAGAGTCAGGACACCAACCATCCCATTTCTCCTTCCCCTGACTCATCTCTCCCTTCTCACTGGCCACCCCAGTCCCACTTCCCTCCAGACACCCTCACAAGCCCCCCTAGACCTGGCCACCCCATCAGTCCTCCGGAGTCACCCTTCTCCTGAGGCTCAAACACACTCCCC
>SJYV01056333.1:773571-836781 GCA_006410875.1 Neotragus pygmaeus
TTGCAAACTCATCAAAGCCCTACAGTTGGGAATTGTGCCTTTTTTTATATTCAACAAAATTTACCAGAAAAATCGTTGCTATTAATAATGAAATTCATACTTTTCAGGAAACGTGAATATGCTTTGAAGGGACATGACCCAAATGCATCTCGCTTTCCACTTGGAGTCAGCTGCTGCAGGGATCTCAGCAGCTTCTGGACCTCCTCAGTCACTTCCTGTTTTCTAAGCCTTCAAAATAAAGCTTGAGGAACCAGCGCATCTCCGGCCTCCAGGACCTCCTCATGATAGCAAGGGATTAGCCAATTTCCAATTACCGGTGAGGTTTTTTTAAACATTGACTCCCAAGGTATCTAAGCCTAATACACGCTTTACTCCCTGCTTAAGATGCTTCTCCAGGGCTTCTGTGAAAGCTGGCCTGGCGCTGCTAGTGTGTTTATGAGGCTGCCTGCTGCTCAGGGCCAGTGTTCCCAGGGACAGGAGGGACCCTGGTGCTCAGGAGAATCCAAGAAGTCCCAGGGGGTGGGTTCTCTGGAGGAGAAAGGAATCTACTTCATTAGCCAGTGACGAACTGGAGTTTCTTTGAAATTGTCTTAGCTCTTCCAACACCTATTCAAGAGGAGTTTGTCAGGCCCTGGCTCTGTGTCAGGCTTTTGGCAAACTGGACCAACCAGCTCTGCCTTCATGGGGCTTATGGTCTAGAAAAGAAGGTAATCATAAACAAGGAAACCACTCATCAGTTCAATAATTGCAGATGGGGAATCAGGATGCAAGAGGAAGCAACCAGGGGCCTCGTTGAGGAGGGACGGTTGAGAACATGTCCCTGATTGAGGGTGGAAGGTATAAATTTTAATCCCCACTCTGCCACATCTGGGCCACCCCTGCCTCTCAGAGCCTCAACTTTCTGATTTGTAGATAGGGTGGGGCAGAGGACAGCAGGCGCTGAGCGTCCTCACCATGGGAGGAGGCTACCACCTCCGGGCACTCTCAGCCTTCAAGGGGCTAGTCACCTCCACTTGACAGGTGGGGAAACTGAGGAAGCAGAGGAGAGAGAAGAAGCTTGGAGTGCAAGGGGCGGGAGAGAGCTCCCATGCCACAGCCTGGAACATCAACCAGGAGCTTAGATCCTACCCCAGCAGCGGTGAAGACTCACTGATGACTGTGGAGCCTGGAGCATGACACACTCAGGGCTGCGGTTATCTAAGGGACCGGCAGGGTGAGTGGCTGGGAGGTGAGGAGTCCTGCAGATGGGTCAGAGGCTCATACTGTGCTCCACGCCTGCTCTGTCGATGAGATGGGAGACCAGACTGGTTACCTGGCCGAATTCACGGAGAACAAGGCCAGGACATACATGCACTGCAGGGGCATCTGTTCAAAAGCGTGCTCAGAAACCACAGCCATAAGTGACCACCAAGTCAGCCACGGCTCTGGCGTCTGGGGCAGGAGGGAAGTGAGTCAGCCCTGGAGAGAAGAGGGAGAAAGGCAAGAGGACCCCACACTGGTCCCAGCCATCAGCTGTGGCCTCCTCTGGATGACCAGCCTCGGAGGGTCTCAGGAGTCAGAGCGTGAATGAGCAGGAGAAGGAGTCTGGGGACATTTATTTAGGACCAAGGGCATGTCAGGCACTTTGATCAAAGGGATATCACTGAACCCTTTTGGAATTCTTACTTTTTTTTTTTGGCCCTGCCCACGCAGCATGTGGGATCTTAGTTTCCCAAGCAGGGATCGTGAAAGTGCAGTCTTAACCACAGGACCGCCAGGGAAGTCCTGAACTCTTATGGGATTCTTGATCTCAGCTAGAGAAACTGAGGCTCAAGAAGTAGCAGGGCAGAGCCCGGAGTCCGGGGCCTGACACTGCTGTCTTCAGGTGAAATCAGGGGTCCTGGTAAAAGCCCCACAGCCCACTGACTCCCTTTCCTTGTGCTTAGCACTCATTGGGATTTTTCCAAGTATTCAAGAGCTGTAGCTGGTTTGTCTCACCCCTATATTGAGGAGGGACAACAAGGAAGGTTGGGGAGAAAACACGTTTTGAAGTGTCTCCTGGAATCAGCCCACAAACTTGGGTAGTTTGTGCGTCCATTTGTTTTTTAAATCCAAGTTGTTTTTTGCTTCCCTCTTCTGCCCCCTAGAGGATAAAGGTGGGAATGCCAGCTTTGCTTCCCCTAACCAGGAAGAAAGCCTCCTTTCTCCCCATCCACCCACCAAGAAGCTAAAATTACCGCGACACCTGACCGACACCCTGGAAATCGATTTAGTGACTAAGAGCGGAGGTCTCCAACTGGGTGTAAAGATTTATAACTCATATAAGGTTGCACAAATATATTACAAGCAGTACATTATAGATTACAAACATACTAAAGCATACATAAAAACTAGAGGGGACGTCCCTGATGGCCCAGTGGCTAAGTCTCCATGCTCCCTCCCAACGCAGGGAGCCT
The DNA here is from genome assembly GCA_006410875.1 of Neotragus pygmaeus. NCBI lineage: Eukaryota > Metazoa > Chordata > Mammalia > Artiodactyla > Bovidae > Neotragus > Neotragus pygmaeus. The sequence goes on from SJYV01056333.1 coordinate 776,007, forward strand.
GGGTTCAATTCCTGGTCAGGGAACTAGATCCCACAGGTTGCAACTAAGAATTTCCACGCTGCAACTAAAGATCTCGCATGCCACAATGAAGTTTGAAGATCCCACATGCTGCCACTAAAACCAGTCTAAAAAATGCACAGTCAAATAAATGAAATTAAAATAAATATTTTAAAAACTAAAAAGTTTTAAAGGGGGAACGGAAAGAGTAAATAACCACTGCATTGAAATATTTTTATTTACTAATAGTATAGCAGACCTTTTGGCCTTCATTAAACATTCTTCATAATATACTTTTACAGCGAGCAATGCAATAGCATATGCTTTTTAAATTTTTTTGAAAAGCATGGGTTAACACTGTGCTGTCAGGATTCAGAGGTCTGGTTCTATGTGGTTATTTCCATACTTGATTTGATTGGCTGTTAGAGCTGAAAACAAGGCTTTAATTTGGATTTATACAAAGATTTCTAAATCCAAATGAAAGAAGCACTTTATGGGCTGTGCTTTCTAAATAACATTCATATTTAGTCGCATTCTCAAAATAGGGAGCCATTTTTGGTGAAATCTGGATAATCTACTTCCATCTTCCTAGATAACCACCACTAAGTCCTGCAAACAAATCGGAAGATTAGTATTCATGTATTTTTAACAAATGGGATTCAAAACTCCCTGAAAGTTTTCTTTTGGGAAGCTTTTTTGGAAATTGATTGGAATCTTCTGTTTGCAAGTTCTTAAAGTATGCAGACTTGGAGAGTTTCTAAGGGAAACATACTTTGCTTTGGGGCAATAAAAGCTCATAACAATGGAAACATTTCTGAACATCTGCTTTCAAAATGCTCTTTCCAAAGATGTAAAAAAATCAGTTACATTCTCTCATATTGTTTAAAAATTACCTTCCTCTTGGAGGAGCAGATGAGGTGCTTTGTTTCCAGGGTGAAACAAATAGTCAACAGTCACGTGTCACCCCAGAAGAGGTCAGCGAATGTGGGCGCTTGTTTTTTCCACAAAAGAAACACGTGAGCCTCATTTCCAGGCTTAGCAGCTGCTTGAAGTCACACTCAGGGTCCCTCCTCATCTCGTACCCGAGTATCACTGAAGTCTTCTATGCAAAGGTCTTGTTCTTAGCAGTAATAATATAAATCATAAACACTTTATAGAGAACACCAACCCTGTGTCAGGCGGTATGTAGCAGGCTCAGAGGCTTCCCTGGTGGCTCAGTGGGAAAGAATCCACTGGCCAGTGCAGGAGATGCAGGTTTGATCCCTGGGTTGGGAAGATCCCCTGGAGGAGGAAATGGCAAGCCACTCCAGTATTCTTGCCTGGGAAATCCCATGGACAGAGGAGCCTGGGGGGTTACAGTCCACGGGGTCATAAAGATTTGGACACAACTTAGCGACTCAACAGCTACAAATCATTTGGCAATTACGCTCTGATGCACATTTGTTAACATAGTACTGATCGACACAGGCCCCAACTTCTTTTTTTTAATTTGTAAACTCATCCCCTGGGTGTACTTGTACCACACATTGCAGGGAAGTGTGTCATTTAGGGCTGGCTTAAAGCCATTCAAAGGGCACTCACTGGAAAACCAAGGGAGAGTCTGGCTTCAGGTGTGGCTTGATCTAGCAGCTGAAAGATGTCAAGAACTTGGGTCATCTCCAGCCGTTTGGTTTACCTTCCACCGTGTTAGCTTCATCTCTCCAATCTACGGCTCCACATGGAAGTCTCCCAGAAGCTCCAGGCCAACAAAATTGCTTTCTTGATTCTTGATCTCACATTCTCACACCTCACCAGCTCTTCCTTAGACGGTGAGGGAGTTTCTCTTTCTCAGAAGCCCCAGCAAATAGTTCCTGATGTCTCACTGTAGACAAGGCAAATGGGAGGCTCCAAGTGACTTAAGACAGGACCCACCCCTGGAGCTGTGTCTGGGGTCAGAGCCTGCCCAAACATCACGATGGAGATGGAGAGAGAGGTGGCTACAACAGTTATCTACTGCTGCGTAAAAAACTAGCAACACTCGGCAGCAATGACTGTTTTTCATGATTCTATGGGTTGGAATCTAGACAGCTACATTTCTCTCTCCTGGCACTGTTCATGAGCTACACCATTCTGATGGCTCAACCGGGGCTGTAAAATCATTGGTGAGCTCACTTGCACACCTGGAAATCTGTACTGTGCTGCTCAGGGTGCCCCGTTCTCCTCATGAGCCCTCCCCTCCAGTCAGCTGGACAGGGCTCCTGTTTTCCATGGCATCTTGGGGTCTTAGAAGGCACAGTTGGAAGCTGCAAGGCCTCCCAAGCTCTGCCCTGTGCACTCACATAGAGTCTCTTCTATGCATTCTGTTGGTCTCAGAATCTCTGCCCAGATCTAAAGGGAGGGCACCCTGCCTCTTAATGGGAGGGGTGAATTGCAAAGAGCTGGTAGGTCTGCAAACAATCCCCACAGTTGATTAGGGCAGATACAAGAGAATGGATTCTGGGCATCACAATGGCCAATGACCACCACGAGAGGGCAGGAAGCAGGGGGCTGCTTCGCCCATGTGTGCCCTGGCGATCGCAGCAGGTGACGCCCCCGGAGACAGTGTTTGTGTCAGTCACAGGCATGTCCCCGGGACCTACACCCAGGGATAATCTTTGAGATCAGGACAGAAGGGGCTGGGATTACATGTCTCCCTCACTAAATTGAGTCATGAAACTTTTATTAAGGGATATAGTCTGTCAATGTCAAGAAAACAAGGCAATTCTGGGCAGACCCATTAAGAGCAAATCATTCTCCAGTTTCGCCGTCGCCAGTCCAGATGGAATTATGAAGTGACAGGGAGATGACAGGAGGGGGGCATTCCTTGCAGCAGGGGCTGTGAGTCCGCTAATCGCATGCAAAGTGCTTTCCCGGGCCCTTGAGAATGCGGGCACAACAGCCACATCCAGTTTTCCACGTTTCCTTCCCAGAAAGGCTGCCTCTTTCACAGACACGAGTGACAGCTCCTTCCATCGGACACGGGAGTGTGTGCCCAGACACTTCTCTGTCAGCCAAGAAGGAATACCCCCTCTGGACCCCTCTGACTGAAGGCATCAGGGCCCCAGCCCTCCTAACCAGAAAGATCCTCTGGACCCTTCCCCAGTCCACCCAGGGAATGAGGTCACACAGGGCCCCCACGTGGAAGACTATGAGGTCACCCATATCCAGATTCGGGCTTCCCTGATGGTTCAGTGGTAGAAAAAAAAATCTGCCTGCAATGCCGGAGACCTGGGTTTGATCCCTGGGTTGGAAAGATCCGCTGGAGAAAGGCATGGCAACCCTCTTTTGTACTCTTGCCTGGAGAATCCCATGGACAGAGGAGCCCGGCAGGCTGCAGTCCATGGAGTCGGACACGACTGAAGCGCCTGAGCAGCAGGAGCACCCAGACTGGTCATCCCATAGCTCTGTGTTGCTGGCCAAGCAGCTTAGCCCCTCTGAACCTGCAGATGGGTGCAACAAGATCCCTGGGCCTGTGGGAAACTCCTGACATGACTTTTCTTTTCTAAGTATGTATTTATTTATTCTGGCTGTGCTGGGTGTTCACCACTGCACGGGCTTTCCTCTAGTTGTGGGGAGTGGGAAGGGCCTACCCTCCAGTTGTGCTCCGCGGGCCTCTCACGGACGTGGCCTCTCTTAGGGCAGAGCACAGGCTCCAGGGCACGTGGGCTTCAGCAGTCGCAGCTCCAGGGCTCGAGAGCACAGGCTCAGTAGTTGTGGCACACAGACTTAGCTGCCCAAGGCATGTGGGATCGTCTCAGACCAGGGACTGAACCCGTGTCTCCTGCATTCCTGCATTGGCAGGCGGATTCTTTACCACTGAGCCACCAGGGGAGCCCCTGACTTTTTTTTTTTAATGTGAGCCAAGGTTTTAAATCAGGAGATTGCACACAAACAATTGTATTCTCCAGCTTCTTAGAAACAGTCTAAAGCATTTGGCAGCACTGGGCCTGTATTGCCAGGCGACAGGACTGGCTGGAAGGTAAGTAACTGCTTTAGATTGGAAAATGTCCCACTTTGCCACAGTCCCCACCACTCCTTATTGGCTCACATCAGCTCTACTTTGCTTATTTTTATCCCTGGCCTAAACCCAGCAGGCACTAGAGTTTGCCACCACTGGGTTAGAGTTTTAATTCCACTGTCCCCAGAGCTGAGCTTCCCAGGTGTCGCTAGTGGTAAAGAACCCACCTGCCAATTCAGGACACATAAGAGATGTAGGTTTGATCCCTGGGTCAGGAAGATTCCCTGGAGGCAATCCACTTCAGTATTCTTGTCTGGAGAATCCCATGGACAGAGGAGCCTGGCAGGCTACAGTCCATGGGGTTGCAAAGAATCAGACATGACTGAAGTGACTTAGAACGCAAGTACGTCCTCAGAGCTCCAGCAGGTCTTTATCCCAGGATCCACTGTCACTAAGTACATGGCTCAATGTCTGATCTTTGCAGGGAGCAGTGTGGCCTCCCTCTGCGTCCTCCATTGCTCCAGCCACCAGGGCACTGACCGGCACTAAGGACCTGAGAACCACCTCCCTAGCCAGGCGTCTGAGTGCCCTGATGAGCCCTCAGATGTACTGACTCTTCTCTGTGGCTGAAGATACTCGGGTGAGGCCTCTGCTTTAGGCAGCTCCCAGGGCCCCAGAATCCAAGTCCATTTTCATCCTCCGGGCACTCAGTCTGCAAACGGTTTCATCTCTGTCTCTGAGCTCTTTGACTGGAGCACCAGCTGCCATGTCTGCTATTCCCTGAATCCTTCAACAAATCCCCATCGATCATCTGCCACAGGGAGCAGAGACCCGTGGCCCACAAGCCAAACGCAGCCCTCCACCTGCTGCCTTCTGCCCATGAGCAAAGAAGGGTTTTTACATTTTTCAATGGTCAAAACAAAATCAAAATAAGAATCCTATTTTGTGGCACATGGAACTCATGAAATGCAAATTTCAGTGTCCTCAAATAATGTTGTATTGGAACATAGCCATTCATTTCCATATTATCTGTGACTGCCTTCAGCCTCCGGGGCGGAGCTGGGTTGTTGTAACCCACGGAGCCTCAGATGTTTGCTCTCCAGCGCTTTCCAGGGAAAGCCTGCAGCCCCTGCTCTGCTCTGTTCTAGCCCTGCTCTGGGGGTTGGCGCTACAGGGCTCTTTCCATTGGTCTGTGTAACAAAAACCACAAGCTGAGGGTGCTTAAAACCACAGAAACGGATTCCCTCTGAAGTCAAGGTGTCGGTGGGGCCATGCTCCCTCTGGGGGCTCCAGGGGAGTGTCCTTCCTTGCCTGTACCAGCTTCTGGAGGCTCCACACTCCTTGTGGCAATCTGTGTGTGCTTGTTCAGTCATGTTTGAGTCTTTGCGACCCTACAGACCGTAGCCCACTAGGATCCCCTGTCCATGGGATTTTCCGGTCAAGAATACTGGAGTGGGCTGCCGTTCCCTCCTCCAGGGGATCTCCCTGAGCAAGGGATCATAATCAGGCTCTCCTGCATCTCCTGCTTTGACAGGCGGGTTCTTTACCACTGAGCTACCCGGGAAGCGCTGGTTACCTCCCTCCGATTTCTGCCTCCCGCCTTCCCCTCTGTTGCCTCCCTCTGGTCTCTACCTGCCTCCTGCCTTCCTCTCTTGTAAAGACACTCATCACTGGATTTAGGGCCCGTTGGATAGTCCAGGGTAGTCTCATCTCAAGATGCTCAATAATATCTACAAAGACCCCTTTTTAAAAAGGTTGCCTTGGGACTTCCCTGGTGGGCCAGTGGCGAAGACTGTGAGCTCCCAAGGCCAGGGCCCCGGATTGGATGCCTGATCAGGGAACTAGATCCCACATGTGGCAACTAAGAGTCTAGTTTGCATGGCGCAACTAAAGAACCCACACACCCCAGTGAAGATGGAAGATCCCTCAAAGCCGCAACTATAATATCCCGAGTGCTGCAACTAAGACCCGGCGCAGCCAAACAAATAAATACTTTAAAAATAAGTACAATAAGATAAGGTTACATTTACCGGTTCTGAGACATGGAAGGGATCATCACTGAACCACTACAAGTGGGGTTTTTTTGCCTTCTAGAATCTTCCATTCTTTTGAAGAGAAACTGATGATAAGCAGCCCCCACCAAAAAAAAGTAACAGATCAGATGTTGATGCGAGCTACGAAGAGTAGCTTTGAGTAAAGGAGGTGAGGCAGACAAAGAGGCTGTTTAGATATGCTTGAGCAGAGATCCCTTTTGAGTTCCAGGTCCCTCACCACCTATAAGAAGAACTCAGGGCTCCCACATGTCATCCTGTGTACCTGCACTTAACGTGCACACTCGCAGTCAATCCCCCCACAGCCCTAACTGGGAGCTCAGATGATCGACATCCCTCCCTGATCATGTGCACGAGTAAACCAAGGCAAGGGCCCCGTGCGAGGTCTCTTAGCCCAGTGGCAGCAGAGCTGAGAGCCAGCATGATGGTTCTCTCACAGCCCATCCGCAGGGCCTTTCTGTAAACAGAAGGAGCCAAAAAGAGGACGCTGGTTTTCACAGAGTTCAGCCTCGCCCAGATTGCAGAGCAGCCGTGCTTTCTCCAACAGCAGGAAGCTCCAGAGGTGCTCGGCAGCGGGCAGCGGGTGTCCTGCTTTGACTTTCAAGGAGGTCAATTATCACAGAATCGCAGCCTTCCCAAGCAGAGCCCCAGGGGGCAAGCGCGGGTGTGTGTGCACGCGCGTGTGTGTGTCCTGTGCAGCCCTGCCAGGCTGGCCAGCACCAGAGGAGGCCCCCTGTCTGCTATTGTACATGTGGGGTTGGTTCATAGGGCCTGAGAGTTTAGGAGCCCCAAATTTGGGGTTGGGGGGAAAACAAGCCTCAGCAAAGGCTGCTGAAACGATGGACTGAGTCCCCCATCCCCACCATACAGGGCAGCTGGGGCAGGACATCCGCTCTGACCTGACCTGGGCTGTGCTGGGGCTTGGGGCGTAATGGTTTGCACTATTGTGAGGTTTTTGCTTGTTTCTTTTCTTTTTCACCTTTATTTTTAGCTCTGCTGGGTCTTTGCTGCTGCTTCGTGGTTCCCTGGTTGCAGCGAGCGGCGGCCACTCTAGGTGCGGTGTGCCGGCTTCTCACCATGCTGGCTTCTCTTGTTGCAGAGCACAGGCGCTAGGCGCGGGGCTCGGCAGTTAGGTGCACGGGCTTAGCTGTCCCTCGGCATGTGGGATCTTCCCAGACCAGGGATCGAACCCATGTCCTCTGCATTGGCAGGTAGACTCTTAACCACCAAGGAAGACCCTGGCTTGTCCTGTTGTTGATTTTCAATTACTATTTAAAACTCGTATCAGACTAGCAGATGAAATAACATCTCCTAATACTCTAGCCCCTCGCCCTCGAAACTCCATCCACATTGGCCTACCTTCCGTTCTCTAGCTCCTCCGGCTGATTCCTGCCTCAGGGCCTTTGCACTGCAGCTTCTCCTGCCTGAGGACTCCTCCAGTGTCTCACTGGGTCTCAGCTGCAGGTCAGCTCCTCTGTGAGTCACCCCACGACCGTTCACCCTGTGACTGCGCGTGCATCCCTGCCCCGGCACCATCTGCATTTCTCTGCATGATCCCAAATGGCCACGCTTAGTCCTTTACAACTGTTGTTCAATTATGAGCTGTGTCTCCTCCACTGGAATGCAAGTCACACGAGGGCAAGACCAGTGCTGTGGCTCACTGCTGAGCCCCGTGGGCCTAGAACAGAGCCTGGGCTGTACCGGATTCTCACTGAATGTTGGTCAAAGAAAGAAATAAAGAGAAATCAGGGGGATGGGGAGAGGCAGACACAGCCACAGGCACCCACCCCTGTCTTTTCTCACTCTGCCTCTGGTGAATGGAACCCAACCCTCACCCTTGAACCTGACCCACGTATAGCAGCTTCCCTTCTCGGCGAGCAGTGGTGGAAAGTTAGAGAGGAACCCTGAAGAACTTCTTCCAGAAGCCCCAGGCCCATCTCAGCCCAAACTCCATGATGTGGCCAGAGAGGGCTGCTCGCTCCACCCACCTGGCTGAGATTCTTTCCCTGGGGATGTGGCAGGACTAGGAGCAGGGCTCTGATGTCAGACACGTGTGTTGGATCTGGGATCCATCACTTACAACCTGTGCCAGACACTGACCATCACTGTTCTCCCTTTCCTCATCTGTAAAGTGGGGGCAGTCTCTCTGATGCTGCAGACATTCATTCAGATAATACGCTGGTAACAGGCCACTTCATGGGATTTATTTTTCCTGTTTTGTACGTGCTTAGCAGCTAAGATCTGAAGCCCAGGACAAAAGCTGTCAAGGATCCCACATTCTAAATAGATGTAGGCTCCGCGAGACTTGTGTAGACAGACTGGGGGTGCCTGCAAGGAACGGCATCTTGTTTGCCAGCTGGATGTTGGCTGAGCTGGAGGCTTGACAGGCATCCCTATGGGAGAGAAGCATGGGCAGAGAGCTTCCTGGGGGCCCTCAGAGTTGCATAACACATCTTCATCTTCAGCCCTTCTCCTCCATTGTGGGGTCAAAGGTGGAGGGATGGTATAGCAGTTAACCAGGGGCCAAGATAACACCGTGTAACAAAGAGCCACAAAATCTCAGTTGACATCTGGGGCATCTGCAGCTGGATGATCTAGAATGAACTGGCTAGGACAGCTCTGCTGATCACTGGGCCTGCTCACATGTCCAGGGGGTGGCTGGGGTCAGCTGGTCTAAGCTAGGTTATCTGGGCTGCTCCATGACCCAGTCGAACTCACTCGTGCCAGAGAGTTGGGAGAGGTCTGCTGATCTCAGCCCAGCCTGCCTACCTGCCTGGGGTAACCTAGGTTGGGCTCTGCAGGGCGGCTCTGCTGAGCTTGGCGGGCTCGCTCAGATGTCAGCAGCTGACTTGTGTTGGTGATCTGGGCTGGTCTTAGCTCCCCTCTGTGTGTTCTTCATCCTCCTCCTGGGGCCAGGAAGGTGGTCCAGGCCTGCTCTTTTCATGACAATGGCAGAGGTACAAGGAAGTGAGCATGGGGCCTCTGAAGGCCTAGGTCAAAACTGACATGCTGTCACTTCTGTTGCTAAATTCGGCCTCTGCTCACTGGTGCTGAATAGAAGCGCAGAGACCGAGTTAGGGATGAAGTAGAAAAGAATAGCTGTACTGCTTTGCCAGACAAAGGGGGCCACAGTGGGCTAATGCCCTCAAAACTGTGATCCTGTGTCCTGCTCTGGAGGATGCACTGGGGAGTCTGACACTATTCAAGGAGCAGGGCCTGGTCAGCTCGTGGACATTCTTCTGACTGGGTGGCGGTGAGGTCATCAGGAGTCAGCATCATCACCCTCCTGGTTCCAAGTGGTCTGGACTCCATATGCTTATAGATTGTGAACAGTTAACTTTTTACAGCTGGTGAGGGTTTTAGTATCTTCAGAACAAGCTCCCAATTCAGGAGGCCCGAGTTCAATCTCTGGTCAGGGAACTAGATCTCACGTGCTGCAACTGAGAGTTTGAATGCTGCAACTAAAGATTCTGCATGCTGCAACTAAGACTCGGTGTAGCCAAGTTAATAAATAACAAATTTTAAAGCAAAAAAAGTGAGAATAACCTCTCCCAGGGGTCAGCGTTTGGGGAGTGCATGAGGGACCTGGGGGGATACCCAGCCCAGGACTATCTCCTCTCCTAACACCTGCCTCACATCTACACCTGGCCCATGTGACTGACAGTTTTCTCAGGCTGACTCTATCCTTTACAATCAAGTATCAGCTGAACCTAGACAGCATATTAAAAATCAGAGACCTCACTTTGCTGGCAAAGGTTCATAGAGTCAAAACTATGGTTTTTCCAGTAGTCATGAATGGATGTGAGAATTGGACTATAAAGAACTCTGAACTCCAAAGAGCTAATGCTTTCAAACTGTGGTGTTGGAGAGGATTCTTGACAGTCCCTTGGACAGCAAGGAGATCCAGCTAGTCAATCATAAAGGACATCAACGCTGAATACTCATTCAAAGGACTGATGCTGAAGCTGAAGCTCCACTACTTTGGCCACCTGATGTGAAGAGCCGACTCACTGGAAAAGCCCTTGATGCTGGGAAAGATTGAAGGCAAAAGGAGAAGGGGGCAGCAGAGGATGAGATAGTTAGATAGCATCACCAACTCAATGGACATGAACCTGAGCAAACTCCAGGAAACAGCAGAGGACAGAGGAGGCTGGCATGCTGCAGTCCATGGGGTTGCAAGGAGTCAGACATGATTTAAGTGAATAAACAACAACAACAGATCAACTGAACTCCCAGTCTCCCCCACCCGACTGGCCAAAGCCAGGCCTCATGCTCTATGGATTACACACCCCAACAGCCCAAAGGAGTCTATATCAGTAACAATCCAAAGGACCACTGTCTATCACAACTACGGCAACCCAGGCTTGAAGCTGAATACATTCATCACCTCATGTGGTCCTTCAACAACCCTGGGAAGAACTCATACGAACTCCCCTTTACAGCTGAGGACTGAGGCCCAGAGAGCCTAAGCGACTTGCCTGAGGTCACACAGCTAGACTGACTGACTTGTGCTTAGAAGCACAAGAGAGAAATCAGCCCACAGACAAGTATAACGTCACCTTGCAATATTAAATCTAATTCTATGACTTAGATTTTTTTTCTTATCCTCATTTTTACTGAGGTACAATTGACTTAGCATTTTTATTTTTAATTACTTTGGGGTTGGGGGCAGGGGAATTGGTCCTACACTGTTTCCAGCGTTTAAGATCTAGCCTTGCATTTAGGAAGTGGTAACGTGTGAACTTGATCCCAGATCTTTCCAAATCTGACTCTCAAGATCTTGGCAAGAACTGATGGACTCTGGGTGCCACCATGCCCCCAAACACCCGCCTCTCTGGCTGTGTCCTCACTTTCAGAGAGGGGGCTTTGGGACTAGGAGGGGAAGACAGAAGGCAGGATCCCCAGGAAGGCCCAGGCCCAGCTCCCCACACACACTGTTGCCCCCTCCTCAACCTGAAGGGAGGGCCTGTGGGGTCGTCTAGCAGGAAGAGTCCTCTGGGATTCTCTGTGTTAGTTGCTAAGTCATGTCAGACTCTTTGCATCCCCAAGGACCAAAGCCCGCCAGGCTCCTCTGTTCATGGGATTCTCCAGGCAGGAATACTGGAGGGGGTTGCCATTTCCTCCTCCAAGGGATCTTCCAAGGAGGAAGATCTTTTGAACCTAGGGATCAAAACCCTGTCTCTTGCATTACCTCTGAGCCACCAGGGAAGCCCTAGCTGGAGATCGAGGGATCCAGAAAAACCTGTGTGGCCATCTAGTGGCCAAAGGTCACACACGCAGCTGCCCACCATCTTTTAAACAGCCTTTGTGTCTGGGGGCCATTCTCACATTGGGAGTCCATCTCCTGGGATAGAAGGCAATACTCGCGTTCCAGCCTCCCTGTCCCAGGCTCTGCCTCCATCATTTGCGCCCACCTAGGATTCCAGTTTAGGAGAGAGTCCAGTCGCTTCCTGGAGTAGGAGGCAGAGCGTGATGGGGGACACCAAGATTGCAGAGGATAGGACTAAGCAGTGGTTGGGGTTTAGGTCCCCGGGGTGGAGCGCCAAGCCTGATTAGGGTTCCCTGGGCAGCCTCCTGTTCTCACCTGCTGCTCAGCACTGACAGGTGAGACTGTCTGGACGTGGTCATGAAGTGCCCCCTCCCTAGGAAATCAAATATTCTTAGTTCTCCTTGCTGGCCCCCTCAAGGATGCGAGGCCATGGCTGACCCCAAACTCTGTCCCCGGGAGGCTGGATTGGAGGCCAGAGGGGCCAGAAAGAGAAAAGATGGTGCATGAAGCTGGAGAAGGGGACCGCCCCCTGTCACCACATCCAAACTGCTGGACTGAAGACCAGTCAGTGAGCGGCAGACCCCTCGGGAGCCACACGAGTCGAGCCTTTGTGTGGGCAGCGGCCTGCGTGATGCCCAAGACTGGCCAGCAGGACCGACGCCCATCTGCCCTGAGCTGTGGCTCCGTCCCCCTCTGGCGTCATTTCTTGTCACCGACTCCTTTTTCTACTGTCATGGCCTGGCCTGTCCAGAGTTTTTTGGAAGAGTGATGGGGGTTGGACGCTGGTGGGGGGCGTGGCTGAGTGGTAGGGGAAGCTCTAACCCGCAGGGCCTGGGTGGAGTGACAGGGAATGGAGAGTCCGGCACCAGTGACGCCTTCAATATTTCACCTGCTGTGTCCTGGTGGGGACAGTTAAGGCCAGAAGTCACAGGCAAGGGCCTGGCACCCAGACACACTTAGTCCCAGACACGGAATTGAGTCAGCGATGGATATTCATGCCCTTTTGGTCTGAGGATTCAAAATCCAAAATAAGAGCTAGATGTCTCTCCCCCAACCTCATCAAAACACATAAGCCCCCTCCCCTTGAAAGCCATCTTGGAAAGAAGAGGGATACGGGGGAAAGGAGGCCTCTGGAGACGAGTTTCAGTGGGGATTTTGACAAATTCGCCATGGACAGCTATGCAGGTTGCTCACTGTCCAACAAGGCTGGCTCAGGGAGCAAGTGTGGGTTGAAATTGTGCCCACGCTCCACTCTCCCGGTATGGAGCTGAACCTGCATGGGGGAAGAGTGCCTTTTGAAACTCTCACAAAATTTGTCTAAAGTTTGAACTTTAACTGAATATTTTATCCAGAAGAGTCTGTTTTAAATCTGGAGAGAATCATTCCTGTCTAATAGGCAAATTTTTTAAAAATACATTTCTCCAGCCACCAGTTTTCCAGCATAAAATGAGATCATTTCTAGAAACAGGTATATTTTGTGGACACCTGAGTCACATCAGAATTCATTTCATCCACCATTCCTCACGTGTGCATGTACGCATGTGCACACACACATGTGCAGGCACACACACTCTCTCTCTCATGAGTAATTATGATGATATAAAGGACATGGAACAGTTTGCATTTGGAGCAACCTGGAAGGACCTGAAGACTGTCATACTGAGGCAAGTTAGAGAGAAAGATAAATCCACATGATATCCCTTATATGTGGAACTTAAAAAGAAATGATACAAAATAACTTATTACAAAACAGAAACAGACTCACAGACTTAAAGAACTGGACTTATGGTTACCAGCGGGGAAGTATGGGGGAAGAGAGAGAGAGTGTGGGGCCGCCATGTACACACTGCTCTATTTAAAATGCATAACCAACAAGGACCTACTGTATAGCACATGGAACTCTGCTCAGTGTAACGCAGCAGCCTGGATGGGAGGGAAGTCTGGAGGGCAATGGATACATGTACATCCACAGTTGCTCTGCTGTGTACCTGAAGCTATCACAACATTGTTAACTGGCTATACTCCAATATAAAATAGGCTTCCCCGATGGCTCAGCAGTAAAGAATCTGCTTGCAATGGAGGAGACACAGGAGACTCAGGTTCAATCCCTGGGTCAGGAAGACCCCCTGGAGGAGGAAATGGCAACCCACTCTGGCAGTCTTGCCTGGAAAATTCCATGGACAGAGGAGCCGGGTGGGCTACAGTCCCTAGGGTCACAAAGAGCCAGACACAGCTGAGCGCACATGCCAATACAAAATTAAAAGTTCAAAAAAAAGGACACGGTCCACTGTGTTGAGGGCAGGACCCGTGGTTTTCCATGCATGGGTCCTCGACCCAGCAGTGTAGACCCACAGTGTAGACCCGCAGTAAATGCCTGGTGACAGCCTGGCAGACTGAACCGGTAAGTGACACGCAGCATCCTACTAAGGGAACCCACACAGCTGTGGCTTGACTCCGCATCCCTGCACACAGAGAAAACCCAAGGACAGAATTATACCCGACCTGGGCCACCTACACAAACCGGACTCTGCAAACTACTCTCAAAGCCACCAGGGAAAGCAGAACCAACTTAGGTATGAAGCCTGCTGTGGGTCAGGAAGCAGGTCCGCTCCTCACACGCACAGGCTCTGAAGTAAGAGAGAGAGGGATGGGGCCCAGCAGACATGGTGAACCTGAGCCCCCAGGGAGCTAGGCTCAGAGCTCTCAGCTTCCTGCTCTCCCCACGACCAGCTCAGGTTCTGGAATACCCGCAGCCCCACCCACAAAGCCCCTCCTCCAGGCCCGTCAGGAAGCAGCGTACAGACCAGGGCAGCCACAGCAGCTCTGCTAGGGAGCAGAATTCGGAACCCTGGAGACCCGGTTTCCCGCCCTGCCACACGCCAGCTGTGTGACCTTATAAGCCTGCTCAGTCGCTTCAGTCGTGTCCAACTCTGCGACTCCATGGACTGTGGCCCACAGGCTTCTCTGTCCATGGGATTCTCCAGGCAAGAATCCTGGAGTGCGTTGCCATTTCCTCCTCCAGGGGATCTTCCTGACCCAGGGATCGAACCCAGGTCTCCTGCGTTGCCTGCACAGGCAGGCAGGTTCTTTACCACTGGGCCACCCAGGAAGCCTGTGTGACCTTGGGCAAGCCACATAACCCCTCCGGGCCCCAGTGTACTTCAGGTTTAAGAGGAATAGTGACAAATGTCCAGCTCACTGGAGTATGAGCTTAGGAGGAATTTCCTGGTGGCCCAGTGTTTAGGGCTCCGCGCTTCCACTGCAGGGGCACAGGTGCGATCTGGTCGAGAAACTAAGATCCCACGTGCCAGTGTGGCCAAAAAAAAGGAACATGGGCTTAGGAATGACTGACAGGAGCATGGAAGCTTCCAGGCCCCCGTGCGTGCCACTCCTGCAGCGCAGCTGAGCCGAGGCCGGCGCCTCCGTGAGCACTGGCACAGCAGAAAAAACACAGGCAGGGGAGCACACAGGCCTAAAATGGGGCCCCAGCTTTGCCAGTGACTTGCGCAAGTCACCTCCTCTGAGTCTCAGTCTTCTCCTCTGTAAGCATGTGCTCTAAGAGCAAAGGAATCCTAAGGGGGTGAGGTGGGTGCCTGCAGAGGGCAAGCCCCGGACAGGATCTGGAAGGCAGCCTGTCTCCAGCGGCAGGTGGGAACCATTTTTGAAAACGGCACAACACAAATCGGATAGTAAGGAATCTGCCTGCAATGCAGGAGACCCAGGCTCAATCCCTGGGTTGGGAAGATCCCCTGGAGAAGGGGATGGCAACCCACTCCAGGATGCTTACCCGGAGAATCCCATGGACAGAGGAGCCTGGCAGGCTACAGTCCATGGGGTCACAGAGTGGACATGACTGAGTGACTAACACTTTCACTTTTTCACAGCATCCTCGGAGTTCCCAGCCCCTCCCCGGGAAGGCTCAGCGGAAGGAAGTTGAAGATGCTGTGCACGTTCTTCTTTGGAGCCTGAATCACTTCTACTCCAGTGCCCTTCAGAGGCTGGAAGCAAGGTCGCAGCAATTCCCGTCAGCTCAGGAGTCATCCACTTGGCGGGGAGAGGCGGGGTGGGCTGATGGTAGCCTGTGGACCACAGGCCCCACCTCTGCAAAAATGGCAGGTAAGCCTTCCTCGAGGGCTCCAAGAGTGGACAGCATCTGATGGCTTCTCTGGAAGGAGCTGCGCCTCTGGATGAGCCTCCTGTTTCAGGCCTCATGCTAACTCCAGACCTCTCACAGTGTTCCAGGGGCCACTTCTCTCTCACCAGCTCCAGTCATATCTTGGCAGAAACAGCCAAAGACAGCTGAGTTCTCTAAGGGGCCTGTAACCCACCAAAAGGCATGTACATGCAGAGGGGCCTAAGGGGCCCGGACCCTGCCATGCATGTAAAATTGTCTGATTCAGCCTGAAAGAGATGTGTGGATATACAGACACACAGGGAAAGGGTCATCATAATGCCTTAAGAGATTTTTATTTTCTTTTTATCAGAAAGGAACATGCATTATTTGTACAATAAAGAGAAGGAAAACTGGAGCTGTGGGACTTTCCCTGTGGTCCAGTGGCTAAGACTCCACACTCCCAATGCAGGCCTAGGTTCAATCCCTGGTCGGGGAACTAGATCCCACAAGCTGCAACTAAGACCCAGTGCAGGTAACAAATATAATAAATCAAATATATTTTCTAAAACTGAAGCTACTGGAGGTGTTTAAATCATTAAGTCTTTCACTCCTTGCCCTCAACCACCACCACACAAGGCTGTTGGCTTAGACCCAAGGGGCTACAAAACCCAGGTCGGCAGTGAAATCTACCACCTCCCTCAAGGGCCTGAGCCAGTTAATTAAAGTGGCTCTTAAAAGATGTCTCCAAATGATGCAGACAGGGGAGAGCAGAAAAGGGAGTCCTTGAAGAAATCCTTCACTGAAGAGCCGTTCACTCGAGTGCTTCCCCCTGAGGAGCCTGAAAGCAAGGCCGGGCGACCCGAGCAGACAGACACCAAGGATACAGCTTCATTATGTTAGAAATCAGCCAGAAGAGACCCCAGTGTGACTCCAGCTTCCTCCTGTGAGGAAAAAACCCATTTGGATAAATCTGGAGAGATCTTCGCACACTCAGTGTTCTGGGGGCACCTGCCCCAGGCCAGGCCCTACACACAGCACTGGGGGTATAGACGCACCCCGGCCTTCCAAGACCCCTCACCCTGGTGGGGGACACAGGCGCTGCGGGGTCAGCGAGGAAGCCTGTGTCAAGGGGAGGGCTTGGGGGAGGGCAGCCGGCCCGTCCAGAGGGTCAGGGAGGAGTCCTGCTTTCCCCGAGAGCTGGTGGGGAAACAACCCAAACCGGTCAGTCTGTAGCAGCGGAATACGCTATTGTGCATCCTCTGTCTCAGCGCTCGGGACCAGCTCAGAGTCGACCCCTCCCGATGAGCCAGGAGGCTGTACCTGAAGCTGAATGGAAGGATGTTGGGGGTCGTCTGTCTTTGTGTTAAGTCACTCAGTTGTGTCCTACTCATTGCAATCGCATGGACTGGAGCCCACCAGGCTCCTCTGTCCATGGGGATTCCCCAGGTAAGAATACTGGTGCACGATGCCATCCCCTTCTCCAGAGGATCTTCCCAACCCAGGAATCAAACCCAGACCTACTGCATTGCAGGCAGATTCTTTACATCTGACCCACTAGGGAAGATCTGCTACGGCGCAACAAACCTCCCAGGGCCAGACACTTTCTCCTCCAGGACCAAGGAGAACAGAACCCCAGTTGACACCTGTAGTCCCAGAACTGCTGTTGATAATGTCTCTTCTCACTCAACACATCCTGGTTTGGAAGGAAGATTTTAGTCACCCCACCCGTCTGTCCACCAAAGCTTCGTGGCAGTCTTCAAAACGTCTCCAGCTAGTTCCAGCCTGGCTCACCAGCCTCAAGATGCTATTGGACCTGGGTCTTCACCTTTCCTCCACCCCTCGCCCCAGATGAGAGCCTGCTCAGGTGACACCCGCAACGAAGCTTCCCCTGACCCTTTAGTTCAACAACCCTCTGTCCATCTCCTAGGCTCTTCACCCCCATCACCCCTGAATACTTAGATTCTGTCTTTCGGCTGTGCGGGGTCTTCGTTGCTGTGTGGGCTTTCTCTAGTAGCAGTGAGCAGGGGCTACACTTTGCTGTGGTGCTCAGGCTTTTCATTACGGTGGCCTCTCTTGTTGGCTCTTCTCGTGGGCTCTAGGGGAGCAGGCTTCAGTAGCTGCAGCTTGCAGGCTCAGGAGTGGCGGTGCACTGGCTTATTTGCCCTGCAGCAAGTGGCATCTTCCTGGACCAGGGATCGAACCCGTGTCCTCTGCACGGGCAGGTGGATTCTTACCCACTGTACCACCGGGGAAGTCTAGTACACATTCCGCAATGATCTTTTTGCCTTTCTCAATGGTCTGTGAGTTCCTTGCAGACACAGGCCGTGTCTTACTTGTCTCCAAATCTTTCCTTCCGTTGCAGCCTAGCACCTGGCTTAAGAAGGCGGATGAAGTCTGTTGAACTGATGAACCACCATCAGTTATGGTTCCTGTCAAGGCCCAAGGAGTGGATGAGAACTGTAACCTCTTCTCCCCCGGGTCCCAGCCGCCGTTAAGAGGTGTCCCTCAGGGCCAGCAGTGTGGCTCAGAAGTGGGCAGGAGGCCTGTTTAGGCTGCCACCAACCAGCCAGATGCCCCCGGGGGCTCAGAGGCCCTGAGATCCACAAAGCCAGGGGCTGATTTGGAGCCTTATAGCACAGACATTTTGCAGCTCTGAAACCTGTAACTTTCAGCCTTCTCCTGAAATAGAAATCAGGCCCCAGTGATACCTATCATAAGCCTCAAAAATATTTGATGCAGCAATTTCACATGCAGGACTGAACCTATGGAAATATCACACAAGTGCACCAAGATTTATGTACATAGATGTTCCCTGCAGCATCATTTGTAAAAAAAAAAAAAAGAAAAAGAAAAACTGTAAGCGAATCATGGTTATCACCATACGAAAGAATACAATTACTGAACTGAGGTTCACGTGCCCTACGCACAGTGAGACCAAACGATACCAGCATGGCAGAGTTTGAGCAGAGAAAGGTTTACTGCAGGGCCACCCGAGGAGACAGGAGGCTCATGCCCGCCAAACCCTGAACTCCCTGAAGGATTTCAGAAAAGCATTTTTAAAGGCCAGGTGACGGAGGGGTGCTGTTGGTTGACGCAAAATTTCCATCCACGTAGGTGAGGTCAAGATGTTCCTGTAAACCTCCAACAAAACAAATGTCATTCTCTGTTCTACAACTTTTTATCTGTATATGAATAGAAAAATGTTATACTCTTGAGAATGGCCTATCCTGTCTATTTTAGGCAATAGGCAATGTTCTTAACTCCAAGCAAAAGGAAAAAGCAAAAGAAACAGCTCAAACATGGAGTCAGATTTGTTCTCTCCAATTACAATACCGTCCAAGGTTTAAAATCATGATTTAGTATAATACATAATAACACTCAGTATAATACTTAATAATGGGGCTTCCCTGCTGGCTCAGATGGTAAAGAGTCTGCCTGCAATGCAATGAGACCCAGGTTCAATCCCTGGGTCAGAAAGATCCCCCTGGAGGAGGGCACAGCAACCCACTGCACCATTCTTGCCTTGAGAATTCCATGGATAGAGGAGCCTAGTGGGCTACAGTACCGAGGGTTGCAAAGAGTTGCACACGACTGAGCGATTAACACTTAATAACAAGAGAAAATGGTGATGTTAAGTAAACAAAAGGGAAACTATAAAAACAATGGGACTTCAATTTAAGAAGGAGGAAAAATGAGAAAATTGTTCATTTCTACACACATATAGAAAATTCACAGAAATAATTTTTTAATATTTATTTGATGGCAGTGGGTCTTTGTTGTGACATGCAGGATCTTTCCTTGCAGTACATTGCAGTCAGGAGGCATCAGATCAGAGCTCTGTCTCACCTCCCCCAAGGGGAGGCTGCCTTTCTGCAGGTCATCCAGCCTCCTGTCCACCTCCAAGGCCTGGGAGCTCACTACGATCCACACAGCAGGGGCTGTGCCCGTCAGTGTTGGAATAAAAACCCTCCATCCCAACCCACCTCACTCCTCAGGACCTTTCTTCTACCATCCCAGGTCCCACCTTGTGTTTCATGAGTGGAGCTCACAGGGGACCAAACCCATCCCCTCCATCTCCAGGAGCTCAAAACGCCCTTTCATAACACCGGCATAATGCTCCCGGCCTTGCCAAGCAGACAGGTGAGGTAGTATTTATAGCCTGAGAATAATTGGATGCTAATTCCCTTCTGTAGGAGAGCGACTGAAGTTCAATTCCCTCCTCTATGAACTCAGAAGTGGGGCTAGCTGCAGCTGGGAGGCTGTGATTGACAAGGAACGGGGGACTGTGTGCACAGGTGCGTGCATAAACACACACACAGCTCAAACCTGGCCCAGGGCCGCACTCCCACCAAAGCGATTCTGATCAAGAAAAGCCCTGGAAGGAGACGCCATCAGCCAGCTCCCTTCCTCTCCACTTCTATCGACAACCCTGACCCTGACTCTTAACCCACCCTACCTTTCTGGTGAGCATACCTCCTTCTGCCAGGCGTGGTATTCCTCATGAGAAGCAACCCAGTCCACGCCCCATCACCCCTGAAGCAGGAGTTGCACTGATCCATTTGCCCAGAAACTCCCAGGAGAAGTGCCATCTCTGCCCATGTGTCCACTCCCTGACATACCAGTGAGCCTGAGTCCCACCCACTCCTCGCCCCTCACATGAATGGCTACACGCTCCTTCCCTTCTCCAGCTGCCACTCTCAGAAAGTCCATCAGGAGACCCCTGCCGCCCTGCCACTCTCGGGTGAGACCCTGGGACCCCGAAGGGCCCACTCCCTGGGAGGGGGAGGAGTGGACATGGCTCGATGAACAATGGGGTGGGCACCACCCGGAGGCCAGAGCCCACTCCATTAGGGAAACCGTCAGTGGAACCAAGTCCCCCGCTCTTCCTGAACATGAGAAACGGAGGCCCCGAGTCTTCTCGTGGTTAAAGACGTTGTCAAGAAGAGGGTGGAATGTAAGCCAATCCTGGGAGGGGCTCTCCCAGGGCACTGATGCAGGGCCCAGCCCTCGTGGCCCCGCTCCCCGCCAGGCCTGACCCTTCACCTGGATGCTGGACCCTGAGGAAGTGGTGGTGGGTTTTCTCTTGAGAAAGTTTTGAGTGGAAAAGAAGCTCCCTAACCAACGTTTATATAACAACAACATAAGCACTTTATTTTTTCATTAAGCTTCTTAGTTTCTTAGTATCACAATGGAATGATGAGAAAACAAGAACAACCAAAAAACAAAAAACCCATGAGTCTGCAAATCTCTGACAAAAAGCAGAGACTTCAAGGCAATTTAGGGGGAGGGAGGAGAGGCTTGACGGAAGCGCCAATGCAGTCCCAGCGTCATGCCTCTCCTGAGCGGGCTGGGCCGGGGGTGGAATGGTGGGAAGGTGGCACCGTCGCAGCTGTCCTTGGCGTCGCTGCCTGGTGACTGACACGCATGATCTGCACTGACCACCCCGCAGGGCGTCCCGGCGCTGCCCTGGTACCTGGCCGCATGACCCCCGCCTGCTCCAAATACCCCATGCCCTTCAGCTGGTGCTGAGATGCCCTGGAGCCAGTTCTGCTGGGCGGGCAGCAAGACAGGAGCGTGGACGAGTTGTGAGCATCAGAGGAGCAGCCGAGGCTGGTCAGGAGACACCGGTGGCCGCAGGCAGAGGTGGTGCGGGGGCAGCGGCAGGAGTCGGGGTCCCGTGGGCGGTGAGCAGGCCACACCTAGAGCTTCACGGTGCCAGGGGGCAGGCTGTCGTTGCAGAGTCTGTAGTAGCGCAGGTCGTTGACCAGCCTGTGCACATTCTGGGTGAACGAAGGCAGGTCCTGGAAGGCAGGGGCACAGCTGCAGCCCAGCCCCACACGACACCCAAACCACCCACACCTCCCAGCCACTGCTTCCCACGGGGTGTCTGGAGCTCTGCGGACACTCTACCAGACTCAAAACTGTCCTCATTCTTGCCCCACACGTGAGCAAAAGCACAGCGGGAGGAAAAGAACGACAGCTGGCACGGCCCTAGTGCCCACCAGGTGCCAGGCCCTGTCCCCAAGCAATTCGGAGATAACTCATTCAGTCCTCACAGCCAGCCTGCGCCACAGACTGTTAGCATCGTCACTGGAAGGAGGAAGGAAGTGAGGCACAGAGAGGTGAGGAATCCTGCCCCGGTGACAGAGGCAGGCAGGGAGGGCATCCAGACTGGAGTCGCTGCCATGGCGCCCCTTCCCCATGGCCAGCCAGGCCCCTCTGCAGAACCGTCTCCAACCAGGGCTCCAGGCAGGCCCTGCCAATCAAGCGTCACACACCGGAACCGGCCTACACGCCATCCGACACCTAGCCTGCTGGCCACAGAGTGCAAACAGAGAAAGCCTCCCACGAGAAGTCAGCCACGGACCACTATGGGACCACCAGAGGTCGTCGTCTTCATTTGGGGATTGGATCAGTAATGCCGGATTGCAGGTCCACACACAGAGGAACATCTACCTGGCTACCCTCCTCTCCTGCCTCTTCCAAAAAGGCCACTCAGATACAACCTATTTCCTGGCCTCAACGGGCGAGGTCAGCGCCTCTGCTCTGAGCTCTCGGAGGCCCGTGGCTCTCCCTACCCGTGGACAGAGCACAGGTTCCGGAGCCAGAACCCCTAGCTCTGGATCCTGCTTCTTGAATCTACCAATCCCAAGTTCTGTACTGCTGACCTTTCTGAGCCTGGGCTCCTCTGTGAAGCAGGGTTGGCAACAGGACCTACCCTTCACAGAAGGCTGCTGGAAGGCTTAAAGAAATCAATGGAGCTGAGCTCCACCAGCTCCGCTGAGCTAGTGGCTCAGTGGGAAAGAATCCACCTGTCAATGCAGAATCCCTGATCCGGGAAGATCCCACATGCAGTGGAGCAACTAAGCCCGTGCAGCACAGCTGCTGAGCCTGTGCTCTCCGAGCAGTGAGCCGCAATTCCTGCAGCCTGGGTGTCGCAGTCAGGGCTCCAGAACGAGAGGAGCCACCACAGCGAGAAGCCTGCGCAGCACAGCTAGAGAGCAGCCGCCGCTCTAACGAGAGAGAAGCCCGAGCAGCAACAAAGACCCAGCCCAGCCAAGAGTAAATAACTTAGAAAAGATTTTTTAAAGCCAAGCACATAAGGTGCTTGGCTCAGCGAGGTCCACAGAGGGCGCTGTTGCCTGTCTTCCCAGAAAGATGCTTGCAGGCAGGGTGAGTGGCGCTCCCGGAAACCCTGGCACAGGGCCTGAGACGCAGCCAGCTTCAACTACATGGTGGATGAATGAATGAAGGCACTGACTACTTATTTCATCCTCGTGAAAACAAACCCAGGGGTGTTTTTAAAATCAATGGCTCCTGAATGCCAAGTTCAAATTTCTTGAGTGAAACACAGGAGTACTGCAAATGCACCCCAGGTGCTTGATGCACTGAGATTTGAAAGCCACTGGTTTAAATCCAGTTGACCTAACAATGACACCACTAGAAACCAATCACCGAACATTAGGGCCTCCAAGACAAGGACGACAGAAATGCCCATCTAGCTGATGTGAACTTCAAGAAGCTCCGGAGAAAACAAGATCAATCCCAGGGAGAGAAAGACTCCAAGACAAGGGAAAACAGGAGCTGAGTCTAACAAAGAATGATCCTGCCATGTATCACAGAGACGAGCAAGGAGCATGTGGAGTTTCCCCAGCAAGAGCAACACGTGACCTTGAAGACATAGGAGGACAGGCTGCTGCACACGGGTCAGGTCAGCAACACCGAGAGGACACAGAAGGAGCAGGCGTCACTGCGCCAAGGGTGAGGAGGCGGAAGACAGAAAGTTATCGGACACATAAAGGTCCTGGAAGAGCCTCCTGGCAGGCAAGCAGCGAAGACTTGGCAGGGTAAACCGGGAGGAGGAGGGCTGGTGAGGGCCCAGCAAGGAGGCCCCAGGGCAGAAGAGGCCAGCACCCAGACACACCAGCAAGGATGGCTTCCCACACTCCAGAGACCTCACCGCCCCAGCTCCCACCTGAGGGGCTGCCCAGGCGCCGGACCGCCTCCGGGGGAACAGTGTGGGCAAGAGCGTGAACGCCAGGAGGCTCCTCCCAGGCCCCGGCAGCAGGTCAGCCCCGCCGCGCCTGGTGTCTGAGAAGAGCCCAAGGCCCCACCTCTAACCCTGGGCTCCCTTCCAAGCACCAGCCTTCTCGGGCTGTCACAAGTCCGGGCTGTGCCAGCTCACGACCCAGAGGAAATAAGAGCGGGGCCCTACTCAGAGGCTCGACGGGGTGCAAAGAAGCTGAGACAAACCAGGTGGATGGCTGGGGCCAGGAACAGGGATTGGGCTGAGCAGCAGGGACAAAGAATATACTCACACCCCGAGGGACAGCACGCGCCCCTCAGTCTGGTCACAGCACCAAGACCCCCAGGAGCCGCGCAAGCTACAGCGGAACGTGCCCGAGGCAGCCTGCTCCGCCTCTCAGAACGTGTGCCAGGCCTGAGCGCCCATGCCTGCCCTCCTCCCTTTAGCCGGGCCTCCCTCTCCTCACCCGATCCATCTTGAAGTTGCGCCCCAGCACGTTTTTCTGGTTGGCATCCACACCATCACAGCTGGTGAGGAACTCCGGGAGGAAGGCCGTGAAGAAGCCGTCAAAGTCCACGGAGGCCATGTTGTAGATGGCGATGCCGATGTCCTCCTGCAGGAGGTCGTGGGACCTGCACACCAGGACCTGGAGCAGCACGTTCACGAACTGGAAGAGCATGGCACTCCGGAAGATCTTCTACAGACAGACAGACAGATGGACAAGCGGGGTGAGCAGCAAGCCGGCAGGCTCCGCAGTCACTGACCCGGGGGGGGGGCGGGGCGGGGGGCTAGGCCTGGGCCCACGACACCCCTGACGATGAAGCCGGTATCTGAGAGCTGGTGGGGCACGCACCTTGTGGTACAGCTTCTGCTTGGTGTTGAGAGTCTCCAAGTAAAAGAGGTTTTGTTTAAATAGGTGGATATCGGGCTGGAGAAAGGACTGTCCAAAAGCCTAGAAAGTAAGACCATCGTTTTATTAGTGACCTTTACCCACCCTAGATCCAGCCCTTCCAGGGGACCTCCCTACACCCAGAGACCCGATACTCGCTGGCGGCTCCCCGTGT
Organism: Neotragus pygmaeus; assembly: GCA_006410875.1. Lineage (NCBI taxonomy): Eukaryota > Metazoa > Chordata > Mammalia > Artiodactyla > Bovidae > Neotragus > Neotragus pygmaeus. Next base: position 800,504 of record SJYV01056333.1, read on the forward strand.
CAACGCAGGGTGAGGGCACCTGCTGCCTCGCTCTCCTGGCCCATCTGGTCAGATCTTTGGAATGCTCCTGTGTAGTCTGGGCTCCCAAGAACTCCCCACTGGGCCCCACTTATTTGGTTGCATCTTGACCCTTTTGTAATAAACCTCTAATCCCCTTCACAGAGTCTGTCTTTGGAGGAAGAAGCTAACACCTCAAGGTAAACTACTCAGCCATTGCAGCAGACACCAGATGCTGCCCACCCCCAGTTCATGCCAACCACTCACCCACAAGCCTCTCCATGGCATCCCAGGTCTTATAAACCACAAATCCTTGAAGCTCCTGCACAACCGGCTGCCTCTGCCTTGGGGTTAAGCAATAGCTCATCTTTAAACTGCTGTGCAGGATCTGGGCTATGGAACTCCGTTACTCGTTCACGCTCCCCACTTTAAGTACAAAGAGCCCTGCTCCAACAGGAAGTGACTGAGGAGGGAGCTTTCCTGGGGGTTCAGTGGTAATGAATCCACCTGCCAATGCAGGAGACATAGGTTCCATCCCTGATCATAGGCCACGGAGTGACTGAGCCCATGGGCCACAACTATTGAGCCTGTAGTCCAGAGCCTGGGAACCACAGCTACTGAAGCCCGCACACCCTAGAGCCTGCGTTCCGCAGTGAGGAGCCATGGCAAGAAGCCTGTGTACCACAGCTAGAGAGTAGTCCCCGCTCGCCACTGGAGAGCTAGAGGAAAGCCCTCACACAGCAACGAAGACCCAGCACAGCCAAAGATAACAACACACACAAATTATAAAAACAGTCTGACTGAGGAGGAGTAGGTAGGCCAATGAAACAAAAACCCATCGGGGGGCAGGACACAGCCCACAACAGGCCAGTTGACAGCCTCACCATTCTGTCCCTGGGCTCCTAAACTATAAGAAGGGGGTCTTATAATCCTTGTGCCGTGATGAAATCTTCACGACGTCCAATGGTTTTATTTTTTAATCATGTTTAGAAAGTGAAGAGTGAAAAAGTTGGCTTAAAGCTCAACATTCAGAAAACAAAGATCATGGCATCCGGTCCCATCCCCTCATGCGAAATAGATGGGGAAACAGTGGAAACAGTGTCAGACTTTATTTTGGGGGGCTCCAAAATCACTGCAGATGGTGACTGCAGCCATGAAATTAAAAGACGCTTACTCCTTGGAAGAAAAGTTATGACCAACCTAGATAGCATATTCAAAAGCAGAGACGTTACTTTGCCGACAAAGGTCCATCTAGTCAAGGCTATGGTTTTTCCTGTGGTCGTGTATGGATGTGAGAGTTGGACTGTGAAGAAGGCTGAGTGCCGAAAAATTGATGCTTTTGAACTGTAGTGTTGGAGAAGACTCTTGAGAGTCCCTTGGACTGCAAGGAGACCCAACCAGTCCATTCNGCTATGGTTTTTCCTGTGGTCATGTATGGATGTGAGAGTTGGACTGTGAAGAAGGCTGAGTGCCGAAGAATGATGCTTTTGAACTGTGGTGTTGGAGAAGACTCTTGAGAGTCCCTTGGACTGCAAGGAGACCCAACCAGTCCATTCTGAAGGAGATCAGCCCTGGGATTTCTTTGGAGGGAATGATACTAAAGCTGAAACTCCAGTACTTTGGCCACCTCATGCGAACTCTGAGAGATGGTGATGAACAGGGAGGCCTGGCGTGCTGCAGTTCATGGGGTCGCAAAGAGTCGGACATGACTGAGCGACTGAACTGAACTGAACAGATATGTTTATATTAGCCTTTGGGAAAAATCTACAGAATTTATAATTCACAAAAGAAAGTAAGCAGATAAAGCAGCAGATCCTGTAACTGGCAGAGACTTTAAGAGTCTCTGATCCAAGTCCATGACCTTACGTACAAGTAGTCTTTATTCATCTCCAATTTTACAGACAAAATGATTAAGGTTATATGATTTTCCAAGGTCACACAGAAAGTATTAGGATTGTAACTAGAATTTTAACTTCCTGCCTTCTGCAGTAAATATTCATCCTGTTTTTGATGGTAAAGATGAGGGCTGAACAAACTGATACAGGGATGAGGGACTGGGAGGGAGTCTGTGGTGGGACAGAAAAGGCTTTGACTAAGAACCACAAGCATCTGAGAAAGCCTCATTCCCATACATTGTGTGTTGCAGGCAAGTGAAGGCTGATACTTGTTGGGTGAGGGAAGGCTCGCCGGTCATCATCATTCTNAGCTGAAACTCCAGTACTTTGGCCACCTCATGTGAAGAGTTGACTCATTGGAAAAGACTCTGATGCTGGGAGGGATTGGGGGCAGGAGAAGGGGACGACAGAGGATGAGATGGCTGGATGGCATCACTGACTCGATGGTTGTGAGTCTGAGTGAACTCCGGGAGTTAGTGATGAACAGGGAGGCCTGGCGTGCTGCGATTCATGGGGTCGCAAAGAGTCGGACACGACTAAGCGACTGAACTGAACTGAACTGACTGAAGTGTAACTGAGTAAAATTCACCCCTTTGATGTTCACCATCATGTGGTTCTAAGCAACACACAGAGGAATCTAACCACCACGATCATCACTAACAGAGATTTCCGCGCCTCAGGAAGTCCCCTCACACCCCTGCTGCGGTCAGTCCCCGTGACCCCCTGCTGCTGCTGCTGTTCAGCCCCCCAGTGTGTCCGACTCTTTGCGACCCCATGGCCTGCAGCATGCCAGGCTTCCCTGTCCTCCACAATCTCTCAGAGCGTGCACAAATTCATGTCTGTCGAGTCAGCGATGTCATCTAACCATCTTTTCCTCTGCTGCCCCCTTCTCCTCCCGCCTTCCATCTTTCCCAGCAACCAGGTCTTTTCCAACGTGTCGACTCTTCATGTCAGGTGGCCAAAGGATTGGGAGCTTCAGCTTCAGCATCAGTCCTTCCAATGAATATTCAGGACTGCTTTCCTTTAGGATTGGCTGGTTTGATCTCCTTGCAGTCCAAGGGACTCTCAAGAGTCTTCTCCATGACCACTGTTCGAAAGCATGAATTCTTTGGCCCTCAGCCTTCTTCATGGTTTCCCTCTCATACCCATACGTGGCTGCTGGCAAAGCCGTGGCTGTGGCTGTGGTGCCTCTTAACCCATTGTCTAGACTTGTCACAGCTTTCCTTCCGAGGAGCGCCTGTCTTTAATTTCTCGGCTTCCTCTTCCCCTAGGCAACCACTGCTCACTCTCTGTTCCTCTGGGTTTGCTTTTTCCGAAACATGTGTCGTATGATGGGATGGAATCAGCACTGTTTCCAAAGCAACCCTCTGGAGCTGGTTTCTTTGTACTGGGTGCACTGCACTGGGAGGCCACAGCACTGCCGCATCGATGAGAACAGCGCCTTTTCACTGCTGAGGGGCAGGTGCCAACAGTCTATCTAGTCGCCGCCTGATGGATATCTGGATTATTTCCAGCTTTTGGCAATTAGGAAAAAAGCTGCTATAACATCTCTGTACAGTCTGTAGGAATAACATGTCTTCATTTACCTTAGGTAAAACATTTAGAGGTGAGATTGCTAGATCACGGAGTAACTACATGTTTAACTTTGTAAGAAACTGCCTAACTGTGAAGCTGTTTTCCAAAGTGGCTTTTACCAGTCCTGAGTGGAGGACTAGCCGTCTGTCTACCAAAAGCACCTTAAAAGCAAGGACAGAGTTGAAGAAGGAGGTAGGAGGGGAGGGGAGAAGGCACCTGAATACTTCAAACCCAGGGCAGCCATGGGGTGTCGGAGATGAAGAACAGCAAAATAACTGGCGAGACCAGGGGTGCAACAATTGCTCTCCGCACCAGGAGTGTGTCTCATGCGTGTGTGTGTTGGAGCAGAGCTCAAGTGAGGAACAGTAGAAACCCCTTTGGCTTCTCTGTGAGGAAAAACTAGCACTGAAAAATCAGAAAATAAAAATCACCCTCTACTTTGACCGAGACTTAGAATAAGAAAGTTGTACAGCTGAGTGCAGAACAAGGAGCGTGCCTGAAAGCAGTCAGGGAGCAGCTGGCCACCCTGTGTGCTCGGTCCCCAGGGCTCACACCCATCATACTCGATCATAAAGGGAGGCTGACTCCCCGGGCAGGGCTTCTCCCAGTGTCACACAAGCCAGAATTATCTTTGAAAGATGCAGATCAACTGCCACAGTGCTACAAGTGAGGAGGCCCAGGTGTACCCGATGCGGGGGGCTGCCTACACATGGGCTAACTCCACCACAAGGCAGAGGGAGCTCACGTGGACCCAGCACTCCAAGGGCCAGGAACACGATATATGCTCTCATGTAACCCACAACAAAGCCGTGAATCAGGAAGTGTTACCCCTACTTCATGGAGAGACCGAGGCTCCAGGAAGTTAACTAACATCACAGGTATAGAGCAAGAGATGAGCTTCAGATCCAAGACCACGAGGTTTCAAAGCACCACTCTGTGGCACCCGCTGAAGCGGCCTCGTTAGAGGAAGTGGGACCGTGAGCCGGAGAAGCAAAGCAAGGGACAGTCGGCCAACAGATGCACTGACGTCCAGAATGGGGCCGGCCTGTGCATGGAGTCCACTCATCCTCACCAGCTCTCCAGGTTACCTGCATGATGGCACTGAACTGTGGTTGGTTCTCCATCTGCTCCTCAGCCATGCCCCTCTGCACACTGGCCAGGACGGTGGACTTGAAGAAGTACCTCCAGTTGTGATGGAGCGTCCGGAAAAGGAGCTCAAACAGCTCTGCCTTCACATCAGGGGAGGGGCGCTGTGGAGACACACACAGACCCTTGCACCTTCCCTTCCTGAGGCTCAGGAGCCACCCACAGCCTGGTCCCAGTGCAGGGAAGAGGTCTGAGAGATGCCTGCTGACAGTCAGCAGCATGCCCCCTTCTGCGTGGCTCTCATCCTGTCCAGCCCACCATGGGCCAGCAGTTCAAACAAGGAGTTCGCTCTCATCCCATTTAGCCCCCCAACAGGCCTGCAGTTCAAACGAGCAGCACTTAGGCCAAGACGGGGCCAGAGCTGAGACACACAATGCCTGGGTCAGTGCCAAGGGGCCCTTTTTCTGATGGAAGCACTCACAGCTTTTCAAGCTAGGAAAAAAGGTTCCTAAGTGGAAAAACAATTAGGACTATGGATTTCCTGTTTAGAAAGCAGTTGATCTGATCTGTCATGTTCCTTTGCCAGAATTTTTAAAGAAGTGTCCCGGCTAACGTATTGGTTTTATGCAACCTCTGAGGATAGAGACAGATGAGAAGGCTTAACAGAGGTTCCGCCCCCTATAGAAAAGGAGTTTTAAAAGCACTTAGAAACCACCAAAAGCAGCATGAGAGGGTCTCCAGGTGGAGGTGGCACCTCATGGTGGAGGCAGCTTCTGGTGCCAACTGCTCTCCGAGTCTGTCTCCTCTTTCACTGGAGGAGGAGTAGGAGAGGGAGGCAGGCTCAGCAATAATTTTCTAATTTATCCCAAAATCTCCAAGTTGTGGAAGACCATGACAGGTCACATTATTCCACGTGTCTTGGCAGAAGTCAATGTTATAAGGCCCAGATCTATTTAATCCAGCCTTGACTGAAATCAAGACCAGGGGGCACCAGCTTCCATGAGAGAACACTCAAAGGGCCAAGATGTGTTTAATGACACAAAGCAACTGGAGTGACTTACGCCTTAGCTTGGGCAGTTAGAAAGGACAGCCCTTGTTTACGAAACTATCATAGAAAACTTCAGTAAAATATACTGATTCTGAATTTGGTCATGCTGAGTGGCTGTTTTCTGAGAGGGACAAGGAGCTTTCTAATGATGAAAACCTTGAATGGTTCTAGGAACTTGTTTTGTATGCTTGAGATTATGAAAGTTCTTAATAGCAGAGTATTATAAAATTTTGTTATTGTAATGTTTGTTATATCTGCTGGAGGAAACCACATACGCACCTAAAGTTATAAACTGTTACCCATGGGAGGCGGACCTTACCAACCAAGCAACCTCGTGACAATGAACCTGCTTAAACTAGATTAGTCCTAATTAGCTCAGCCAGTGTACCAAGCCAGGAGCAGTCTCAGAAATATCATCTTATGAGGAAAATAAACTAATTAACAAATTTGGTTTAAAACACAACACCTTTTCCTCAATATCTCACTCCCTCCCCAGTCACAGGCAGCATGGGAGACCACCCAGCCCCTCGTACCTCGGCAATGATGGGATACACCTGCTCCATGCACAGGGCGATGATGCTGGGGAGGAAGGGCTTGAACACCTGGCCGGGCTCCTGGACCACCACCTGCAGGATCTTCAGGAACTTCTCGACCACCCGGCAGCCAGTACTGCCTTCGTGGAGGATGCTCTCAGCCAACTGTTCTCTGAAGACAAGAGAAAGCACACCATAGCCAAGGAAACGGTTCTCTGGGAGCAGCACGTGGCAAGAGAAGAAAGAGANTGTGGAAGACCATGACAGGTCACATTATTCCACGTGTCTTGGCAGAAGTCAATGTTATAAGGCCCAGATCTATTTAATCCAGCCTTGACTGAAATCAAGACCAGGGGGCACCAGCTTCCATGAGAGAACACTCAAAGGGCCAAGATGTGTTTAATGACACAAAGCAACTGGAGTGACTTACGCCTTAGCTTGGGCAGTTAGAAAGGACAGCCCTTGTTTACGAAACTATCATAGAAAACTTCAGTAAAATATACTGATTCTGAATTTGGTCATGCTGAGTGGCTGTTTTCTGAGAGGGACAAGGAGCTTTCTAATGATGAAAACCTTGAATGGTTCTAGGAACTTGTTTTGTATGCTTGAGATTATGAAAGTTCTTAATAGCAGAGTATTATAAAATTTTGTTATTGTAATGTTTGTTATATCTGCTGGAGGAAACCACATACGCACCTAAAGTTATAAACTGTTACCCATGGGAGGCGGACCTTACCAACCAAGCAACCTCGTGACAATGAACCTGCTTAAACTAGATTAGTCGTAATTAGCTCAGCCAGTGTACCAAGCCAGGAGCAGTCTCAGAAATATCATCTTATGAGGAAAATAAACTAATTAACAAATTTGGTTTAAAACACAACACCTTTTCCTCAATATCTCACTCCCTCCCCAGTCACAGGCAGCATGGGAGACCACCCAGCCCCTCGTACCTCGGCAATGATGGGATACACCTGCTCCATGCACAGGGCGATGATGCTGGGGAGGAAGGGCTTGAACACCTGGCCGGGCTCCTGGACCACCACCTGCAGGATCTTCAGGAACTTCTCGACCACCCGGCAGCCAGTACTGCCTTCGTGGAGGATGCTCTCAGCCAACTGTTCTCTGAAGACAAGAGAAAGCACACCATAGCCAAGGAAACGGTTCTCTGGGAGCAGCACGTGGCAAGAGAACAAAGAGAGCAAAAAGGCCCATGCTTAGCAGCCAGTCCCACCACTTCTCACGTGGAGCCTGAAAACCACATATAGCGAGCAGGTCAGCGGTTACCTGGTAAACATATTGAGGAAAGTCTGTATGATCTGCTCAGTGAAAGGCACGCCCATCTGGACTCTAAGGCCTCGAAACAGAGTGAGGAAGAAGCTCAGCATCTCATCAGTCACATCTAAATAAAGGGACAAAGCAAGTGATCAGAGGCACATACACACGCATGAAGAAGAGCAGCCCCTGGCCAGACACACTTCCTCCTGCAATCTCCACTACCCTCTCTTGCGCTAAGGCTTCCTGCTGGAAAAAATTTAGCCAGGACCATCAGAGCCAATGACAGAAAGTGGAAAATGATTAAGGACACGCTGAGAAAACAGCCCTAACACAGACAACTTCACCCAATGGCTCATGGTAGGAAACAAAGGTCATCTTGAAGCCACCCTCACTGCCCAGCATCCAGCGCTGTGCAGAGCGCTCACTGTGGCTGGGTCATCTTGTGCTCACGGATGCAACTACTGAACTGGGTCAGCACCTGAAGGCTTCAGCCACTTCTCTCTGCAGTTGGGTCCAGGGTCAGGTGGCTGAAAGTGGATAATGGTGTACTTCTGACTGCATGCCCCTAGGCCATTAAATGGACTAACTGCTGAAAATATTGGTTACATTTAGTGTGGCTGCACTTCCAGATCTCAAAAATCATCTGTACAGTATGTTCTGGCTTCAACCACATACACTTGGGGGCAATTAGTGAGGATCTGCTGACTGAGAAGCCCTAGTATTTCTCTCACAAGACTGACAGGACCACGGTCACTGCTCAGGAGAGCCAGGCCAGCACACCCAGAGACCGAGAGAGAGCTTCTCTGAGCGATGGTGACAGAGTGCAGGGAAGGTTAGCATCTCAGCAAAACTCACCCTGCCATGTAATAAATAAGTGGAACTCCCAGAAGTTCTATGTCGGCCCTGGAATAACGCCCCATCCACTGATATGTTCCCAAGTGACTCAGCATCTCATGACATCACTGCCCTCAGCCCATACCTCTAGTGTGCGCAGCCGACCGACTCGGCCTGCCCCACAGAGCCAGGCAGGACTCTGGGCCCTGTCAGTACCACCCAGCAGCGGGGCCCGCAGCCAGCTCCTACCTGACTGATGGATGAAAGCTGGAAAGAGGGCCAGGGAGACCTGAACGGATTCCTGCAACGACTGATAGCAGATCTGTCGGGACTTGGTGGATTCCCCAGAGATATTCTCCACAATGTCTTCTAAGACACTAAGTGTCTGGTGGATGATCACTTTGGCTGCAAACCAAGAGTGAGCGGCAGGTTATGACTTATCTGAGGAGAAAAGCAGAGTAAGAGGGAACACCAAGAAGGGGAGGAAATCTGCAAAGGTCTTTCTTTGAAGGACAGTGACGCAGAAGCCTCTCTCAACTGCACTCTCAATCTCGGTCTGGATCTCTCTATATCTTCTCTCTCTTTTGTTCCCTTTTTACTGTCAGGACTCCAAGTGCCTGCCAGTTCCGTGTTTTGCCTCTATTCTGCCTCTTATCACATGAAACATGTCCACAGAGAAGATGAAATGTCCCTCGGGTTTGGTGTCTTGGACTTGACACTTTAAGATGGTGAACAGACTACTGAGGATGTGAAGGTCATAAGGGCACAGGTGGGAACGGACACAGGCAGATCGAACCCTCCCTTTCAGCTCCCAATATGACTTCAGCCTGATGACCCACACAAGCACCTGCTGAGCACACCTACTGCTGCCGTGTTAACCAACTGCCTGATCAAACCTTGGTCTCTTCGGGCTGAAAATATATATAAATACTGATATCGTCAAGACTGTATATTGTCACCCTGCTTATTTAACTTACATGCAGACTATATCATGAGAAACGCTGGACTGGAAGAAGCACAAGCTGGAATCAAGATTGCCAGGAGAAATATCAACAACCTCAGATAAGCAGATGACACCACCCTTATGGCAAAAAGTGAAGAGGAACTCAAAAGCCTCTTGACGAAAGTGAAAGAGGGGAGTGAAACAGTTGGCTTAAAGCTGAACACTCAGAAAACGAAGATCATGGCATCTGGTCCCATCACTTCATGGGAAATAGAGTCAGACTTTATTTTTTCAGGCTCCAAAATCACTGCAGATGGTGACTGCAGCCATGAAATTAAAAGACGTTTGCTCCTTGGCAGGAAAAGTTATAATCAACTTAGAAAGCATATTAAAAAGCAGAGACATTTCTTTGCCAACAAAGGCCCATCTAGTCAAGGCTATGGTTTTTCCAGTAGTCATGTGTGCACATGAGATTTGGACTATAAAGAAAGCTGAGTGCCAAAGAATTGATGCTTTTGAACTGTGGTGTTGGAGAAGACTCTTGAGAGTCCCTAGGCCTGCAAGGAGATCTGACCAGTCCATCCTAAGGGAGATCAGTCCTGAGTGTTCACTGGAAGGACTGATGTTGAAGCTGAAACTCCAATACTTTGGCCACCTGATGCAAAGAGCTGACTCATTTGAAAAGACTCTGATGCTGGGAAAGATTGAGGGCAGGAGGAGAAGGGGACGACAGAGGATGAGATGGTTGGATGCCATCACTGACTCAGTGGACATGGGTTTGAGTAAACTCCGGGAGTTGGACATGGACAGGGAGGCCTGGCGTGCTGCAGTCCATGGGGTTGCAGAGTCGGACAGGACTGAGCGACTGAACTGAACCGAACTGACAAGAGTCAAGACAGGCCTGCAGGGGAGCTATTATGCCCTTCCATGCATTGTCAATTACTCCAAACAGGTAGGTGTTACCCACTTCATCCAGCAGGAAGAAGAAAACTACTCTTCTTCCTGAAGACAATCCAGCTAATCAGAAACTGTTAACAGCCCAACCAATGAGAAGCCTTCATATTTTGGACTCCCAGCTTCTTTCAATGGACTCTGGTTATTACAGACCCTCTCAACCCCTCCCTTTGCCCTAAAAAAGCAAGTGCCCCTTCCTAGCTCTTTGAATTTGCCTATGGTCTGCCATAGTCCTCATAATCTGAGAATTGCAATTCCTCTGGCTATTCCTGAATAAACTTGCTTTTGCTGGTAAAATAATTGACCATTACCAAACCTGACAATGACAAAATAGTTAAAAGGGTTACTTTCCAAAATACTAAAAATGGTGAGATTTAAAAGTTCTCTTTTCCACTGTATATCATTCTAGTATTTTTGTACAATGAGCTTGTGTTAATAGTCTTAACTGTAAAAGTAATATACTTTAAAAAGAACATTGAGTATATATTACTAATACATCACAAAGCATTTTTGTTGACATCATCCAATAATGTTCTATTATTTTCTCACTGTGAAAAGAGACAAATTTCAAACTATTTCTGTAATATTTGTTATTTCAGGAAGATTGTTCAGAGAAATCTGATGCCTTCTACTTGAACAACTGAATTCTCTCTTTTTCTCCCTTCTTTAATATAAACAACTAAACTTGAAGATACCAAGCTCCATCACTTTTGAAGATACCAAGCTCTTTCAAAGCCTCTAAAACATTTATATTTTGAGAAAGGTTAAAAACAGTCAAAAGATAGTTTCCTGTTTCCCAGTGTGGAGAAGTCAACTGCTTTGACTATGTATATAAGTACCTGAGATGGATCAATCAATAATCACTGAAGGATTTTTACCCACAGAAGTCATCATCAAATAGGGTCTTCAAATGGGTGTATCTCTTACTGTTGACATTTTAAATGAGACGGGCACCCTGCATTCAGGGAATAGGTCCATGTGATGTGTTCACTGAATTCCACAGGTAAGCACGGTTCTACCTGAGTTAACTCCGTGGCTGAGCAGCTGGGTGACAGTGGGCAGATGAATTCGCCCACGAGCACCGGACGCAAAGCCCATCTGCTACAAAGGAAGAAGGACGCCAGCTCTGCCTATCTCCCCAGGCTGCCCCTGCCTTGGGGCCACTTACTGTCATCCAGGGGCATCTTCCTCTGTGGGGTGACAGCACTGGGCTTCAGATTGCGATAATCCCGGGACAGCGCAGAGATGAGGCTGGCATGGTTCATGGAGCGCACGGGCCACTGCTGCTCATTCTCTGGGAGGTTTGGCCACGGAAGCAGCAGGATGTTCGAGAGGGCTCGGCACACCAACACCTGAGCCTGGAAGAGACCCGAGGGTATCCATCCAGCAGAATTTTACGACCGACGTGGACAGCAGAGCGGCTGCACCTGACATGACCTTTGACACCGACTGCACATGCTGAGCTCAGGCCTTGGGCTCCTTTCTTAAAACCTGGGCCTGGGACGTGGGTCCAACTTGAACAATCCAGGAAGGAGAGAAAAACTGAAGAAACACCACCAAATCTGGGCCCAGCACATCTGAAGGCCAGCCTCAATCATCATTCTTACTGCTGGCACCTCCCCTCTAATTCGTTGCTTGAAGCGTTAAGAGGGGTGAAATCACCGATACTGAGTCTAACCTGTCCCCCGGCTGCCTGCTCCTGACACCCTCCGCCGAGAGGCTACTCAGAACACTGCTGTCGAGTCTTTTACGCTCAGTGTGCCCTTGAGGACAAGTCAGAAGCAACACATTCACAGTTCAGGTACTTTTAAGTAACTGCTTTGACTCCCCTATGACCCCGCCACCATTTCGTTGCTTTTAACTTCTAGCCTGAGCTTCCCAGGGGATTGTAGGAGAATATACTTGTCTGGAGTGTCTCAACCCTAAGAAAACAAACATTTAACAATAAAAGCAGACTGTTTAAACTACAAAGAATACAAAGAGGACTCTCCCGGCACCAGCCAAACTGCCAACTCTCAAAGCACCATAATCACCAGGCCTGCTGGGAGGAACTTTTTATGTCTGAATCAACATGCTGACCGTGTTGAGAAGGAAGGTCTTAACAAGAGAGCACTGAGGCTGCATCAGTGTCATACATGTAAGAAATCCATGTACGCTGGCAGGGCCGGTAAGCTCTAAGTACAAGATGAAAGGTTAGACTCTTCTTCCTCAGCCTCTCTGAGCCTGGGGACCCCAGGGGAGCCCTGGGGCCTCACCTTATCGACAAGTCTCTGGGCAGAGGCATCAGTGATCCTGTTGAATACTTTCTGCACTGCAGGGATGCTGATCAGAAAGACAGGTCGCACAGTGGTGGCCAGTGAGACCAGTAAGTGGCACGCAGATAGCAGCAACTTGTCTTGGACCTGGGGAGGGAAGAAGACATGTCAGCTCACAATGTCTCCCATGAGACTGGTATTAGAAGAACTTGATGAGGCAGCCATGAGCTGAATATGGGGTTTGATGCCAAATTACATCAACTAGAAAGTGAAGTCACTCAGTCGTGTCCGACTCTTTGTGACCCCATGGACTGCAGCCTATCAGGCTCTTCCATCCATGGGATTTTCCAGGCCAAGAGTGCTGGAGTGGATTGCCATTTCCTTCTCCAGGGGATCTTCCCGACCCAGGAATTGAACCCGGGTCTCCCGCACTGCAGGCAGATGCTTTACCATCTGAGCCACCAGGGAAGCCACAACGTGACTCTGTCTCAAAGAAGTTTTCCTATAATGATGCCCAGTAACAAGGTTTCCTCTTCCCTGCCACATCCACAGCTGCTGCCCTCAAGCCAAGACCATCGTCTCTAATTTTCTAGTTCTCAGCCACTAGTATCTTTGAACTCAGTCACTTCTCAGCTCATGAATCTACGGTGGCTCCCCGTCGGCATTTAAACCACATGGCAAACTCCTTGGCATATCATCCAAACAACTGGGGATTGTTCATCTGACACTTCTTACTCTAGTCAAGCGGCGATCTCTCTTAACCCCCCATTCTGCAGTCCATCAATCACACCAGGCTTGCCTACTTGCTTCACTTCAACAGGCCAATCAAACCCTTGGTTTAAGTACCACCATTCCATCCCTTTCAAGTTATCTAGCAAAAGCAAAGATGCTTCGAAAACAGGACCAGATGCTAGTAAGACTGCAGTCCAACAGCACACCAAAGAGCCAGTGGTATGCAGAATAATTTAGAAAAATTACATAATTTCCTAAAACCGCAAAATATCCCTAACCTTTGAACCCTAAAATCCCACTTATTCTAACCAAATTACCTAAAAGGATAAAGCTACAGTCATGAGTACACACATTTCAAAACTACCTGTAATGAACTGTTAACAAATGGGACACAATTTAAAAGATCAGCGATGGATAGGTGAATCCTGAAACATCCCCTTCATGGCATTATCATAACTCATTTACAAATTACAATTATAAACACAACAAAACTTTACAGAAAACAGCACATTGTTCTGTTAACAGTGGTACAGAATGCCATGTATGAGTAAAACTACCAGAAAAAGAAGAAAAAAGGAAAAAAAGTATCTATATGCTTTAGTGATATAACTTGGTGGTTTCCTTAGAGGACAGCTTAGAATCTATCAAATTTTACATGGATAGAACCTTAGACCCAGCAATTACACTTCTAGGAACCTATCCTCCAAGGATGTACATACAAGGATCTAATTTCCATCAAAAGAAGAGTTATCATACACCCCCACTACAGAATAGCATTGGTCAGTTTCACACACTACATTTGTTTGACACTTGTAAAGATCTCCAAGGCACACTGTTACACAAAAGAAGGTATTAATGTATCTCCAGCTGTCTACAAACATTTACCTATGTATATGAGAACCGGAAAAAGTCTGAAGGCTATACAACAAACGGCTGACAGTGCTTACCCTGGAAAGGAAAATGTTTTGGAGGAAGGAATTAGAGAGTACCATAATTTTCTAGCCTATACATTTGAATAGTATTTTACTTTTAGACAACAAGCATGTATTCATGGGAGACTTAGAGAACTGCACGAATAGATATATTTGAATTTACATGGAAAGAAACTGAAAAGGAACATGGAATGGCGCATAGTTCTATCACGGCGGCAAGAACTGGGTCTCATATTGTGTGGCATTATAAATGGGTATATGAGGAGGAGGACAGATGGGGAGTTAGAGAAGAGACGCAGCCTTTGCTGTTTCAGGACCTTGGTGGTGATGAGAGGTGTGATTGCATCCATGGTGGTGGAGATGAGCGAAACGAACTGCTGGGTATTCTGCCGATGCGCCTCGCTGCAGTACTGTGCGAGCCAGTGAGAGTACGCCTGTAGGGCAGCCAGGGACTGAGCGTGCCTGCAAACAGAGAGAGGACGCGATGTTAAAGGTTAAGGTCAAAATACATCAGCATTAAACCTAATTTCATAGGAGGAAAGAATTCCACCCATCGCATTTACCAACCTACAACACACGTGACAGGCTAGAAATCTCCTTGCGCCCTAAGAACCTAAAGTTAAAACCCGTCATCTAAATATTGCCAACACTGCCTGGAACCCAGAAGGCAGTTAGCAAATGTCTATCAGATCTCATTCAATCTTTTGTGACACACGTGGGGTCAGGTGAGAGAATGGTAAATAATAAAACCAGAATCCAAGAATTCAAGTGATAATGTGTTAGATTGGGAAATAGTAAAAATTTTATATCCCTAACTACAGACCAGGACGTAGAAAACTACCAGGAATTAGAGCTTTACAAATAAGCTTTGATATAAGACTCTCAGCTTTAAGCTTCCATCACACCAAAAATGGTATCTGGCTGAGGCTTGAAGGAGCAGAGACTACAGTTTCTGCCAATTTTGTACTCCNATTAGGAATTCATACTGAAAATATACAGGTAAGAAAAAGTATGCTGTATAAGTTCTGATTTAAAATACAACAAAATATTTAAAAGCTTTTCAAAAAACAGGTAAAGCAATATAAAATAGCCTTCATATGTATTGAATCTGCTTGATCTGTACTGGAAACTATTTCTCCAGTTCTCTATCCTAGTGTATACTTGACAATATTCAAAGGTTAAAGTTTACAGCAAACATCATTTTTAATGTTTTAAATAGTAGCTGTAGTCTTGGTAAAATCAGTTATAAGATAGAAAGGACCACTATAACTGTTTTTATTCAATGCTTTCCTGGAGATTCTATCCAGGAAACTAGTTCAACAAAAATTGAAAAATATCAGAAAGGAGAAAACAAAATAAACAACCCAAATCATTCTTTTCAAGTAATGTGATTTTCCTTCTAGGACCTTACTGTGTATACACTACATGCTTCTTAAAATGGAAAGTCTCCTCTCCCAGATAATCACATGGTTAGCACCCATCCCTCCTTCATATCGCTGTCCAAATATCACCTCAATAAAATCTACCCCACTGACACTATTTAAAATTATACTAGACCCCCCACTTCCAAGGCATTTCAGTTTTCTCTTCTATTTCAAAATAATTAGCGTATGAAATACTATATAGTTTACTAGTTAATTGCATTCATGCTTGCTGTCTACATTCTCTCACACCCCTCACCTCATGAAAGCAGGGATATTTGTCCACTTTGTAGATGAACTGGTTCACTCCCAACAGTGGTGTGCTGGAGCCTGTCTGGAACATATCACAGGACCCNGTTTACTAGTTAATTGCATTCATGCTTGCTGTCTACATTCTCTCACACCCCTCACCTCATGAAAGCAGGGATATTTGTCCACTTTGTAGATGAACTGGTTCACTCCCAACAGTGGTGTGCTGGAGCCTGTCTGGAACATATCACAGGACCCAGCTGTGCACTGGTAGCTTGAAATCTGCCACGGTGAGAGATTTGCCTTTATATTTGAAGGGACTGGCAACCCACTCCAGGATTCTTGTCTGGATAATTCCATGGACAGAAGAGCCTGGTAGGCCCCAGTCCGTGGGGTGGCAAGGCATAGGACACAACTGAGTGACTAACATTTTTGTATCCAAATAGTGATTCTTTTCATATTTTGTTTCTCAAATTCTTTAACAATCAGTTTTTAGGATTTTATTAGTACTGGAGATTGATTATACACCAAAATTATTTCAATGTATTTATACACTCAGAAATATGTATTGCATATCTACCACATGACTGACAGATGTTCTAAAAGAGAGAATAGTAGATGTTTAACAACTGTCTCTCAGAGGTGAAGGTGAGAGACTGTTTTGTCATGTTTGCCAATTTCTATGATGCAAAGTCAAAATTCAAGGGAAATAATCACAGTAACTGTCCTGACACTTTTCCCCACACTTTCTGGGGAAAAAGTGTGGACTCTTTAAATACAATAATAAAGAGTCAAATCTAAATCAAAATTTTGCATACTCAATATCATGTGTTGTTTATGAAGCTGCCTCATTTACTTCAGTCATTTTGGTTTTTGACACTTTCTTTTTTAAAATAATTTTACTTATTCATTTATTTTTGGCTGCACCANGTGACAATATACAGCCTTGATGGACTCCTCTTCCTATTTGGAACCAGTCTGTTGTTCCATGTCCAGTTCTAACTGTTGCTTCCTGACCTGCATACAGATTTCTCAAGAGGCAGGTTAGGTGGTCTGGTATTCCCATCTCTCAGAATTTTCCACAGTGTATTGTGATCCACACAGTCAAAGGCTTTGGCATAGTCAATAAAGCAGAAATAGATATTTTTCTGGAACACGCTTGCTTTTTCCATGATCCAGCGGATGTTGGCAATTTGATCTCTGCTTCCTCTGCCTTTTCTAAAACCAGCTTGAACATCAGGACGTTCACGGTTCACGTATTGCTGAAGCCTGGCTTGGAGAATTTTGAGCATTATTTTACTAGCATGTGAGATGAGTGCAATTGTGTGGTACTTTGAGCATTCTTTGACATTTCCTTTCTTTGGGATTGGAATGAAAATTGACCTTTTCCAGTCCAAGCATGGTGACAATATACAGCCTTGACATATCAATCCATTGTTCCATGTCTGGTTCTAACTTTTGCTTCTTGACCTGCACACAGATTTCTCAGGAGGCAGGTAAGGTGGTCGGGTATTCCCAGCTCTTGAAGAATTTTCCATAGTTTGTTGTTGATCCACACAGTCAAGGCTTTGGCATAGTCAAGGAAGCAGAAGTAGATGTTTTTCTGGAAATCTCTTCTTTTTCAATGATCCAATGGATGTTGGCAATTTGATCTCTGGTTCCTCTGCCTTTTATAAATACAGCTTGAACATCTGGAAGTTCTCAGTTCACATACTGTTGAAACCTCGCTTGGAGAATTTTGATCATTACTTTGCTAGCATGTGAGATGAGTGCAATTGTGCGGTAGTTTGAACATTCTTTGGCCTTGACTTTCTTTGGGATTGCAATGAAAACTGACCTTTTCCAGTCCTGTGGCCACTGCTGAGTTTTCCAAAGTGCAGCACTTTCACAGCATCATTCTTTCATGATTTGAAATAGCTCAACTGGAATTCCATCACCTCCACTAGCTTTGTTCATAATGATGTTTCCTCAGGCCCACTTGACTTCGCACTTCAGGATGTCTGGCTCTAAGTGAGTGATCACACCATCATGGTTATCTGGGCCATGAAGATCTTTTTTATATAGTTCTTCTGTGTGTTCTTGCCACATCTTCTTAATGTCTTCTGCGTCTATTAGGTCCATACCATTTATATCCTTTATTGTTACCATCCTTGCATGAAAAGTTCCCTTGATATCTCTAATTTTCTTGAAGAGATCTCTAGTCTTTCCCATTCTATTATTTTCCTCTCTTTCTTTGCATTGATCACTGAGGAAGGCTTTCTTATCTCTCCTTGCTATTCTTTGGAAATCTGCATTCAAATAGCTATATCTTTCCTTTTCTCCTTCTCTGTTTGCTTCTCTTCTTTTCACAGCTATTTCTAAGGCCTCCTCAGACAACCATTTCGCCTTTTTGCATTTCTTTTTCTTGGGGATGGTTTTGATCACAGCATCCTATACAATGTTATGAACCTCCGACCATAGTTCTTCAGGCACTCTGTCTATCAGATCTAATCCCTTGAATCTATTTCTCACTTCCACTGTATAACCATAAGGGATTTGATTTAGGTCATACCTGAATGGTCTAGTGGTTTTCCCCACTTTCTTCAGTTTAAGTCTGAATTTAGCAATAAAGAGTTCATGATTTGAGCCACAGTCAGCTCCCGATCTTATTTTTGCTAACTGTATAGAGCTTCTCCAACTTTGGCTACAAAGAATATAATCAATCTGATTTTGGTATTGACCGTCTGGGATGTCCATGCAAANAGCAATAAAGAGTTCATGATTTGAGCCACAGTCAGCTCCCGATCTTATTTTTGCTAACTGTATAGAGCTTCTCCAACTTTGGCTACAAAGAATATAATCAATCTGATTTTGGTATTGACCGTCTGGGATGTCCATGCAAAGAGTCATCTCTTGTGATGTGGAAGAGTGTGTTTGCTATGACCAGTGTGTTCTCTGGGCAAAACTCTATTAGCCTTTACCCTGCTTCATTCTGTACTCCAAGGTCAAATTTGTCTGTTACTCCAGGTATCTCTTGACTTACTATTTTTGCATTCCAGTCCCCTATGATGAAAAGGATATCTTTTTTGGGTGTTATTTCTAGAAGGTCTTGTAGGTCTTCATAGAACTGTTCAACTTAAGCTTCTTTGGCACTACTGGTTGGAGCATAGAGGCACTACTGGTTGGAGCATAAACTTGGATTACTGTGATAGTGAATGGTTTGCCTTGGAAACAAACAGAGATCATTCTGTCATTTTTGAGATCTCACCCAAGTACTGCATTTTGGACTCTTTTGTTGACTATGATGTCTACTCCATTTCTTCTAAGGGATTCTTGCCCACAGTAGTAGATATAATGGTCATATGAATTAAATTTGCTTATTCTGGTCCATTTTAGTTCACTGATTCCTAAAATGTCGATGTTCACTCTGCCATCTCTTGTTTGACCACTTCCAATTTACCTTGATTCATAGACCTAACATTCCAAGTTCCTATGCAATATTGTTCTTTACAGCATCAGACTTTACTTTCACTACTAGATACATCCACAACTGGGCACTGTTTCTGATTTGGCCTCATCTCTTCATTCCTTCTGGAGCTATTTCTCTGCTCTTCTCTAGTAACATATTGGACACTTACTGACCTGGGGAGTTCATCTTTCGGTGTCATATACTTTTGCCTTTTCATACTGTTCATGAGATTTTCAAGGCAAGAATACTGAAGTGGTTTGCCATTCCCTTCTCCAGTAGACCACATTTTGTCAGAACCCTCCATCATGACCCAACTTCCTTGGGTGGCCCTACATGGCATGTCTCATAGTTTCATTGAGTTAGACAAGGCTGTGGTCCATGTCATCAATTTGGTTAGTTTTCTGTGGTTATGGTTTTCAGTCTGTCTGCCCTCTGATGGATAAAGATAAGAGGCTTGTGGAAGCTTCTTGATGGGAGGAACTGGCTATGGGGAATCTGGGTCCTGTTCTGATGGGTGGGGACAGGCTCAGTAAATCTTTAACCCAATTTTCTGCTGACGGGTGGGGCTGTGTTCCCTCCCTATGGTTTGGCCTGAGGCCAAACTATGGTAAGTTTAATGGCAGTAATGGCAACCTCCTTCAAAAGGACTTATGGCACAAGGCTCCCAGGACTGTTTTATTNTTTGTTTGTAGTGATGATTCCTAAGGCCCACTTGACTTCACATACCAGGATGTCTGGCTCTGGGTGAGTGATCACACCATCGTGATTATCTGGGTCGTGAAGATCTTTTCTGTACAATTCTTTTGTGTATTCTTTTACATCATAAAAGCTCACAATTCACCAAAGAGAATAAATCTTTGAAAAAGTGAGGCAGTTGTCCCAGAGCTTACAAAACACCAGACCTTCTAATAAACATAAATGGGTAATTTCTCCCTTTTCTGAAAAAATTAGTAAGTAATTTTTTGGGTGGGGTGATACTTTGAGACTCCATAAATAATTAACACCCTCCACAACAAATACCCGTTGAGAATCCATGCCTAAATCATTCTTAAAACTTGGTGGTTGCAAACGAGGGATTTTTCTAATTTTTTTTCTTTTCATTAGCTATATTTTTCTGTAAAAAGAACTTTCTCTCCCCAATCTTCTTTTCTAATCNCACAACAAATACCCGTTGAGAATCCATGCCTAAATCATTCTTAAAACTTGGTGGTTACAAACGAGGGATTTTTCTAATTTTTTTTCTTTTCATTAGCTATATTTTTCTGTAAAAAGAACTTTCTCTCCCCAATCTTCTTTTCTAATCATATGGATGCTGTATATTCAATGTATTATAACTCCTTATCATTCTTATTCTTTCTTGATGACCCCATCGTCAAGTTGACCAGGAAGCACCCTTTCTAGCTGGCCCCCATGTCCTTTCCACACATTCCCAACCTTCCCAATGGGCTCAGCAAGATTCTCCAGGGTTAGCCTGCCCCAGACTTGTAGCATTTCTCCAAGGAGCCCTGATTCCTTTTGGTGGAGAATTATCTTAGAAACCAAGAGCCTGAATACTAAAGGGATCACTGCTTCTGTGGTGTCACTGTTTCTAGGACCTTTCAGTGGAGAAGCAAGGATACAGCAGACACTATTTAAAAATCAAACAGTATCAATAATTCCAGGGCAAACCAACCTCTAAGGGCTTTTAGACATGATGCAAGAAGGACACACCATCACACATATAACATTCTTGCTAAAATGTTTAACCTTGATCTAATACAGACAAAAACTAGACAAATCAAGATTTTTAAGTTTTTCTTAAAAAAAAAAAATTTAGATGTGAATCTCCAAAAAGTAAGTCTCTCTCCCCACTCTACCCCTCCCAAACACACTTGGGGAACTAACTTGTCTAGATTATAAGAGAAACACATAATAAGATTTATCAGTTAGAACCTGGATCTAAAATATATACATTTATAGATACATACGTATAAAGGACATTCCCGGGACAATTAGGTAAACTGAAATATACAGACATATAGATATGCTTAAAAACAGGAAATGACATTACTGCATCTATGAAAGTTTTTGAGTGTTAATAATGTATTATGGTTATACAGAAGAATGCTCCTAGGAGATAAACGCTGAAGGATATAAAAGTGAAATGATGTCTTGTCTGCCCTTTATCTTCAAATAGTTCACACAAAAAACATGTATGTGTGTGCACATGAGTAGGGCTTCCCTGACGGCTCAGCAGTAAAGAATCCATCTGTAGTGCAGGAGACACACGTTAGATCCCTGGGTTGGGAAGATCCCTTGGGGGAGGAAATGGCAACCCACTCCAGTGTTCTTGCCTGAAAAAATCCCATGGACAGATGAGCCTGGCAGGCTACAATCCATGGAGTCACAAGAGTCAGACACAACTGAGCCACTGAGAATGCACATGTAAATGTGTATACAGAGAGAAGCAAAAACAGAACAAACAAACAAACACAACAAATGTGGCAAAATGCTTGTCAATGACGAATTGAGCTTGAGAGTATAGGATATAGGTGTCCATCCTATTACCCTCTTTTCCATAAATTTGAGCTTTTCCAAATTAAAAAGGTAGGTAACAATAGGTACTAAATACTTTACAGTAAGAAACTATAAATTTGGGGATTTTGCTATTCACAGTTATTTTGTATTTTAAGAATCCATTGATCAAAAAGTACGAAAAGTAAGGAGAAAGGCATCAAAGTCTGTCCTGTGAAAGGGGTGTCTAAGAATTTCTGCCAATCTTTTACATTTATACAGTTCCTTAAGCCTGAAGGAAAGGAACACTAAAATTTCCCAAAACTGTGTGCAAGGCTTGTTTATGAGCAAACTAGTCTCTTTCTTGGAAGAAGCTTTCTCTAAATTCTCAAAAAGGAGAGCAATATTAAAAAAAAATTTTTTTTTAACCACCATAGTAAATGAGACTCTTTTTCTATGTATCTAATTTGAAGCTCCAGAATGCTCTAGAACAAGGATCAGAGACTTTTTCTGCAAAAAAGTCAGAATACAAATGTTTATGTTTTTGTAAGCCATCCACTCTCACTCACAACTGTTCAACTACCCTGTCACTACAGTGCAAAAGCAGCCATAAGTAATATGCAGGGCTGTGTTCCAATAAAGCTATTTTAAAAAGCTAGCACGGGGCTGCATCTGGCAGAATGCCTCTCCAGCCGAGAGCAAGCCTTCCAGGCAGTGGCCTCTGGGAGAGGGCCCCATCTCCAGTCCCCACTCCTTCGCCCCATCTCCGTGTCACTTTCCTAATGGCCTCCCACCGTCTGTCATGCTTCTCAGTGTGGTCCCTGGGCACCCGGCTTCAAAGTCACTTAGGGTTCTTGTTTAATACGCAAATACCCAAGCCTCTGTACCATCCTGCTATCGTCAGAATCTCTAGGGGCAGTTTCAGTCACTGGTCTCCGGGACACAATTCACGGCATTCACAGTGAACAGTCCTAACACGCCTATCCAGCTTCTCCTCCCACCACACCAGCTGCTCCCCACACCCCTGCCTGTGCGACTGCACCACTTCTGTGTCTCGGCATGTGCTATTCTTTCCTCCTGAAACGCCTGCTCCATATACCTACCCTCTGCTCCCAGCTCTCATCTGCCTGATGAATTCCACTCACTCCAGCCACCCCAGTCCCCAGATATAACAAGCTTTCTCTCTTTTGAGGTTTGGAGACGGGAGTTTTTCATCTTTTCACGACAGCCACTACAGTCCCTTTTTATCTATAAAGCCATTTGGGGGCAGAGAACAAGTCTTTCTGAGAATACACAAACATCTAACTATACTTACACATCAATGAGATCAGGCTTCAATACTGATGGCACAGCAGTCTCAATGTTGTACAGTTTTATCTGAGATCCATACAAAGTGACTTTGACCAATCTGTTGGCAAAGAAGAATTGTACAAATGAGGCCACACTCAGTTTGTGGACTAAAGCAGACAAAATGAACAAGGTATCAACAAAGGTCTTGAGGACACACTTTTTTCCAATCAAAAAAGAATCAAGATCAGGTTTTCAATTTTATCCCAAAGATGTAATCTGAGATATGCATAAAGATTAATATACTAAGACACAGTCTAAAGCACTACCTACAGTCTCAAACTTTTTGAAAACAATATAAATATCCAACAGACAACATAATATAATACATCCAAAGACATGATTAGAATGGAAATTGTTATTGTATGTGTACTTTATCACAATTTTAAAAAATAGAAAAACAAATGTTTCAGGTAGATAGACATATGATAAAGAAAATACAGCAAAATTTAACTGTAGAATCTAGGTGATAGGTACATGGGTATTACCTACACAATTTTTTAACTTTCTGAAGATATGAAATGTTCATGATACAACACTGTGATGGGGTTGGGAAAGCGGGGACACAAAAGTTTTTAACATAGATTAAGGTATTTCTAACTTTCAGCACAGTTCTTTAAGAAGCAAGTTATTGAGCCCACTGGTTGCCCAAGGGCTCACTGCATACAAATGAACATAAAATACGACCAGCTCTACTGCGAAGTGGGAGACTGCTCTTCCGTTAGAGACACTCCTTTCTGAGTAAACATTAGAAAAAAAACCTAGAGACTTGGCTAAGTTCTCTCCGTGCCTGCTTTGTAAGGAACCCTGGACTCAGGTCAGCAGGGCATGCCAGGGAAGATGGCCTGTGTTTTGCTCCCTCAACCCAACAGCGCAGAAGGTCTCAAACTTCACTGAGCAAAGAATCAACTGGGGAACTAGTTACAATACAATTTGCTGGTGACGCCCCACAGACGCACACTGCAGCTCTGAGGGGGTCTGGAAATGTGCATCTCTGAAGAGCAACCATGGAATTCTCATGCATGGGGTCCATATGCTGAAAAACATTCCTCTCTGATAGGGGCAGAAGGCAGGATTGTATTATAAAAAACCACGAGCTTGAGTCACAAGTTATTCAGGGTTGGAGAGCAGTCAGAAAGAGGTATTTCCAGTAAGCCAAGAACTAAGTAAAAAAGAGTCAAGTGTTCTCCATCTGAAGTTCTAGGAAGCAGGGTATGGTAGTGGTGATAAGTAGGCATCAAAAAAGTCACCATCAGTAAGTAATACACCAGTGAGTGCCCGGTGTTTAATTCTTTAAATTGGTTTACATTCATATAATACGTGCACAATTTACTGGTGTTAAATATACTCATAACAAGCAACTACCCCCACCATCTATCTCCATGACTCTTTCCCTCTTAAAAAACTGAAACTCTGTATCCATTAAACAGTACCTCTCCACAACCCCTCCCCCCTGGCAACCACTGACTTTGTCTCTATCATTCTGACAACTCTAAGTACCTCATAGAAGTGAAATCATACAGCTTGTGACTTGATACTCTTCACTTACATTCAACAGCATTCTTTAATGTTGCTCCACACTAAAAATGAACTTCTAAATGTGTCTTTTAATACTTCTATGTTTAGCAGTCTTGATACTAGTATCATGTAACCGACAAGTAAAAACGCTACTGATGACAGTGGCTATTAAGATCATGTAGCCGTAACGAGGAGGCTTCTCTTACACTTTATTCTAAGTGAAGACCAAAGAGCCAAGTGCGTTCAACTACTGAACCTGCAAACTTAAGCAATGCAGAAAGATGTATATACATTAGGACCTGTAAAATAACAACCCAGAATCTCTGAACAGTCACCTCCCTATGAAGCCGAAATGATTGATGGATACAATACATGGCTTAAGTTTAAATTCAAAAAATATAGACTTCAGACAGAAAGACGGTTCTATTTCTATTATCAGAGGAAACAGGCCTAGTGTAGGAAGAAGAGGAAAAAGAGCTTGAAGTAGAAGCTCTGTGTCTGGAAAGAGCTCAGCATTTGGGCTCAAGAAACTGGTAAAAGTCTCACGCACTGCATGGTCTGAGGCAAGGCACTTGCCCTTTGGGGCACAGTTTACTCAGATAAAGTGATAATACCTGTCCCTCAAAATATAGAAAGAAAATGGACAAAAATACTTTCTAAAATCTCCTATTACTGTATATTGCTTTTCTTATTAACATTAATCTGGATTTTCAGATTTATTTAAAATTCTCAGTCATATCTGCTCTTAAGCCGAGAGTAACAGAAAAATCTGGCATGCAAGCATGAGGCCTGGGCCCTGGCTCCCCCTGGTGTGTTACCAATGACACAGCCACTGTGCCAAGGAAAGCACCGCGTGTCTCAACTTTGGGCTGGATCCACACCCACCTGGTTTTGATCTAATCTACTTGCTGGTTACCATGAAATGACCTGAACGTTCTGTCCCTTTTACTTTCAGCAAATGACGTTTTAGGTGCCTGAGTTCATGAGAAGGGAGAGGGAGGACCTCAACAAATGCAGCCGTAAAGCCTGTGAGGGACCCTCGAAGAAGCAGTAACGGGAGCTAGGTGCAGGGAAGGCAGGGATCCGCCCCTCAGTCAGGCTTGGCAGCTGCCCTGCTTCAACTCCTCAGGACCCTGAGAGGACTGCAAAAACTAGGCCCACTCTAACAGGACCAGAAGAAGACCGCTCTGGCATCTGCTGCCTGGTCAAGAGTGCAGACTGCCTACTTGTCTGTCCTCTTATTAACAGGGCCGTCTTAACGTCTCTTTATGACCACACCTGGTTTCTCTTGAGGTTACTCCTGTCTTTAAATAAAAGCTCTTCCATGAAATCGCAGCTTATCTTTACCGTGTGCTACATCCTAGGCCCCAGGCTCAGTGCCTTATCTCATACAAATCTCATAATAAACCCACAGGATACTATGTCCACTCCATTTTACCAAATGAAGTTCAGAGAAGGGCAGTGATGCTCCACACCCCCGTGTGCGGCGGAGCCTCGAGTCACCTGCGCAGGGCGGAGCTGCCGGGCCACCGCAGCCCCGCACACAAGCAGGCAAGCTGAGTTCCATGCTCTACACCCCCGTGGGACTGCACGCTGGGCTGCCCACCCACCTCTCCACGACTGTGAGGGCGTCGCTGAAGCGCGCGGCGAACACGGCCCCAGTGAAGTGCTCGGCCAGGCGGCCCGCAGCCTGCAGGAGGGAGCTCAGGTCTCTCAGGGAGCAGTGCAGGCGCCGGCAGTCGTGCTCTGCTGTGATGTCCAGCCGGGGTCCTGGAAGAGAACGCCTCAGGTGGGTTTTCAACAGGAAGAACACGCCCTAACTCCCACTACAGATAACTGCCTTTCCATATGGCTCAAGGGATTCTCAAGGGAAAGGTCCCCTCTAGTCAAAGGTATGGTTTTGCCAGTAGTCATGCATGACGTGAGAGTTGGACCATAAAGAAGGCTGAGTGCCAAAGAACTGATGCTTTCAAACTGTGGTGTTTCCTAAGAGTCCCTTGGACTGCAAAATCAAACCAGTCAATCCTAAAGGACATCAACCCTGAATACTCATTGGAAGGACGGATGCTGAAGCTCCAATACTTTGGTCACCTGATGCCAAGAGTCAACTCACTGGAAAAGACCCTGGTGCTGGGAAAGACTGAGGACAGGAGGAAAATAGGGTAACAGAGGACAAGATGGTTGGATGGCATTACTGGCTCAGTGGACATGAGTTTGAGCAAATTCCAGGAGATAGTAAAGGACACGGAAGCCTGGAGTGCTGCAGTTCACGGGGTCGCAAAGAGTCGAACACAACTCAGCAACTGAACAACAACAAAGGATAAGTAACGGGGCTTCCCAGATGGCTCAGTGGTAATAAATCCACCTGCCAATGCAGAGACGCAGGTTTAGTCCCTGGGTTAGGAAGATTCCCCCAGAGAAGGAAATAGCAAGCCACTCCAGTATTCTGGCCTGGGAAATCCCATGGACAGAGGAGCCTGGTGGCTACAGTCCACGGGGGTCACAAAGAGTCGGACACAACTGAGCATGCACACACACATGGACAGGCAACACAGCAGAAAGGAAGAAGGCAGGCTGACACCTGAGAGCTGGGGGGATGAGTCAACAAGTTCGACGCCACGTGGATTTCCAAGTGAGGAGGCTGGAACAGAGCCCATGACAGCCCCGAAAGGGGGCCAGGAGCCTGGAGGGGGCAACGTGGCCAGGGCACTGTGACAGCGGATCGCGCCCCGAGGAGCCAGAGGACAAAAGGAAGGAGGAAGAGCCGGTGACAAAGCGGCCCCAACCTGCCCGACCACCTGCCCCCTGCAGCACTCCCCACGGAGAGCAGAGCCTTGGCGCAGAAACATCCAGGGGCAGGATTATCAGCCTGCAGGCAGCCCCACCAAGGCCATGAGATGGGTGGCTAAGGAGCGTGGGCCAGCTCCCAGGGTCAGAGCAAGAGGGTGAGCACCCCACACTGCCAGCCAGAGGGGCCAACAGAACACACAGAGCAAGCAGTGGTTGTGGTCGCGTGCGGTCATGTGAGGGGAGCGGTGCCTCTGCACCCTCCTCTCCTGGTTAAGAAAAGCACCACCAGCACACACCTTCCGAGCGTCAAGGCTGCTCAGGGCCACCACTAGGCAACCGAAGCCCAGGCTCAATCAAAACCTGCCAGAAGATGGGTTCCGATTCCTCACCAGGGGCCCCTCCCTCTCCCTGCACACACACCCATCCTCACCACCCACACAGCTCTACCCTGGTAACTCGTTTTCAACTTTTTCACTGTACTAATTCTCAGCATGAAGGCAAAGAGCCTGTGTTTCTCTATTAAAAACCAACCAAAACACCAGCCTACATCAAGTTTCCTTCATGGATGGCCATGAGACAGCTTCAAAGTCACCCTGATGGGGCCAGCCTTCGTCCCCTCTGGCCCTCATCCACACAGACACCTGGCGCATGGCCTCCCCAGCACTGCCCCCTCAGCCTCTTCCCGGACCCCTCAGTAGAATGCTAGAGCCCAATGTCTCCTGAGGGAGTCTTCCACCTTTGGATAGCTTGGTCAGAAACACAGGGGTCTCCCTGATAATTCCTCCAGTCATCCCCTGGTCGCACCTCTGTCCATTAAATTCTCTAGGCAAGAATACTGGAGTGGGTTGCCATTCCCTTCTCCTGGGGAACTTCGTGACCCAGGGATCAAATCCGAGTCTCGTGCATTGCAGGTAGACAATTTACTGTCTGAGTCACCGGGGAAGCCCTTCCACCCTTTCAGAGGAGAACAAAAAAACAAGCTTAATTTAAGCCTGCTGACACATGGCAGTCTTGGGGAGATGTGGAGGGAGGGTCACATTCTTGCAAATCTCCTCTTGGCTGAAATACACGCCTGGTCCTTTCTGTTTTCTGTGCCCACCCCCGCTGCAGAATCCTGGCCATTCTCATCACTCTTGTTTAAACCTGCCCTAATTTTTCTGATAAAAAAGCAGTCCTAGAATGAGAAACAGCCTGGAACTGCTGTGTGTGTTTTGAACTACTGGTTTGAACCACATCAATTTACTGCTATTTGACTGTTTCTGGCCTAAAGAACCATAGTAATTCATAGAGTCCAACTCAACACTACGTGCCATCCAAGGTTCAGATCAATCAAAATGGCAGCTGCTTCTTTGCTGATGTGTCTGCAATGCAGCCAAACGCACAGGCAGTAAGTACCCCAGATCAGTCTGTAGCCCTGCCCCTCAGCCTGGAAACCTCATCCTACCATCACCACAAAATCATGCAAGCTAACCACACTGCCAACTGAGGGGGAAGGCCAGAGTTCCCACTGTGAAAGGCTGTTCAGATCAATCCACATTTTATTCTGTTTGGCTGAGGCTTAGTTTCCTTCTCGCTCCCATCAACAACACAGAGCATCCACACAGTGGCACCTGCAGGTGAGGACACTGCGACATGTAGGGTTCAGAGACAGAAGAGATCATGGCCACACCAAGGTCTAACCTTCCATAAAAAATGCTACCCTGCAGCTGTCCCCTAAGCCACACCCAAAGAACAGCCCACGGGACTTCCCTGGTGTCCAGCGGTTGGGACTTCACCTTCCAGTACAAGGGATGTGGGTTCAATCCCTGGCCGGGGAACTAATATCCCACATGCCTCACAGCCCCCCTCCAAAACAAAACAAAACATAAAATAGAAGCAATATTGTAATAAATTTAATAAAGACTTTAAAATGTTACACATCAAAAAAAAAAAAAAACTTAAAAAAAAAAACAAAGATCAGCTCACTGGAAAGTCACTGCCCTGGAAAGAAACATATTAATATTAAAGGCAATTCAGAGGTCAGTGGTTAAGACTTTGCTGTCTAAAGCAGGGGGTGTCAGTTCGATCCCAGGTCAGGGAGCTAGGAGTCCACATGCCTCAGGGCCAAAAAAAAAAAAATGCCAAAACATAAAACAGAAGCAGCTGTGTAACAAATTCAATAAAGACTAAAAATGGTCCATATTAAAAAAAACAAACTTAAAAAAATAAATTCAGTCTTTTTTTGGGCGGTGGGGGTGGACTGGGCAATAAAAATATAAAATTTAACACTTAAGGTATTCCACTCTGAGAGAACAAACAAGTCATAAATGAACCTAAGCAGAATCAAGAATTTAAGTCCAAAAGTCTGTATCGTAAGCAATCTCTTAGGCAGGGAAGTCTGCACAGCTAAACAAAAAAGTGAGCAAGACTGCTTGGAGCAGAAATATTGCCCCAGTGGGGGAGGATCTCGGTGAACAGCGGCAGAAGCCACACAGCTACAGGACAGACCCTTCGGGACGTGTAAGGATACAAACACAGCGCAGGGGCTGATGAGGGACTGATGAGGGGGTGACGCAGGCCACAAGCAGCGCCAAAGACAGCCAGCTAGGGCAAAGACGACTGCCGGGCTAGAGGCACAGCGACGGCACGGAAGCAGAAGCAGGGGGACCAACAGAAGCTGAGTACAGAGTAAGACTCCCAGGAACTTCCTTGGGGGTCCAGTGGCTAAGACTCTGAGCCCCTAATGCAGGGGGTCTGGGTTCAATCCTGGTCAGGGAGCTAAGATTGTACCTGCCTCACAAACATAGCCAGGGGAAAAAAAAAAGTAAGGCTTCCATCACTCCAGAATTCAGGCCAGGAGAAGGTAAATGCAAATGAAAGGAATGAGCCCTAACCCATTGGGGAAAAGAACGTGGTTTCTGGTAAGAGGCAGTAAGGCTAACTAATATAGCATGAAGGTTATGTGAGGGGTAAACAACCATGGGAACCAAGGAACAAATCGTACTCAGAGTTTCCATTTTTTAATAGCCTTTGCATTGGAAACTTGGCTTTTGTTTCATCATGGGTAAGAAAGCTCATTTTAAAACAGCAAGTATTTCTCTGGCCTGAGAGGGTCTGCCCCTTGAGTATATGCACCAAGGATCAGTGCTTGGGATGAGGTTTAGGAATGACCTGAAAGAGCCAAGCATACTGTGAAATTGACAGGAAATGGGCTGCGATGAGAGCAGGCCTAGAATACTTCATTTAGGGAAAAAATCAATCAGATTATCCTTCTCGAATGAGAAAATCTAAGTTATGAGATAAGTCTCAAAAAAAGGACCTGGGAATCACTGCAGACTGCCACCTGAGGACAGACTCAAGTGTCATGTCAAAAAGTCAGCTACTAATAATGACTTTCGGTTTCTATTCTGGGAGGGGGAAGAGTACATGCTCAATTTTACCTTTAAGATCAATAATAACTTTTTTAGGATTCTGTGTGTGTGCTCAGTCTGACTCTTTGCAACCCTATGGACTGCAGCCCACCAGGGTCCGCTGTCCATGGAATTTTTCAGGCAAGAAATCTGGAGTGGCTTGCCATTTCTTCCTTCAGGGGATCTTCTCAATCCAGGGAAGATCTTCCCTATAAGATCTTCTCAAACTTGTCTCCTGCATCTCCTGCACTGGCAGGTGGATTCTTTACCATTGTGCCACTTTAGGGTCCTGAGTATATTCTAATTTGAACAAGAGCCCTGAGGGAGAAACTATTACAGTATGATTTTTTTCCTCAAGATTTTTTTCCTAGATTTTGGAAATATCTGCAGCATCTGTACACAGTCCAAAGATGTCCATGAATGTTGATGGCATATCATACAGGCACATTTGCTTTGAAAAGTAGTCTTTTTTAAAGTTCTACAGAAGCTGTTCTTACTCGATCTACACAAATCAGGGTCTAGAGTTGGGGCATGCCAAGTCCATCAACCTCCTGGGGCCCAGTGGATTGTTTATTGGTAGAAGCTGATCTAGTCATGGAAACAAGCAGTCACAGGCCACCAAGAAGGGCAGCCTTGTAAAGAGCCTCTTGGGGAGACTCTGCCACAAATAACAAGCTCATCCAGGCGCTGGGCTGTACCCTGGGCAGCTGTGTGCCAGACTGAAACAGCAGTTATACAAGAGAGGGGCAGTTGGCCAGGGCCAGGTTAACTCCTGCAAGGAAAACTGTGTGGGCGTATGGGTGGGTGGGCGTGTGTGCAGCTCAAGTGTGTTTGCAAGCACTTGGTTAAGTTCCTATGTGTCTGTGTGTGTGTCTATGTGTGTGTGTGTTTGTAGCACAAATGTGTTTGCAAGAATGATGTTCCTGGTGCTTCCGGCTGGCAGAATGAACATCAGATTTTACCTAATTCAACTTTTTAATCTGTGTGTGTGTGTTTGTAGCACAAATGTGTTTGCAAGAATGATGTTCCTGGTGCTTTCGGCTGGCAGAATGAATATCAGATTTTGGCTAATTCAACTTTTTATCATTTCCTAGTATATCCTCCTGGGACTAGCACCACAAGCTATGTAACCCTGGGTAAACTAACATCTCTGAATATGAATTTCCTCTTTTGTAAAACAAGAGAACTGTGACTAGTACTTACACCTCACATGAGAGTTGAGAGAATTAAATAATAAAAGCAAATAATATGGTGCCTGGCATGTAATACCTCTTCTACAAACAGAAGCTATTATTATTAACAAAATAATCCCAAAATGCTAAACCTAAACCCTCAACTGGTGAAACCTGCCAACAGCAGGCCAAAGCCTTTCCAAATGGCTATAGTCAGAGCCAGTGACACAGGAGGGCTTAACAGGTGGCACAGTGGTAAAGAATCTGCCTGCCAATGCAGGAGACACAAGACACAAGTTCGATCCCTGGGTCAGGAAGATCCCCTGGAGAAGGAAATAGCAACTCTCTTTAGTAGTCTTGCCAGAATAATCCCACGGACAGAGGAGCCTGGCAAGCTGCAGTTCACAGGGTCACAAAGAGCTGGGCACGACTTAGCGACTCAACAACAACGCTGACACAAGAGTGCTGACAGTGCCCAGGATCGGCTCCACCAGGTCGTCTGCTGCCGAGCTGCTCCCAAGTCCTCCCAGGAGGATGATTTTTCAGAATCTTTTTTCTGAACATTAAATTAGAAAATAAAAGACAGCTTACCTGACCCTGAAGTAACTATAAACTGCTGTAACCCCAGGTAAACTTCTAAATTGTCCTGAAGAACTGGAAACTGAAAACAAAGAAACAAAAGATTAAAAAAACATAAATCGAATTTTAACAGCATTTCAACATTGAAAGAAGTATCTGTAGTGGGAGCAGCAGGGTAAAAAACTTTTCCCTGGTAGCCTTTACACACAGCTAAGAAGAGGTGGCACCCCTCAGCACCTCCCACCCCCGAGAAGTCTTCTACAATTAAAACCACCAGTTAATATTTGGAATAAGAAAGAAAATAACACACTAGTTCCATACTTTTCTAAACAAAGCACTATGATTATTATAACAATTATGTCCTTAAAGGAGGATATAAAGCCCCCAAATGATCTATACTTTCTAGAGCTCCAAGACAGGACCCACCTCCCTTCAAGTCCAAGGAAAATCCTGCCATGAAAAAAAGTGCAGTTAAGCCTTATTAAAGTGCATGATAGAGTGAAGAGACAGCCAAATTATTTGTAGTCAGTTTGCCTTACTCATTTAGCAGACAGGACCTTCATAATCAGAGCTCTATCTTTTCTTCCTAAAGCTGCTAACTCACGATTAAGATAAGATTAAGACATTACTGTGACAGGTCCCCCATGAAAGGCAGATGGCAAAGTAAGATGGCACTCTCCATGAGAGAACACAAGACAGCTGGGCGGTGCAATGCAAACCCGACCCCAGTGAATTATCCTGCCTTGAGAGGAGACGTGGACTTAACAAAATCCCTTCAAATAACAAGCATCACTTGGTGAATGCAATCAGTCCTTATGACTAAGGATTCTATGTTCACATAAATATAGACACAAAGTGCCCAGCAAATAATCTGCCAACAGTTCTGTGAGTTTTACGAAGGCCAACTTTCCAACAGTGTAATTTTTATAAATAAATCTTCCACTTGGCTTGGCCACTTGTAAGCCACTGGTGAAAGCATAAAGGCATCAGTAAAATTTATATTATACCCAAGAGTTTAGGAAAGAAAAACAGAGCTTCCAAAAGCTCATTTTAAAATGCTGGGAGGAAATGTTAAACACATTAAATTCAAGGGTCAGTTATCGTAATTATTATTCTCTGTTTAAAATATATACATTTTATAAGACTGGTGAGCACAAAAGCCTTACTACTCATGCTATACGCAGGGACATAATTAGGCTCCTCGCTCCCCTCCAAACGGTGAGTTACCAGTGTTGAGAAGGCGTGTGTGGGCAGGAGCTCCATCACTTTGGCCACTACCTCCAAGCTCTGGCGTAAGTACCGCTGCCACTCTGTCTGCTGCTGCAGGGCAAAGACAGAAGGATCAGCTCTTCCCAGAATGGCAGAGGCTCATCAGCTTTCCTGCCAGCCTGCCCTCCACCCCAAGCCCACTCTCAGACATAAGTATGTGAAGAAATAGTAAACCAGGTTATTTGGTACTTTTAAAAGGCCAAGCTAAAAAAAATTTTTGATCCAATGAATTAATGTCATAAGAACAAGGCTCCTCAAAAAGGAAACGATTCACATAGAATGACCTACTTTTCTCTCTGTCATAGGAATAAGAGATTTTAAAAAGTGACTGGTAAAATAAATGCTTGAGTCCCCTTTCCGTCATCCCAGCTATAGGAATCTGTCATTCACTACCTTCTGAGACAGCCCGTTCCTGAGCTTATATAACTGGCCACACCAGTGCTACACAAAGCATGGTTGATGAACAGGCAGCATCGGCATCTCCAGGGTGGGGGGGTTGTCAGAAATGCAAATTCTGGCCATGCCCCCACCCCTACCCCATCCCCACACACTGCCTGAATCAAAGTCTGCTTAACAAGCTGTCTCACAGTGCCTCTTATTCAGGCTAAACTATGAGATGCACTAGCTTACATCAGACAGGTAACAGACGTGAAGCTAAAGTCTACCAAGTGCTGCCAAGCACCTACTACCCAACAGGCACGTGCCACTGTGTCCACGTGCGCTGCCCGCACATAACCGTCAACACAGGTAGGTTCAGACAAAGCCTTCCCCTTCTGGGAGACGTGGAAATTAAACCTCAGGGAAATTCAGTGACCAGACTGCTGCCTTCTTCGTAGTCAAGGCTGCACAGTCAAATCCAGGCCATCTGGTTCCAAGCACAAGGCTGTTTCTAACCCAGATGTGGCTACCCTCAAGGTCTTAACCACAGCACAGTGGCTGCTATTCTGAGAGCCATAACAGTGACTTGAAAATGTTTAAATGCGTGGTGGTTAAGAAAAAGGAACACTGGAATTGTATCCTTAAAGACATTTTTCTTACCAATGTGGAGCATGCCAGCATCAATAAACTCAAGGTTAATTTTAAGAGATATCAGTTTATATTAATAATATATAGTCAAACGAGATGTCCTTTTATTCTAGCCTTATCATTTAAGTATCTCTAACTATCTCTACCAGTATCCAGCTAGCTTATATTTGTTGCCGAGAATGTGGATGCAAGGCAGGGGGAAATAGGTGGGATGCCAAGTTCTTACTAAACCACTTTTCACTATACATATGGTTTCTTTACTTACATCTCTAGTCCATATAGGTAAAGGCCTGTAAAATGGTTTTACAGCTCATAAATCCAAATCGACCAGCAGAATACAAATTTCAAATGTGTATCTCAAACCGTAAGACTGCTCTGGCTTAAAGATGGTCTCCAAAGCAGAGAGCTATGTGTTCCAAGTCTCCATTTCCATTCATACCACAGCATGGCAAGGATTAAGGCCAACGAGGCTGTGCTGCTTACATCGTCATCTAGAGTCTCATCATCCAACTCCTCCAGCTGGGCCTGGTTGTATCTGAACTGGATTCGATTCAACACCTCCGTCAGCAAGAGGACTAGGGCGTCTTCGTACCTATGTGGCAGGGAGAAATGCAATATCAGGTGAAAGCAGGCTTTTAGCCTAGGATTTCAAAAAGGCCCCCTGCATTCTGAAGGGAATGGTGTCTACGTTGGATTACCACACACGAGACGCATCTAAACTAAACTGAGTTTAAGGCTTGGCAAATGCTATGTGACGGTGGGACAGGAGCAGGGTGTGACTTAGTCAACTGTGTTCCGGGCACCTTCCAGTATAATATCCTTTGTCTCTGGTAGCAATTTTTGTCTTAAAAGTCTATTCTGTCTAACTTAGTATAGTCAGTGGGTAAACAATCTGCCTACAATGCAGGAGACATAGAACATGGGTTCAATCCCTGGGCTGGGAAGATCCCCTGGAGGAAGCAATGGCAACCCACTCCAGCATTCTCGCCTGGAAAATCCCATGGACAGAGGAGCCTGGTGGGCTACACCCCAAAGGGTCACAAAGAGCTGGACACAAATGAGTGACTAAGAATATCCCCCCACACACAGTGTAGTTACCCTAGCTTTACTTTGGTTACTGTTGGCATAGAAAGTCTTTTCCTATTTTTTTACTTTAAACCTATTTGTGCCTTTAAAATTCCAGTCAGTCTCTTGTAAACAACATGAAGTCACATCATATATTTTTAGTCCATTCTGCCAATCTTTGCTTTTTAACTAGGGAAGTTAAGCCTTTATATTTAATGTAATTACCAATAAGGAAAGACTGACTTCTGCCATCTTGCTATTTGTTTTCTCTGTTTTATCTTTTATTCCTTACTTCTGCTAGGACTGCTTCCATTTGTGTTAGATAGTTTTGAGTGTACTATTTTAATTCCCTTGCCATTTCTTTTACCATATATTTTCAAGTTTTTTTCCTCAGTGGTTGCCCTGAGGATTATAAGTACTATATATAAATATGAATTAACTCAATGATTTAAT
>SJYV01056333.1:836920-864209 GCA_006410875.1 Neotragus pygmaeus
ATTGGGCGGGGGGGGAGGGCTGCACCACATGGCTTGTGGGATTTCAGTTCCCTGAGCAGGAATTAAACTCAGGCCATGGCAGTGAAAGTCCAGAATCCTAGTACCAGACCACCAGGGAACCCAATGATTCAATCCTGTCAACAACTGTGAGAGACAGGTGGTATTACTGATAACTTTTCTGATGAGGGAATCATAGTTAAGGGAAGTTAAATCAACTGCCCAAGGTCACAAAGCTAGCTGGTTTGAACCCCAAGCTCCCTAACGCAACGCCTCATGTGCTCTCTACACATAAACCACCAACAGGATTTGAGCCTGCTCCACCCATTCCCCAAAACCTCAATTTTAGTCAACTTTTAAGAACACTTNCCAAGGTCACAAAGCTAGCTGGTTTGAACCCCAAGCTCCCTAACGCAATGCCTCATGTGCTCTCTACACATAAACCACCAACAGGATTTGAGCCTGCTCCACCCATTCCCCAAAACCTCAATTTTAGTCAACTTTTAAGAACACTTAAAGCCAAAAAGAAGACACGGAAAAAGACTAGGGACACTCTGACCCCTTGATCTGTCTAAAAATAATTTCTCAAAGAAACATTTGGAGCTGGAGGCTTGGCTATTTCCCACATGTGATAAGAATCTCACTCAGCACCAAAGTTATATGTGATAGTTGCTACCACAAGGGCCAACAAACCACTAACTTTCAAGAACAAATCATGTGGCCTAAACGTCTGCCTTAAACACTTCCTGAAATGTTTCTGAGAGAAGTTCAGGGCTGGGCCCACTCAGAGCAAAGCACCCACCCTGGTGGTTCAGCTCCCAGCACCAGTCCGCTCTCCATACTCTGTGATGCTGGGACTGAGACTGCATACAACATGCTTCATCTCTGCTTGCTGGACTCTACCAAACACTGGAGGAAAACTGAACGGCAAAGGGAGCCCACTCTTCCCGTGGGCTTGCTGTCCTGGCAGTGTCACCCCAACAATGGTCCCCAGGCAGTAACAGCAGTAAAAACAGGTTCCAGCTTCCAGCTTCCACACTCCCCACGCCAGCCGCATCACACCCTCTCTCTAAGGTGCCAATAGGAGCCAGGTCACAACTTCTCCTAAAGGAATAAGTCCCAGCTCCCTGGGGCCCCTGTCTGAGCTGTGCAACTGGGGGATTCCCTCCCCTCAGAGATCTGACTTCTAGCTGCTTGGAGGCCATCTCTCTGACAGTCAACGTCTCCGACACCTTTCCACTGTACCCCTAGCCCTAGGGATGAAACTGCTTCCTGTAGTTTTCATCTGTGTTGTCTCACTGTTCCCTTTTTGCTTTCCACTCCTCTAAAACTTGTTTAAGCAATTTCCTACACTGAATTCTTAAAATAAACAAGTGTAATTTCTGTTTTCCTGACAAAACTCTAACTTATCAATCACCTCATCTTATACCAGGAGTACCAGGACAAGACAATCAAAGCCAAAAGGTATCCAATACCAAGACCAAGTACAGTTCATTCAGTCTAAGAGTTATAATCCCTGTACCGAGACTGTAGGTATGGTCTGCTGCTGCTAAGTCGCTTCAGCCGTGTCCAACTCTGTGCGACCCCAGAGACAGTAGCCCACCAGGCTCTGCCGTCCCTGGGATCTCCAGGCAAGAACACTGGAGTGGGTTGCCATTTCCTTCTCCAATGCATGAAAGTGAAAAGTGAAAGTGAAGTCACTCAGTCGTGTCCGACTCTTAGCAAACCCATGGACTGCAGCCTACCAGGCTCCTCCGTCCATGGGATTCTCCAGGCAAGAGTACTGGAGTGGGCTGCCATTGCCTTCTCCGAGATATGGTGTAAAGACTACTTAAAAATCCCCCTAAAATGTCACATTTCAGAGCTCTGTGGGCACAGGAGCTCATTTCTTCATCAGAGACAGAGACACTGTCCCCCCTCAATCCCTCAAAGAGTCCCTCATTATTTGTAAATAACAAGCTAGACAAGATAAGTAATTAAGCATGATGGCCCAGAGGAGAATGTTGGCAGAGAAAAGTCACTAATAAAATAGCCAACATCTTTGGGAAAACTTGCAAACAGAATCAAAATCCCACTTCAGTAGACTTTAGAAAAAGGCTAAGTTCAAACAGTTGCGCCTAGAGCTTATATTTGTCATTTGCCTACCCAACACCCTTCTTCCCCAGTAAGAGAACACGAGGCCCTGATGCCAAATGAAAGACTACGTTTCCCAGTCTTCCTCTGCAGACAGGAGTGGTCAAGGAAATTTTAAAAGAAGTTATTTGGTGGGGCCTCTGGGAAAGCTGCTTTTGTCCAACCTCTCCCCCTCTACTCCTGCTGCCTGAATCACTGGTGCGATGTCTACAGATTCAGCACCCACCTTTGACCATACAGTGACTGTGGAGATGGAAGTCATGCCTAAAGCTGATAGAACAAACATGTACAGGGCTCTAAAATAGTTGACATACAAAAAAATGAGGAGACACTGAACACCTGTCAAGGGAAAAATAATCAGCAAACTGTCACAGATGTCGGAATNAGTGACTGTGGAGATGGAAGTCATGCCTAAAGCTGATAAAACAAACAAGTACAGGGCTCTAAAATAGTTGACATACAAAAAAATGAGGAGACACTGAACACCTGTCAAGGGAAAAATAATCAGCAAACTGTCACAGATGTCGGAATTATCGAAGATTTTTAAAGCAACTATTATAAGCATCCTTCTTGAGGGTCTTCAGCTAAAGGGTGTTTTGGACTGAACTGTGTCCACTCAAACTTCGTATGTTGAAGCCCCCAACTCTCAGTATGACTGTATTTGGAGATAAGGCCTATGGAAGGTAATAGAAGTTAAGTGAGATCATAAGGGCGGGGCAGGCCTTGATTACATGAAGAGAAAGAGACATGAGGGAGTGGAGTGTGCTCACGCTCCCTCCTCCCCGTGCAAGCACAGAAGAGAGGCCGTGTGAGGACATGAAGGGAAGGCAGCATCTGCAAGCCAGGAAGAGAGCCCTCACCAGAAACCAAATCCGCCAGCCCCCTCATCTATGACCTGCATTCTCTAGATTTAAGAGAAAATTAATTTCTATTGTTTAAGCCACCCCAGTCAGTGGTATTTTGTTATGGCAACCCGAGCTGGCTAATCGAGAAGGTCAACGATAATCAGAAAGAAACCTGGGAGCTTCCCTGGTAGTCCAGTGCCTAAGAACCTGCCTTTCCCAGGGCACCGCAACTGCTGAGCCCACATGCCACAACTAACGGAGCCCGAATGCTCTGGAGCCCGTGCTCTGGAACAAGAGAAGCTGCGCAAGGAGAAGCGCATGCAGCACAACTGCAGAGCAGCCCCCGCCTGCCTCAGCTAGAGAAAAGCCCACGCGCCACTAAAGACCCAACACAGCCAAAACTAACTAAATAAAAAACTAGAGAAAAGCCCGCGCACCCATGAAGACCCAACACAGCCAAAACTAACTAAATAAAAAAAAAATTCTTAAGGTTTGTTTTTTTTTTATCTGCTTGCAAATGCAGAGGACACGGGTTCAATCCCTGGTCCGAGAAGATCCCACAAGCCATGGAGCAGCTAAGCCTACACGCCACAACTACTGAGCCCACGAGCCATCACTGCTGAACTCTGCGTGGTCTAGCGCCTTTGCTGTGCAACAAGAGAAGCCACTCCAACGAGAAGGCTGCACACTGCAATGAAGAGCAGCGCCCACTCACAACTAGAGAAAGCAATGAAGACCCAGCGCAGCGTCCAAAGTTAATCAGTTAATTAACTTTAAAACAGAAACATGGAACTTCAGAATGAAGGGAAAGCAGGAGAACTGGCAGATCTCTGGGTAAATACAACTGCTTCTCTGTTGATTCTTAAGATCTTTAAAATATGGATGCTGGATGAAAGCAGAACCAGAACACTGTCTGATGGGATTTTCACTGCTCGCAGATGGAAACTACATGGCAACCTCAATGCAAGGAGAGAGAGCAAAAGAGTAGTGAGGCTTCCATATTACCCTTGACATGTCAACTCAAAAAGTTAAACACATGTGCATTTTAATATACAGAGCAACGACTTTAAAAACTCATAAATATAATCAAACACTCAGTAGATACACTGAAAGGGAAACCTAAATTTGTGTGAAATTAACAGTTGTCGTTTAGCTGCTCAGTCATGTCCGACTTTTTGCAACCCCATGAACTGTAATCCATCAAGCTCCTCTGTCCATGGGATTTCCCAGGCAAAAACACTGGAGTGGGTTGCCATTTCCTTCTCTAGAAACTAACAAAAGAGTCTCAAATGAAGCAAAAACTGATAGAACTGAAAGGAGACGTAGACAAATCCACAACTTTACTTGGGAGAATTCACCCCTCTCTCAGTAACTGATAGAACAAACTGTACAAAAAGATAACATGTCGAACACTATCAACCAATCTGATCTGACATATCGAGAACACTCTACCCAACAGCAGCAGAGCACACACTCTCAAGCACAGTGAGTAAGCCCCAAGAAGAGCAGGCCATAACGCAAATCCTGGCAGACTGAAAAGAGCTGAAACCACACAGAGTATGTCTGCAGATCATAAGAGACTAGAAAACAGCAGCCAGAAGACACAGGGAAAATCCGCAAATACTTAGCAATTAAACACCAAAGAGGAATTCTCAAGAGGAATTACAAAATAAACTGAATGAAAAAGAAACTAATACATATTAGAATTTGACAGATACAGCTAAAGCAGTGCTCAGAGGGAAACTTAAAGCATTAAATGCTTAAATATACAATGGAAATAAACCTACAGGTCAGTGTGGCTCAAACCACAAATGTGATTTCAGAAGCACCCCAACTTCTTCTGAGTTAAATAAAATGTTAAGGCAACTACACAACAGCTGCTTAGTAAATGTATGATGAATGAAAGAGAACAAATGAATCAATATGCAGGCAATAAATAAACAAACCTATAAGTCAGGTAACTACAAAGCACTGAAGCATAATCCTGGATAGCTTTTTCAACTCAGTGAAACAACTAAGATCCTATTCACTTGCTCTCTGGGGCAGTCAACAGCATGAATTTCGTGTATCGAGAGCTAGAAAGCTACTGGAGCCCTGACATAAACCTAGTTAACAGCTTTTACTAACTGTACCAAAATGCTGTGTGTCGCAATGGCCCTTCCTCTTTACTAAGCAGAAAAGGGCAGCAAGTTTTCTCACGCCTGCCCACATTTGTTTACAGTCCAATCTAATGTCACCCGGAATCCCTGGCAGGTCTGTGGCCAGCACCTGCCAGTACTCTCATGACAAAGGGGTTCACAGGACATGACTCAGTAACTTTAGGTTGCTTAACACACTGCAAGTTTCCTCATCCTCCTATAAAAATAAGTTTCTACCCAGGTGTCTCCCTACACACTGACAAGCACAGAGAGAAGGAAGTTAGAGAAAGAGAGACAAAGGATGAGAACTAATACTTATTTACTGAACATCTACTATCAGCCAAGGTACTTTATACACACTGGTTCATTTAATTTGCTGAAGAACTTGTAAAGTAGGCACAACCATTCCCAAAGTACAAAGGGGAAACGGAGACTGAAATTCAGGTCTTCCAATACCACTGATTCAAAATGGCAAACCTGGACAGTGAACCCCACTAGCACTTAGTTCAGTTGGGTGCATTACAAAATATTTATCTGTTAACAATAGGACTTAAGTTCTCCAAGTCCCCACCAGCTCCGAACAAGAAATTCTTCAGCATCTTCACTGAGCAAGGAACATGTGGAGCTCCAATTTCCAAACTCCTAGGACCAAAAACAAATCTATGTACATTTGTACTTCTAAATTTGTAGCCTACAAAGTCTACCACTTTGTTGTGAGGAATGATGCAAAACCTATAAACCACAAGAGACAGGAACTGAATGCTGTCTCTGCGACTTAACCACACCTACGTCTCCCATTTAAGACACCAAGAAAACATCTGACTACTTCCTGCAAGACGAGTTGCTTCTGAAATTCTGGTTCAAGTCACAAAAGCCCCCTGACTTCTTTCAGATATATTTTATCAGTTGAAAAACATCTGACTGCATTGACAAGCTCTTCACTAAAAATCAATGCAGTAATTATCTGTAGCCAGTGCTCTTTAT
This sequence comes from Neotragus pygmaeus, assembly GCA_006410875.1. NCBI lineage: Eukaryota > Metazoa > Chordata > Mammalia > Artiodactyla > Bovidae > Neotragus > Neotragus pygmaeus. The sequence goes on from SJYV01056333.1 coordinate 843,018, forward strand.
CAGCTGCTTCAATATATGGGGATCTCTAAGATAACCCAGAGCTGTGGTTGCCAAACTTTCCAAACTTTAAGATTTTTTGAGTATGTACTTCTATAAATATGCTCCATGAGAGGTGACAGGAAACAGAGTTCAACTATTCCCTTTGAGCACGCAGTAGACTGAGTTGTACATCTTTCTTTGTCGTCGACTACCTTGGACCACTAGGGGGTGTCAGACTGACAAGCTGTTCCCCCCAGATGATGGATACCATTAACGGCATTAAACTACAGACGAGCTCTGAACGTTTGGGTTGTTTTTTACAAGTATGAAAGTGTTATATGTGTATTTTTTTTTAAGTCATGAAAAATCAGAAAGCCCTATTTAGGATGATAATCAAATGATCAATGAGAAAAATCCCTAGTGTTTAAAGTGGTCAGCCAGGACCGCTGACAGCTGTGACGACAGATGCCTGGGCAGGCAGGCAGGTCAACATCTGCAAGTGGGCGGAGGAGTCTCTGTTGTCCAGGGGTCCTGTCATTTAACTCCATAGTCACCACCTCAGTCAAACAGCAGCAACATCTTCTATGACTTATCATTACTGTGTGGTCATTATTGTTACCATCCATTGAGTGCCCAACACGTGATCGATACTATGCCAGGTATTTTATATACATGATATCCTTGAATCCTAGCCATTCTGCAGGAGAGGTATTAGTATGCTCATTTTGCAAGAGGAAATGCGATTACCACATGACTTGACCAAAAGTAGCACTGCTGCCATGAAGCAGAAAAGGAATGTAAACTGCATCCCTGCCCCTTCCATTGGTGCGGTACTCAGCACAAGCGCTTCTCAGTGGAACAATACCGTATTCTCCTCACCTAAAGCACATTTGTACTGTGCTTTTAAAAGCATTTTCGTGCTCATCATGTCCTCAGCTTATTCTTCCAAAAAGTCTGGGCGATGTGAAAGACCACTTAAATATAGCAAAATCAGGCACAGTCCCAGAAGCAAAGGATGTGACTGCTCAGCATACAAGAAAGAGAATCTGGCGGAACCGCCTTTTCTTTGAAGACTCTCATTCAACAACACAATTACTCACAGTTGGCAAGTTCACCAAAAACAGGATCTCCTGTTGTGTAAGAAGGTTTCTGATACACAAATATACTACCCAGAACCACATGTGACCTGACATCACAACAAGCTGGAAGCTATTTTGCAATCATAAAAATAGTTTGGGAAATGAAAGTGCAAATGCTTAAATTTGGAATGCAAATACCATTTAGAATTTTAACAACTCTTCAAACCTCAGAGATGGAAAGGGTTTTAAGAAGTTCAGTCCAACTCTCCCCAGATGGGAGTTCTCCTCACCACCTCCATTTGGCACTCTCTAGGAGAGACATATTCACTATCTCCACCATCCACCACTATACTATTTACTGAGCATTTGTAATGTGCTAAACACTCTAGATATATTAGCTCCAAATAGTTAGATATATAAGGACCACAGTGTATAGGAAACATACTTTCTGCCTACAAACAAGAAAACTGGTCTTGAGAAACATGGGGAAAAAACATTTCCCCATTTTCTGTTTCTAAACTATAACAAGAAGTAAAAAACTAATTCTGGATAGTGGGATTACAGAAAACTTATCTTCTTTATATTTTTCTATCTTTGCTAGTTTTTTAAAATAAATACTTTTTTCCCTGACAAGTATTCATTATTTAGGAAATTTTCAAGCACATACAAAAGAAGTGAGGATACAATGAACTCTAAGTTCCTATCAACTAAGTTCAACATCAATTGTCAACACATGGTCAACCCACTTCCCCCACTAGCCCCAGGGGATTATTTTAAAGCAAATCTCAGATGTCATATCATTTCATCCAATAAATACTTCAACTTATATCTCTAAAGTAAGGGTCATGGGGGAGAAGGGGCGACAAAAGCATCATCATACCTAAAAATTAAATACATGTTGCTTTTTTAATCAGAAAAATGTTTTTTAAAAGTGACGTATCTAAGGGGAAGAGAAGAAGAGAATGTTCAACGGCATTACTACCTAAACAGCTTATGTGACTCAGTTTCACTAAAGCAGTCTGACTGCACGGTGGACTCTTTAGGCCACAAGAGAAACTGACCAAAATGTCTATTTCTAGTTATCAATGTTTCTGTGGTTTACCTGTTGAGAACTGCTTCCTTGTCTCCCAGACGGCTTTTAATTTTACTTGTCAGATAGTCCAAAAAGAGCGTCCAGATATCCAAACAAGAGAAGTAACCTTCATGAGTAGGCTATGGTGCAAAAGAAATCCAGACAATGAAATTACTTAATGCAACTACTCCTTAGAAACACACCCACCAGTGTTTAATTCCACCAGAACACAACAACCATAAGCCTAGGTTCCCTCGACTTCTTAGTAATAACCACAACTGGTGTCTTTTATTTGGTCTTCACGATTGGGCGCTGCTGAACTAACAAGACAAGGTTACCATGGAACATATTATTAAGGAGATATTATGCAGAACAAACCAATTTACAAAATAGGCCGAGAGAACCCCTATATTGAACACTGAGACTGCGATGTGGAGAGTTCTCACTGATCCTTCGATTCAAATCTGCTTCAGAGAAAAAGAAACTGAGATCCAGAGATATGTTCAATGTCAGGGATAGGAGCAGGTCTCTCTACTCCCCCAGACAATACTCTTTCCACTACGTACTATTATAAAACCAAAACTAAGTTTCAGCGGCTTCTAAGTGACAAGTTTACACATCTGAACATTAGGAAAGAAACACTTGCAGTCTTCCTACATGACAAAGTGAGCGCGTTAAGTCTGACCTGCAGGCTCCAGCTCATCTGCAAAGCAGAGGTGTCAAAGAGACTAACAGCAACCTCTCGCCTGAGTTTTGATAAGGACAAAGTGAGAAGAGAGCAAGTCTTTGTAGGGTCATAGCAACTGGACCACTGCACTTTCTCAGGAGTTTTGCAAAATCCAGGCACTCTTTTCTCCAGTATCCAGTCCTCCTCATACACATTCAGTTTCATCTGTGGAACCCCCGCCCCACAACCCCTTATGTATCCCCTCAAATTCTTGCTACCTACAAGAACTCCTTGGTTTTACTTGTGATTACTTCATTCAACTACATCATTGGTAGCAGGATTAGATATGGCAAGAAATAATAACACCATCTTCTTAGATCAGCTTCCTTCCATTTCTGATCCAAGAAAATCCATGGGCAGGTATGGAATTTGTCCAAGAGGTAACTTACAACAATGGTGGTGGTGTACAGTGAGAGTTCTATACCCAGGCTGAGTCTAAGACAGAAAAGCTATAAACTTTAAAAATGTGGCAGGGACTTCCCTGGTGGTCAGTGGTTAAGAATCCGCCTTCTAATGCAGGGGACTTGGATTTGATCCCTGGTCAGGGAACTAAGATCCCAGATACTGTGAGGCAACTAAGCCCGGGGGCTCTGGAGCCCGTGCTACACAACTAGAGAAGCCTGTATGCCACACGGAGAGCCCGTGCGCCACAGCTAAGACGCAACCAGCCAAATATGTAAACTTTTATTTCTTAAAGTGGCAGACTCCACTCATAATCCACAGGGCAGCCCCGGTACTAGACTGCTAACAGCCCAGGCAGGACCACTGGCAGGGCCATCCTCAGAGCACAAAATGGATTAGAAAAATAAGCAGGAAAGAAAACACACACAATAAGCCACGTGGAAATAACACGGGTAGCCTGTGGACAGCCACTCGACTGGCAGCCAGGAGATGCAGCCTTGTCCTGGCTGCAGTGTGCTGTGCTTCCTGTCAGGAGCTTACCTAGTCGCCCTTCCTTGACTTGAAAAGCAATATCTACCAGCTCCCTCACCAAAAACCGTAACTGATCGGATGCATGTGGCTTTTGAGAAAAGCCAAGAGCTAATGGCTATGTCAAAGTGCTTCATGATTACATACGTCTTTCTCATGCCTTTGAATTGAGGATTTACCATGTGTCTTGAGGCTGGAAGGAAGTTGGGCACATACACCCTCTTCAGGACCTGAAACACCACGGTTCACATCCAAATCTACAGGCCCCACTGTAAGGCCTCCTGTGCTGCCCACAATCCGGCCTTTGACGACTGCTCTGGGCACAGAAGGCTAAGGTCATAAAGCTGGATGGATGGGTTGACTGCACTTTTGGTGTCAACTCTGCAGAGCCCTCACAGACTCCTTTCTAAAATGTACCCATACTCAGATTTACTCATCAGATTCCAGAGCCAGTTCGTCAATAAAGACTAACTGGCAAGCGCCTTTAGAAACTAATGATACCACTACTTCTTTCTCCAGGGGATTTGTTTCCTTTTGCATTTGGTCTATTTGACCTTCACAATAGTCCTAGAAAACGGAGGTAAATTTTTCTTTTCATTTTACAGACTCAAGAAACCAAGGCTCCGAAGTAAAGTCGCCTGCTAAGGTGACAAGATAAGGAACAGAAAGAGAAGTAGAGGACTTCCCTGGTGGTTCGATGCTTGAGAATCCGCCAGCCAATGCAGGGGGCACAGGTTCCACCCCTGGTCCAGGAAGATTCCACATGCGGTGGGGCACCTAAGCCCATGAGCCACAATTACTAAGCCCACATGCTCTGGAGCCCGTGCTGTGCAATGAGAAGCCCTTGCAGAGCCGCTAGAGAGTGGCCCTCACTCACTACAAGTGGAGAAAGCCCTCGTGTGGCAAGGAAGACCCTGCTCAGTCAAAAATTTAAAAAAAAAAAAAAAAAAGATGCCCCCCTGCAGTCTAAATCCCTAGAAATTTAAAAGACTTGTCCAAGGACAGAGGCCTATTAGAAATAACCAGAACTCAAACACCCAAAGAAGTAGTCATTAGACATGCATACTTAAAACATTTTTTTAAGCTTTCTTCTATAACACGCATCTTTAAAAGATCCCATTTTACACAGAGAGCAAAGCTACATGACATTTCATTCTGTTTTCCCAAATAAAACCCTTCTTTCTGCCCCCAGCACTGGTTCCTTCTCTCTCACATCTACTGCACTTATTCTGAAGCATCAATCAAAGCCTTCCTTTTTTCCTGATTCTCTTTCCAGTTTCTCCAGATCAATGTCAAAGCTCTCCCACTTCTGATATTTCTCTCCTACATCCTCACCTTCCTATATCACACCACCTCTCTGTCCCATTTTAGCCCTGGTGGGCTTAGCTGGCTTCCTCCTTGCTCTGGGCTCATTGGCCCCTCTATCAGACATCTCATCAATTCTTCAACCTCCTCCTCCTCTACCCATGCCCTTCCAAATCCCCTATTACATTCACACACCCCTCCCGGCCTCCACCCTTGCCTTTCCTCTAGCCTCATGAAGTTACAACATGTTTCAAACTACCAAAATGACTATCTACAAAATCAGCTGCCCTCCCTGACCTAGCAGCTCCAATCCTAGTACACACCAACAGAAGGAGTTACGCATGTCACCAAAGGCAGGCACAAGAACGTCTGCTGCATGATCCACGACCACCAGAAACTGGAAGGAGCCCAAATCAGCAGTGGCGCGGCTTTTCTAATTACTTCCTATAAATCAGTGAGAACAAACTCCTGCCACACACAACACAGATGAAGTTCATAAACAAAATGTTGAATGAAATAAGTCACACGAATCTATATTGTATGCTTCCATTTAGAGGAGTTCTAAAACAGGCACAACTAATCTGAGCTGCTGACGTCAGAACTGGGGAGGATTTGGGAAGGACATGAGGGGATTTCTGGGGATTCTGTTAACGTTCTATTTCTTGACTTGGGTGGTGGTTTACCTGGGAAATCTTTGTTCATTTTGGGAAACCTCATGAAGCTGTACACGTATGACTTACACACTTTTTTAGGTGTGTAACCCTTCAACAAAAAGCTTTGGAGGGGAGCAGGGCAGTCTGCACCTTGAGGTTTGCGGAACCTCAATTCCCCTGACCAGATATTGAACCCAGGCCATGGCAGTGAAAGCCCAGAACCCTAACCACCAGGGAACTCCCCCAAAAGCTTATTTTAAAAAGGACACGCAACAAGGACCTACTGCGTAGCACAGGGAACTCTGCTCAACGTTACATGGCAGCCTGGATGGCAGGGCAGTTTGGGAGAGAATGGATACGTGTATATGGATCACTGAGTCTCTATGGGGTCCACCTGAAACTATTACAACATTGTTAGTCATCTATACCCCAAAACAAAATAAAGTTTAAAAAAGTAAAGACAATTATATAAAAGGGGAAAAAAAGACATGCAAATGAGCACAAGTGAAAGGGCATGACTGAAAGATCCACAACGGCACTGTGATGATGGCTGCCCAAGTCTATACATCTACTGAACACCATTAAATTGTAAATTACAATGGGTGAATTTCTTAGCAAGTAAATTCTATCTCAATAAAGTTGCTAAAATATACATAGAAATAAAAAATACTGGGTCACCGAATGTAAATTCTAATGAAAAGAAAGGACTTGGCTTAAGAGGAAGTACAATAGGAGCTCAAAAAACAACTGCTGAATGGAGGGGACAACTGGATCACCAAAACTGAACTCTTGAGAGCTGCCACTATCTACCATCTCCTTGTGGGAAGGCTCAGTGACAGCTACAGACTACAGCTAGAGGCCCTATGGGCTCAAATTCTGGCTACACTGCTTACCAACTCTAAGACCCTCAGCAAGTTATTCTTTGTGCCTCAGTTTCTTTATCTGTTAAATGGGGATGATAATAATACCTACCTCATAGGGTTGTTAGGAAGAATAAAGGTGTTCATCTTCATACAGTAAATGTTCACAAAATAAAATAAAGTTCTTTCTCCCCAAAATAACAAAGTGGGCTTCTTGGGTGGGAAAGGGATGGATATGGGTCATTCCAGCGCTTTACCTGATGAAATGTGTACTTGAACAAAAGTGTCAAGAACTCCACCACAGGGAACTGGGAGTAGGATTCGATCCTCCGCAGGTGGACGCTCACAAAGAGCCGCAGAAAGTCCGTAAACTTCTCGATGTAGCTAGACAAGACAAGAAGACAAAAGGCCACAGTGAGAAACTCAGCTACCTCCTTAGAGGAGAATTCAATTCAATCCAAATTTCTTTCAGTACAGAACTATACAGATTTATAACATATTTTCAGTTAAAAATATAAAGGCCTGCAACAATTACCTACAGCTCAGGCAACCCTTCATTCCATTACCACCTGAAACACAGCAGAAAAGCAACTTTAATCCTCAGACACCATCTACTAAGGCACCTTATAAGCTAGCATCCTCACATTTGCTAACTCAGTGACCCAATTAAAGGGAAAGGAAATGGTACTAAAAAGGTCGATGGGCAGGTCAGCTGTCATTTCAATGTGGCATGTCTGGAGGGCTGGTTTTCTTTGCTAAGAGGCCAAAATATTAAAACGAATGTGCTAAAAACCCCAAAACAAAACAAGGCTATACAAAAGGCGTGGCATCCAGGTAAGATCTATTCAAGCTTGCAACCCAATGTTCATGTTTTTCCCCACCCTCTAGCTCTGGTGCTAATTAAACATAGCACATCCCAATCCATTCTAAAAAATCTCAGAGGTAAGGGAGGAAGGCTGTTCGAGCTGGACAAGACTCAGGGACAATTTAGCGATGCTTCATTTTACAGATGAGGCCCAGAGAGACAAAGTGACTGGCCCAAGGTCACTCAGCCAGCTCATGGAAGAATGGGACCACCATCCACTCCCAATCCAGTGCTCTTTCTTTTCACATCACAGGGAGTTCCCAATTCATTTGTATTCAAAAATCATTTCACAAAGGAGTGTGGGTCACAGCTGTAAGGATAAGAGATGTCTGTTATTAAATACACAGCACGTCATCACTCTCACATTTCAGAAACTGTCATTATAAGCCCCTCAATACCAAAAGGTGATTAGAAAATGAGATGGGTGTACCTCCATAAATCAACATTTCAGAGACTGATTAAAAAAAGGTAAACCTGGTCTTAGCCAAAAATTATACGTTGGCTAAAAGCAATTCTGACAGTCCTAATTGCAAAAAGCTGGCCTTTTTGTTTAAAGCAAAGATATATGAGATAATAAAGGAGAAGAAGACTAGTCCTGAGAAGAGCAAAACTGGCCCATCAATAAACGTCCCAAGTTGCTCCTGGGACCTAGCACCTGAGGGTGACCAATCAGTCTGTGTGGCCGCCACACACAGGTAAGTTTATCTGAAGTTTAAAAAAAAAAAAATTACTTTGCTTGATGAGGATCACGGGGCCAAACAATTAAAAAACAGTAAGGCATCAATCAACTGTTCTTAGAGATGGGAAAGTACAAAAGAACTTCTCTCTGAAGCCTTCAATCACTAAGACTCAAGAGCAGGAACTCTTCATTCCTTGCTCTGCTTATTACATTTTGACGTGGTTATTCAAAGCTGTCAACCATTTTGCTGCTCTTTAGGAAGCCGTACTCAATTCCCTACCACCCATAAAAGAATAAGGAAAAGTCGTAGGTCATGTAACACACAATCTCAATTTTATTTTCATGTCCAACTCAATTTTTAAAAAGAATACAGGCAAGACTGTTTGGCAGCTAACACTCAGATTTTATTTCACCTCATTTTCTTTCCCTTGCCCACCTTCTGGTACAGGTGCTAATGAGCAGTAGGAAGTTAGAAAAAAAAGCAGGAGAAGAGAGGCAAGAAACCTGGGGTTAAGTAGCTCCTAAACAACTGAGATAGAACTTAGCTGTTTAGAATTAGGGGGAAGGGACCCAAGAGGCAGGAAGCAAGCACACAGTATTGTTCATGTCACCTTTCTGCTTCCAGGCACCTCTCAGCTTTCACAGGGCAAGAGGAAGCATAGGATTAAAATATGAAACCAAGAGCACAAAAGTTACATGTGACAAAATCAGTATACATCATCCATGATGACATTTTTATACCACCCAAATGTCTAACAGACATTAAACTACAAGTAAAAGTCTAAATGACTGATATCTATTTGATGCTTGGTGTAAGCTGCTAGGTTAACTGTTGGCTTTTTTTAACCATACGAAGATGGTTACTTAACCAAAGCTACAAAGGATATAAACATATACAGTTGTGTGTTTGAAAGCTTATACCTTTGAATTCAGGTAGAAAGCCATTATCAAATAATGCAAAATAAACCCACATATTACCATATCAGATTATGAGTTCCTTTGTGAATATACAAAGAAAATTCACAGAAAGCTTGTTCACAATGAACCAAATAATCTTACATACCAATTTTTTTCAACTTTAGAAAAACTTGTCAAACTCGCTAAATTTAAAAAAGACTAGCACCGTCTTGACTTTAGGCACTTGACTTTATATCCCACTGCTTTTTCTAAGGAAAAGGAAATGGCTTATTCTGTATAGCTTAACAACAAAAACAAACCAAGGAAAATTGATTGAAATACTAATGACTTTTGCTCCCAGGCAATCTAGAAATATTTACTAATTCAATACAATTTATCTGCTTGAAACTTTCTGAACGGTCAACATAATGTTCTTGATATGTAAGCTTCCAATCTTCCCGTTTTTACACAGCAGTAGCATCACATTAATGAACACTGTAAGATTCATAAGTGACATCAACGCTAAGGGAAATAAACAATGAGACTGCCTCAGCTCACTGTGGAGTCATCTGAGTCCTTAACAAAGACAGGCAAAGTGACTTCAGGCTGCTCTCAAGAGGACAGTAACCAAGAAACACAGATGTCTGCCCACATGAACATCTCCCCTCTCTTCTGAGGAAACCCTGCCAGCGGTGTAAAACTTACAACAGGGACAACATTCCTACACACTGCATGACGGTCGTTTGGGAAAAGTCATAGGGAGAACCAACAAGCAACACCAAGCGAGGAAAGGCGAGTGTAACTCCTGTACCTCCATGGGCCTCCTCTCCTGTGCTTGGCTCTGCCTGAGCAGCGGTCCCCGCTCCTGCACCACCTCAGACCTGCAGGCAAAGAGTGAGGAAGAGGGCGGACGAGGGAGGAAGGGAGGACAGGAGATGGACGGGCAGAGAAGACAACCAACCTGTACAACGTACATCGCTCTTCCTCCTCAACTTATTTCCCTTAACCACCCGAGCCCTCCTGGCTAAGCTCAGACTTACTGGCACGTACCTACCTCTCCGTTCCTCACCAGGAGCCCCAGGTTCTGAAACCAAAGAGGATTACGGACACTAGGCAGCACAACGTGATCAACAGTCAAGGCCCGTTCTGGGGCACAGCCGAAGCCACACCTGTTTTCATTACCTCTCATCGAGTTCTTCTAGCCTGCTCTTCACTGTGTGGGCATTGTTATCCTTAGTGATTTTCTGCAGGAGGTAGAAAGTCTGCTGGAACATACGCAGTAAGTACTCCTCGAATTCCATAGGCACACAGTTCTTGGACATGAGTTCATTGATGCAGGACATGGCCAGGACCCCCAGCCGGCCTCGCTCTTGACCCAGCACACAGTTCTGGCTGCTGCCGTTAACTGATGCCATCTTTCTGGCCCGGATGTCACAGCCAAAGCGCGCAAAGTGGAAGATGGTGGTAAGGAGGGACGGGGTGATGCTGGCAGACAGAGGAATCCAACTGAAGAGATGGGCCAGGCACTCCAAGGCCAGGGAACAGATATACTCACTCTCCGCATCAAGAATGGGGATTGGCTGATTCAACAGTTTGGCTGAACTAGGACTCTGCAACAGGTTACTCAGTAAGTCACCTGAAATACAAAAGACTTTAAGATACACGCCATCAAATCTCTTACAAACCAACTTAAGAAAGAATTCTCCTTAAAAAACAAAAAAAAACAAGCATTAGTGCAAAGCAGAAGTTCTCAAAGTTTGGTCCGGGGACCCCTAAAAGTCCCCAGGAACTCCCTTTGGAGGTTCACAAATTCACAATATTTTTAAAAGAATGCTATTTTCCCCTCTCATTTTTATTATCTCTCAAGTGTAAAACAGAGCTCTCCAGAGGCTACGTTCCACAAGCAAGAAAAAGCAAAAGCTATCTATCATTAAGCTGCATGTTAGAGATTTTACAAACTATAAAATAACTCCACTCTAAGTAAAAATTTCTGATTGCTTTGGAAAGTTAGTTTTTCATTAAGATATATTATTTGTTTGTATGTACTGAGTTCAGTATAGTTACTTTTAAAAGAACTAATATGTAAATCGACTACATTCTAATAAAAAGAGAATGCAGGGCACATGGGTTCAAGCCCTGGTCAGGAAACTAAAATACCCCAGGCCTCGGGGCAACTAAGGCGACATAACCACAAAGAAAGAACCTGAGGGCCACAACTCGGTGGCCCGTGAACTCTAGAGCCCACGCTCCCCAACCAGAGAAGCCCTCGTGCCACAACAAAAAACGCTCATGCCCGGCAACCAGAGACTCCACTCTCTCTCACCACAACCAGAGAAAGCCTGCGCGCCACAACGGAGAGCCGTCATAAAATCTTATACTGTTCTGAAATGTGCACAAATATAACAGTAGTACTATTACAACAATACACTATAAAACCAAGATGAATTTATATACAAGGAGAAATAAAACCTCCCAAAAAAGGATTAATAAATATTTCTAAATTTTCTCAGTTTTGATATCAATAGATAAAACTCATAAACCTCTTTGAGGACCTCAATAATCCTGAAGAGTACCGAAGCAGAGGGTGGGTCACACAGGCTGAGAGCAGTAAAAAGGTACAAACTTCCAGCTATAAGATAAATAAGCCCTGGGGAGGGCATGTGAGGTACAGTATGGTGACTATAGTTTACAAAACTATATTCTATATTTGAATGCTGCTGAGAGTATAAAACAAGTTTTCACCCCAAGAAAAGTATTTGTAACTATGTGTGGTAATGGGTGTTAATAAATTTACTGTTGATAGATCAGAATGTGGTGATCATTCTGCAAAATATATATAAATTATGTTATGCACCTGAAACTAACACTAACAGTGTTACATGTCAGTTATATTAAATATCTCAATTTAAAGAGAGAGAGAATAAACAGGCCCAAGGACCAGAAATGTGAAACTACTGGGCTAGTCAAGGTGATGTCTATGGACCTGCATCAACATAACCTGGGAGCTGGTCAGAGATACCAATGACCAGGTGCCACTCACTCCCACTGAACCAGAACCTAGGAGGGTCAGGAAGCTGCGCCTGTATCAGCTCTCCAGGTGATTCTTATGCTTGCTTATTAGTTTTGAGGAGCCCTGAACTAAACATCAAAGGAAACCACACAAAATGAAACTGGGGGTAGGGAGATGGCTATAAAACGATTTTAGAAAAGACAAAAAAAAAGACATTCAGTAACTATAACAAGGAGTCTTCCTGAAATAATGATGAGACTATAAAATAAAAGGGCTTATTCTGCCCCAAGAAAAAAAATAAGGAGTAATCAATACAAAAACTTTAGGAATAAAGAAGGAATGAAGGCAGCAAAAGCACCTACACAAAGAAGAGAACCCTGAAGTCAGACTTCACAGTAACATTCAAAGCCAAAAACCGTGGGGCACTGTCACAAGTTCGGGGACAAAGGACGACTCAAGCCCAAAGGTCTCTCTGAGTATAAAGAAAGGTGACATTTTTTCAAACATGCAAAAATTCAAATAATATATTGCCCACAAATTCTTAGGGAGAATAAAGAACAAAGAAACTATGTAAATAAAGAGATAAATAAAAATGAAGAATTACAGAATGGAGAAGCTGTGGCAAAGGGATTAATGCAAGTACTGAATTAAATACAGAATCAAGACCAAACAAATGGAAGAATAATAGAAGGCCGTGCTAGCTAACTTTCTCATCTTCCACAAGCATTAAGTCTCAAAATATATGGACTAAAATTAAAACATGTAGTCAGAAATTTGTTTTCATAATCTTTTTTTTTATCCTTGGAGATATCTTTTACAAACTAATATTCCTTGTGGAAAAAGTATCTCACGGTCAGGAATTACTTCCATTTAGTACTTTCTGTTAAATTCATGTAAAACTAAAATAGTCTTTATCAAAAAAATAAAAATAGGACTTCCCTGGTGGTCCAGTGGTTGAGTATCCACCTGCCACTGCAAGGGACAAGGGTTTGATCCCTGGTCCAGAAGATTCCACATGCTGCAGAGTGAGCCACAGCTAAGTACGTGAGTCGCGACTGCTGAAGCTTGTGCGCCCTGGAGCCTATGCTCCGCAACAAGACAAGCCATGAGAATGAGAAGCCCGAGCACCACAACGAGATGAAGTTCGAGCATAACAATGAAGACCCAGCAGTCAAAAAATAAAAAATAAACAGCTTTTCTTTAAAAAATAAATATATGTGTTATGATGCTATTTTGTCCTTTTATATTCAGCTTACTCTACCTTTATATCTATGTAGAAAGAGAGGTCTGAAACGATGCTATTTCTGGAAGGTGGAATACTGGATAAATTTTTACATTTTAAATATTTTTTTACCTTAGCAGCAGTTTTCATATTTTGGGGTCTTAGAAGTCTTTACACTCTTAAAAATCAATGAAGACACCAAAAACATGTTTATATTGGTTATTTCTATTGATATTTGCCATTAGAAATTAAAAGTGGAAATTTTTCAAATATTTAATTCATTTAATAATAATTAACCCTATTTACTGTTATCATAAATAACATTTTTAAATGAAAAAGATAGTTTGCCCTACAAAACGTTAATGTGAAGAATAGCACTGTTTCTACATTTTGGGAACTCTCTTTACTGTGTGGCATAAAAGAAAATGAGGCGCTTCCTGGTGACTCAGGTATGTAAAGAGTCTGCCTGCAATAAAGGAGATTAAGAGTTTGAGCCTGGGTTGGGAAGATCCCCTGGAGAAGGGAATGGNGTTAATGTGAAGAATAGCACTGTTTCTACATTTTGGGAACTCTCTTTACTGTGTGGCATAAAAGAAAATGAGGCGCTTCCTGGTGACTCAGGTATGTAAAGAGTCTGCCTGCAATAAAGGAGATTAAGAGTTTGAGCCTGGGTTGGGAAGATCCCCTGGAGAAGGGAATGGCTACCCATTCCAGTATTCTTGACTGGAGAATTCCATGGACAGACGAACCTGGCAGGCTAAAGTCCACTGGGTCGCAGAGAGTCAGATACAACTGAGTGACTAACACACTTTTGAAAGAAGACAGATTCTCTGATCTGCTTCTGTACTCAATCTGTTGTTTTACTGACATATATGAAGAGAACCAGCTTTACAGATAATAAAACCGAAAGAGAGTAAGTATTTTAGTGGCCTTTTCAGATAATGGCAGCTATTCGAATAACAAAATTTGAAAATTACCAATTTCTTAAAGGTTAACTGCAATGTAGGATCTGAATGAACTTGTTTTTCAGTACACTCATGAGAGTGAGAATAAAAATGACAAACCATGTCTTAGCAATTCTTATGAACACATGGTTGACCTCTGGGACCCTGAAAGGGTGTGGGGGTGACCTCCGGGGGTCCCCAGACCTACTGAGACCTGCCACCTTCTATTAATGTTGGATTAATATGAACAAAGTAGTTAACCTTTCTCAGCCTCAATCTCCTCAGCCATTAAAATGAGGCTTTTGTGATTTATTAATAAGGACTTTAATTTCCATTGTTAAAACCAGATTAAACAGTTGTCCCCTGGCATCTATCCTGAAAGGTGTTTGCTGGTTTCTGTTCTGAAAGAGCTGCATCTGATACCAGATGAGACTCATCATGATCTCAGCTACCCAAGCTGATAATCAGAAGACCTGGCTTCAGAGAATAATGCAGAAGGATATTCAAGAGAAATCTGCAAACATTTCAGTTTGTTACTGGATTAATTATTTTGATTGCTGTGGTGGCTATCCACCTAAGTCACATAACCTACTCTCTATCAATGACTATTTCTGGTATTGCTTCTTTCAACATGGAACATGGATCACGAACAGCCCTTTATAAAAGATGCCAAAGTCAGAGGAAATCACCATTACCCAACTCTTAAAATTATCAGAGCATTTATCAACCAGGATCAAACTGAGGCTTCAGCAATGAAAGAACCAACCAACACCACCTCAATATGATCTTAAATTACACCCAGACATCTTTGGGACCCTAGGCCTTTTTTAAAGCTTCTTGAACCTTCTGGAAAAGAAATAAATTCTGGCTTTCAAAACAAAAAAGGCAGCCCTATTCTTCAGTTCAGAATTTTTCCACAATGGGATTCCAGGGAGATTTAGAATAACCAAAACACAGATAAATTAGGCATTTCCCCCATGTTCCTCAGCTAGGCAGAGGCAGAGTTGAAACTAAAACCCGGGTCTAGCTAAAACTAAGGCTTTGGGTCTTAGTATACACAAAGCCTATGCTCCTTACCAGAAGCCAGGTCAGGAAAGATTATGCAGCCAGGAAAAATGAACAGTCAGAAAACTAATGTTCAAATATAGAAAAGTACGGAAGATCTAAAGTCATATGTAAAAGAGTGTGTCCACCATGACCGAAGCTACAGAAAAGATACTGGCACAAGGACAGAGACTAACAGGACTATGCGAAGGTAAACAGAGTACAACCTACTGATAATGACACAGGGTGATCTCCGATTGTACAACCTACTGATAATGACACAGGGTGATCTCCGATTGTACAACCTACTGATAATGATACAGGGTGATCTCCGATTGTACAACCTACTGATAATGATACAGGGTGATCTCCGATTCTTCTCCCCTCTCAAAACAAGTATCTTTTAATGTTTCTCGATAAAAATATTTTACTCAACTCTCAATCTTCAGGGGAATTTTAGTAAATCAGAGAAGAGTTTTTAACAGAACTGTTACTTGAATCCCAGTGTAGGAGTCCCCACAGAACACATACCCTGCTGCATGCCGCAGAATTTCCAAAGCAAAGCTAAGAGCTTTAACAAGCTACCTCCCTGATTATACAAAAACCTGTCAGTGACCTCATCGTCCCTGAAATGGGCCAGGCACCCGTAGCATCAGGCACGCAGGCCCAAAGTGGTATGCGAGCTATTCTGGGGCATTTACTAGCTGGGGAGCACCTCAGACATGGCTGGAACACTTGCAAACGGGCTTTTATGAAAAGATCTCCTCAGCTTCTTCATCTTCTTCCTTACTGGAATTCCACTTGCTTTCTATTCCGTTCTACCTCTACTAGGTGTTTCTCAGCCTCAACACTACTCACATCTGAGGTTGACTAATTCTTTGTCCTTCTATGTGTTGTAGGGTATTTACCAGCATCCCTGGCCTCCACTCACCAGATGCCAGTAATCCTCTTTTTCTTAAAAAAAAAAATTCTCCACAATGCCAAATATCCCCTGCAGGGCAAAACCACCCCAACTGAGAACCTCTGACCTAACTGTAGCCTCAGTCCAGTGAAATGGGGAGGAACTCTTTTCAAGAAACCCTTGGGAGGAGGAAACAAGATCTCAAGAGTTGTGATAACAAGTCCCATTTTTTCTACAGGTGAGAAGATATGTAAGTGCATGAACCTGTGCAACTTGTAAAGAGTTTGGGGGAAAAAAAACAGGAAGGTGTAAACGGCCCGCAATCAATTCAGGCTCTCTAACACATTTACCTAAAAACTTTCCACCAACATAGTATATGTACAAGTCTATATTTAAAACTGGGCTTCCCAGGTGGCTCCAGTGGTAAAGAACACATCTGTCAATACAGAAGACAAAAGAGATCTGGCTTCAGTCCCTGGGTCAGGAAGATCCCCTGGAGGAGGGCATGGCAACCCACTCCATTATTCTTGCCTGGAGAATCTCCATAGGCAGAGGAGCCTGGTGGGCTATAGTCCATAGGGTAGCACAGAGTCAGACATGACTGAAGCAACTTAGTCATGACTGAAGGCACATATTTAAAACTAAACACCATGTGGGCAAGGACAATACGGCCCCTTAATTTTTATTGCAGAACAATCAAAGCTAGTTCAAAACTACAGTATTTATGTAATTCCATTTTGGCCACGTCCTCCCCACCCCCAAGCGAGGACAGAGGAGAGTACCTAAGGGAGAGGGCTGAGGCTGCGTGAGTGCAGAAGGAAGCTGAACAGCAGCACACAGATGGGGCACATCCACCTCCCCTCCCTCTCCCCAGAGCACAGGCGCTCTTCTACGAGACATCCAAGGGCAGAGAAGGTAAACTGAGTAAGCGTCAGAGCCAGGACTCCACCGGGGAAGGAGGAGGCGGGCAGAAGTGCTGAGAGTGTCTGAGACAGCAAACTCAGGAGACAGTGCACCTCAACTTGGAATGATGGTTCACATCACTGCAAACCCTCCACTGGCGATGTGACCTCTGGCAAGTTAGCCCCCCACCACCATGAATGAACCCCAGCTTCATTTTTAGTAAATGAGATATAAAACCACCATTGACTTCACAGGATTATGGCCTGGTGAGTTGAGTTTAGGAGATGAGTCAACAATTTGGGGGAACTATTCTGAGAAATTAACTACGTACACTCGTCAAAACTTTTTCTACCTCCAGACTGTTAAGAGTAGTTGTTGCAAGGACTAGTCCCTGGGTTTTACTCTTTCAAAATAATCTGACAGAAAATGGTATTACAAGAAAGTATATGAAAAAAGAGACCAAAAGCTCACAGGGCCAAGTCTGATGGGCAGTTGGGCAGGGCAGTGAGTCTGGCAGGGACTGCGCACAGTCTGTATTTAGGAATTATCTGGTCTACTCACTGGGCCTCACAGTTTCTCAGAAGAAATTTCCTCCATGAAACTGAACTGATAGTCAAGAGAGCTAAAGAATTTTCTAGAAGTTTTACCACTTAACTGGGTCTTAAGGGCACAAAGGCAGTTGAGCAAAACAGAAGTTGATTAAATCATCAGTATTGCCCAAACAGTGAAGCAAGACCTGATGACTTCACCTGCAACTGTCATGAAGAGAAAAAGAGTTAACAAGTGAACATGTAATTCTTTTTATTTTTTTCCCCTTGAAGAGGAAGTGTGCCAGCTTAAAAGTTTACTTAACTCCTTGGTCCATCCTCCCACTAGTCTCAATTATTTTGCTTTGTCTTAAATACTAAAATTCAAAACTTCAAAAACTGAAGTAGTGCCTAAGAGGCAACTCTCAAAAAGTATGCATCATATTTTAAGGCTTTATTTATATGGAAATGTTAACTGAGTTCTTATTTTATTTCACCTAACCTCACAAACAAAACCTAGGCAAGCATTTATTATTTGTATTATCTAATATTACCCAACCTGACATCCAGGAAATAAGTCTATCAAAGTATAAACTGAGTTAGCTCAGAACATGTACCTGAAAGAAATCAACTAAAACTCACAGCTTTGGGTATTGGAAAACAATCTCAGAAAAACAAGTTTTACTAAACTGCTGCTGTTCTCTTAATCATGACACTAAGCTAGTATTCAACCATCTAAAGAACTGACTTTAGCAAATTACTATTGAAATGAGATTTTATTTTTTGCTGCACCTCGAGACTTATCGGATCTTAGTTCCTCAAGCAGGGGTTGAACCTGGGTCCTCCACAGTGAGAGCAGAATCCTAACCACTGGACTGCCAGGGAATTCCCAAAAGGTCAAATTTTAAGATCAGCCAAATTGCAAGAGATTTCAAGGTATCTATTCATAAAATCAAATTTCTCCATCTTTGCAATTTCTTTAATCATTTAATATTTCAAAATATAAATCTGCTAAGTCACCTCAGATATCCACTTTGAAAATGAAGGTTTGCCACCAAATAAAAATAAAATTCAATTTCTTGTAGGCTTCTAATATCCTTTAGAACTCTATAACAGCTTTTATCTAAGAAATATAACAGAAGACTCTAGCAGTTTTTAATCCAGGTATGATAAATAGAATTGGAATAAATTAGTAAACTGTGAGCAGTCCTCAGAACTTCAATTACATTTTCAATTCAACCTCAATATATTTTCAATTCTACAGTAACTGCAAGAATTTCAACTTCCACATATTAACAACAGGCTACATGAAACCGCTGGAGCTCAGAGCTGTCCAATTTCAACAGCCTATTTCCTTGAGGTAGAAGAGAAAGATGAGGAAACATTTCTCATTAGCCACATCAACCTTTACAGGACAGGAAGAAGTGTGCGCCACTTCACAGGATGTACTCTACTTGAAAAGCATTTGTGATCACTTGGTGTAAACAGAAGCCGTTTAGAAACTAAAAGTTCCTGCTCAGACACAATTTCCTCTTTCCATCCATCCTTGAAAGGAGCCATTTTTAGGTGAACTGCACTCTGACTTTTGAAACAGATATTAATACTGGGGACAATGCTGCTGCTGCTGAGTCACCTCAGTCGTGTCCGATTCTGTGCGACCCCAGAGGAGGCAGCCCACCAGGCTCCCCCGTCCCTGGGATTTTCTAGGCAAGAACACTGGGGTGGGTTGCCATTTCCTTCTCCAATGCATGAAAGTGAAAAATGAAAGTGAAGTCGCTCAGTCGTGTCCAACTCCTAGCGACCCCATGGACTGCAGCCCACCAGGCTCCTTGTCCATGGGATTTTCCAGGCAAGAGTACTGGAGTGGGGTGCCATTGCCTTCTCCAGGGACAATACTAAGCCACCAGTAAACTAGTTAATGGGCAGTGCAAATACATCCACACTTTATCAAATGGATCTGAACTGAAGTAAGGTGTGCTGATCTCTACACACTGGTCCCCAGTCCACCCAGACCAACATGACTTTTCCCCGAGCCCATGGAGAAGAAAACACTTCACAGGCTCACGTCAGCTCCTTCAGGCTGCCACCCACTTCCTATGACCTGACCCCTGCAGGCCTGCAAAGCAGACCTATCACGCCCACAGGCTCACGCCAACCTCAGCACAAACAAGACAGCCAAGGAATTTAAGAAAAAGGAAAAAGAAAAAGCCAGGAGGGACAGCAGTCATGAGCTGAAAGTCCATCTCCCTGATGGGCAAGAAAAAACAAACTCTGTTGTTTAGAATATTATATTAGAAAGTACTTATAAGGAACTAAGAAGTAAGAAAGACAGCTACTCAGAAGACAAAGGCAGAGAGGCCAAAAATAGATTAAGGAAGAATCTACATCTGTATATGGCACAGATAAGCATTTGTTACCCTGCTGAGACCCCCGAATGCAGTTAAAAGAGGAACACGTGTGTGCTGTAGGCCATACCGCTTTCTCCTGAGGTCGGGGATGGTGGTGGGGTGGCAGCAGTCACGCTGTGTTTGTCCCAGACAGTCTCCAAAATACCTACCAAGAAAGGAGAAACTGAGTTGAACAGAGAAATAAAACCCAACATATAAAAGTCAGATTTAGAAAAATGATGTATTGATATCTTTGATCCAACATCAGTGTTTAAAAATCTGCCTCTCTCTCCAACTGCTTTTTCTGAACACCTCCACTTAGATATTCCAAACTCAATGTATTTTCTCCCACAAAGCTGCCACCAATCTTCTCATGTTCCTCACCAGACATAAGTACCATCCCACGCAATCTCGGCATGGGCCTTTGCTCTCCAAATCTGGCTTCACCTGCACCCCACGCATAGGCTTCATCACACTGCACTGTTAGCTGTTCCTTCCTCATGTGACCTCCTTCTCAATCTCTGACCTGCTCTCCTCCTTCCAATCCAACCTGACCTTTCACCAGACTAACTGCTACCTATCAGTCAGAATTTCACTCAGTTGTCACCTCCTCCAGGAAGTCTTCCCTGCTCAGTTTTGCCTGCACATAAAACATGACTACCATAACTCTTAACACATTATCTTTCTCCCTTAGTAGAGTACAAATTACAAGAGGGCAGGGACTATGTTTCAGCACTCTTTGTATCTCCTTACAGAACCTGGTACATAACAAGATCATAAAAGCTTTCAAAAATATTTTGTTCTCAAAATATTTAATATTACAACGTGGAAAACTCTGAACATATCATGCTAAGTAAAAGAAACCAGACATTAAAAATCATGTATTCTATGCTTCCATTTTTATGAAAAGTCTAAATAGGAAAATCCATTGAGAGGTGACAGGGTTGGGGGTGACGAAAATGTTCCAGACAGTGTGCCAGTCGTTCAGCCTTGTGATTCTATTCAAAATCACTGAGCTGTTTGCTACACTTTAAAATGGTAGACTTTATGATACATGAATGACATCTTGATTCAAAAAAATGTCAATTTCCACACAAGTAGGACACAGATATCTGACATGGTCCCTAATTTTAGAAATTTAACATCTAATTGCGGGTGTCAATAAATATGATTTGAATGAATAAATGCTGAGGTCTGGGTTTCCTCCT
>SJYV01056333.1:864309-943119 GCA_006410875.1 Neotragus pygmaeus
GACAAGTTTACTTTTTAATCAAGCACTCTGACAACCAATTTTAAGTGCCCACCACATGCTAAGCACTTCTGTTAACACAGGCCAAAAAAAAAAAAAGTTCCTAGACATCCAAAAACCAGCCTGGGTCAAAGACCTGGAGATAAAACCCTTCCCTTCCCTACACTATTTTCTCCAGCAGCGGGGTTGGCCTCACCACTTGGCATAGCCCAGAGCCTCAGGTGTCTCAGAACCTGCAGCTCCACCAGTAGCTCAGCAGGCACAGCCTTCGCCCTGCTGCCCTCAAGACACAGGGGCTCCATTCTCTTCCTTGCCATCCTCTCTCATTCTGCAGTTTGCTTTCGATTTGTTGTTACTCTTCGCTCATCATCACGAGGCTCTAGTACAACAGACCAGATGACAAAACAAAGGCTATATACAGCTCCAACCTGGCGCACTGAGCTCCAACTACACACCTGGGCTCACTTCCCTGCTCTGTATTTGAAATGTTCACGTCTTCCTCCTCCAACATCTAGTGATTTAAATTCAAATCGTCTTAAATAAAGTGCCTGCCACCTGCCTTACTTTTAATGCAGTCATCAGTATTTCAATCACCTTCCCATGAGCCGGTCTATATCTCATTAATCACAGCTATCGTCAGGTTCAAATAAGGGGAGACTTTAAAAGGAAAATAAATTACAAACATTTTTTTTAGTTCCTCCCATGTGCCAGACACTGGGCTGGGTGTGGGACTATGGCATCACATTCTTTCTGTCGTCACGCACCGTCTCGGTAATAGCTAAAGCTCAGGAACTCTGAGCTCCAGGGCCATACTTGGGCGTCTGCAGGCAGAACTCTGCTCCTGGTGCCACCCAACCGCTCACCTGTCAGCAGCCCAAGCACCGTCTGCACCTGGTCCAGCAGTAGCTTCCGCAGCTCCTCCTTCCGAGCCACGCTGAGGTCCTCACGGGGACAAGCCAACTCTTCTGAAGTTGTCTTCAGCATGATCAGCCCAAGGGGAGTTGTCACGGGGGACTGGATCAACTGCCAGGAAAAAGTCAGCTCTGAGCAGAGTGTCTGGCTAATTAAGGCATAAAGAAGGCTAACTAATGGTAAATACGAAGTACAGTTGTTCCTCAGTATCCTCAGGGGACTGGTTTCAGGACCCCTGTGGATACTAAGCCAAAAAAAAAACAATCTTTCAGATGGTTTTATCAGAAGATCATATAATGGTGAAGTTCATTCCAGAACCAGTTTGATCTTGTTTACTCATACCTGAAGAAATTTATCATCATTATCAGAAACGTCAGCAATGGAACACCAATGGTTCTTGACATGGCTTTCGTACCACTGACTGGTTGTCATACAAGGATAAGCAGAAAATAAGAGAACTGGAAAGAATTTTAAAGATCCCTTAGTCCCATTCTCACATCTTACAAGGAAAAGAAATGGAGGCTCACAGAAGTGGTAGGAGTTGCTAAAAGTCAAGGTGATGTGGAACAAAAGTCACCACCTCCTGGTTCAGTGTCCCTTCCACAAAGGGGTGTTTCGAAGCCCTAAGGACTGCAAAAGGTGAAAGGAGTCATTTATGAAGGGTGGGAAAAGGGAGGTAGTGGGGAAGAGAGAAAGACAGCTACCCTTTTGGAATCTCCATGAGCATCTGACCTAAAAGTGCTCTTCCAAATTCTCATTTATAATCATTAATTAAATCTCATGGGCACATAGGTAATGTCTGTTCTTCATCAAAGGAAATGATCCCGCAGGCACTGCCTCTCACCAGGGGCCATCCTCATTGCTGCCGACAGGACTCAACTCTCTGCCTCACCTTCCGTTGCTGCTTCACACAAGACACACCACTGACCAACCCACAAAGGGAACCACTCAGACTCCCACCTTCCGGGTCCTTTCCATCTCCGTGGACTTCCCGGCTCCCTTTTTCTTAGAGAACATGGAGAGTAACCACAAGTTCTTTCCAACTTGGAGAGAAGGCAAGTGTGTCAGAGAGCCAGCAAGCCTCTCGCCTCTTAACCCCAAACTCCAGGCTCCTGTCTCCTGCCCTCCTTAGGTCCTTCACACAGTTATTCTCTCTGCCTACAACACTGTTCCTGTTCCCGGGATGCCTACATGGCTCCCTCCATCACCTCCACTCAGGTTTCTGCTCAGATATCTGCTTCATAGAAAAGGCTTTCAGGATCATCCCCTCTAAATAATACTCCTGATATTTCCTCCTCCTCACCTTATATTTAGCTTTTGCACAATACTTTTATTAACTACCTGAAAGAAGTTATTTGCTTATTGCTTACCTATACCTCCCCGCTGGGATTATAAACTCCATGAAGGTGGGTATTTGTTCACTACTATATCCCCCCCATGAAGTGCTTAGTTATTAGTATTGATAGGTGGCTGGTGTTCAACAAATAGTTTACTAAATGCATGCATCTGGACGTTCCTAGTGGTCCAGTGGTTAATAATCTGCCTGCCAACACAGGGGACACGGGTTCGTTCCTGTTTCAGAAGATTCCCACATGTTGTGGAATCTGCCACAATCTGCCCATGTGCCACAACTACTGAAGCCCAAACACCCAGAGCCCGTGCTCAGTAATAAGACAAGCCACTGCAATGAGGAGCCCGCACATCATCACCTAGAGAGTAGGCCCACTCACTGTAACCGGAGAAAGCCTACATGCAGCAACAAAGACCAAGTGCAGCCAAAAATAAAACAAATGCTAATCTCAGAAAAAAAATTTAATAGATGCATGAATTTTCTTTACAATATCAATGCAATAAATCTCTAGATACATGAATCACCATACAAAACGAAATAGTACTGAATGAAGAACTGCTGTGCCACTTTGAGAGGCAATCTGAGAAGAGCAAGATGGATGCTATTGTTGTTTTAATTTGTATCATTCAAATGGTCTGTAGGGAGAAGCAGCCAAACATTAGAAAATGGTACTGTTCAGGAAAATTCTGAACCTGCAGTCACTGAGACTATAATCAACTTTCAAAGATTGTTATTGCTATAATCTGTACATGAAACCCATTTCCTGCACACCCAAGACTGCCTCAATAATATAAAAACACTTCCAACTTTATCACAGGAGTCAAAGAATGAAAGCATCTCCCCCTTGGTTTTTAGGTCCCACCTATTCCCTGATGATTTCCAAATCCTGAACCCAGATCCACATTTCCTAATGGCTCACTTGATGGACGCAGAAGCAACACACAAATCTTAAATGTATTCTCTATGAAACTGAACACACCATCTTCTATCCAAACCCATTTCTTCTTCCTCCATCCCTGGCCTGGAAAATCTACCATCTGAGCCAGAAACCTGGAAGGCAGTCTAGCTTCCTCCTCCCCCATCCCCACAACCCAGTCCCTGCCCAAAGCCTCATGATTCCGCCTCCCCTGTTCCCCACCAAGGTTCAGCAGGCAGCCCCCAGCTCGGCTCAGGCCCCTCAGCTCACTCAGTGTCACCAGCAGCAGCCTTCCTGGCCTCCATTCCTACCTTGCCCTTCTGCCACCCAGAGTTCACACTGTTGCTAGAACTGTCAATCCAGCATAAAACTGTGACCACATTGTCTCCCTTTTCCAAACTCTTCCTCAGTCCTCAAGAAAGGACTGTGAATCAAACACCGATGCCCCCTGCAAGAGCAAGGCCCTTCCTGCCCTGGCTCTGCCCATCAGCCCAGCCTCTCATTCTACCACTTCACCACCTCACATCACCAGCAACACTGGAAACAACACTCAGCTCCGTGAGTCTAAATGCTGTGTCACCACCACATTCTGCATACTCCACTGCGGTCGTTACATATTGTGGGGTAATTATTACTTGCACAGCAATCTTCCCACTAAACTGTAACTTCATCCTGGCACCCAACACCTAAAGCAGCACCCAACAGGGCTTCCAATATTTGCTGGACAAAATTTCACAAGAGGTTATCACAGCAATTGGGGTTCCCCATCCCCCACCTTCTCCACTGCACCAACGTACAACCCATCCGGAGAACAAGGCTTAACCCCACAGAGCCCTCACCACTGCAGGTCTAAAAAAGTCTTAAAATGCCTCCTCCAAACAGAAAAGAATCACTCCTACAAACAAATTATTTGCAAGATCAAGTTTCCCTAAGTATCTCCTTACCTGTAAAATGTTAGTAAAAAAGTCATGGTAGAACATGGGCCAATCTTGACGGCCAATGTCAACAATCACTTTGCAGAGCTTGTTCCGGATGAAGTAAGGTAAGGTTTTGTGGTGAGCCAAGAGGAGTTTGGGCAGGCAGCTACGGATTTCCATCTTATCCTGAGATGGGACCCCAAGCCACATTTTATTGATCAGGTTCTGAAAAACAAGCACACATCTTTTACGTTAACAATCTACTGGTGGCTAAGTGGTAAAGAATCCACCTGTCAATGCAGGAGATGTAAGTTCAATCCCGGGTCGGGAAGATCCCCTGGAGACAGAAACGGCAACCTACTCAAGTATTTTTGCCTGGGAAATCTGACAGAAAGAAGAGCCTGACAGGCTACACTCCACGGGGTCACAAGAGCTGGACACGACTTAGTGACTAAACCACAACGATCTAACACAAAACAAACTGGCTTTCTTCCACCAGCAGCCACCTCCCTCAAACAAGAAACTCTGCTTTTAGACAAAGGTTTGGCGCAATCTGGCAATGAGAATAATAAAATATTCAAATTATATGATACAACAACTTCATTTCTGGGAAAACTGGCAACATAATCTAACGGAAACAAAAAAGAGTGGGTACAAAAGTTTTCTATTTCACTCCTGTGTCTACAGAAACAACTGCAATGCAGGGGCAGAGATCAGTTTGGTGAGTAAAGGTACAGCCACTTACAGGAATATTATATAAAGGTACGCGTAGGGAGGGAGGGACCGAATGCACATGGCATGAGCAACTTGATCCTATAATTCCATTTTTTTTTAAGTATGCACTGGAAGACAATGACTGGAAGACAGTTGACATAAACGAAGATTTCTGTGGTTGGGATGGTATAATGCTAACACCCCTCCTCCCAAACTGCTTTTCTTTCATTATCTCTTTTAAGTAATAACAGGGAAGAGAAAATTATATGTTACCACAGAAGACCTCCCAACCTTACCCATCTTACCTTTTGGTGTCAAGGAGGGAGCACCCTGACAAAGGCAGCACATGGGAAGAAGTNTAATTGGAGATGAACTCAGAGATGCTCTGTCACTCTGATTAAATCATGACTCCTCTATCTACACCTTCAAAAGACTCAGATTCTATGGAAAAATATTACTGCCTTGCTAGTCCTCCTATTGGTCTACACTTTGGTTCTGGTTATAGTCACATATCCA
Organism: Neotragus pygmaeus; assembly: GCA_006410875.1. NCBI lineage: Eukaryota > Metazoa > Chordata > Mammalia > Artiodactyla > Bovidae > Neotragus > Neotragus pygmaeus. The sequence continues at coordinate 869,633 of SJYV01056333.1, forward strand.
TTTCAATGTCTGATTCTGAGCTGGAAGAACCTTTATCATGGGGAGAAATGTTATTGAAATACTAACAATAAAAATGGAATTAAATCAGCTTTCAAAAGTGGAAAATATACAAGGGTGGAGGATAGAATAACTTAATTAAAGATGAGGTAAAGATGTCAATTTTCTCCCAAATTAATCTGTACATTCCATGTAAACAATTAAAATGGAAATTGACAAACTCATCCCCATATTTATATAGAAATATAAACAGCCAAGAAAAGTTCAGATAACTCTTGAAGAAAAATAAAGCTGAAACTTCTGTTCTTCAGAAGACACCATTAAGAGAGTAAGAAAGGCAAATAACAGAATGGGAGGAGGTATTTGAAATCCACATATATCTTGACTGTATAAAGAACTCTCATCAATCAATAAAGAGAAAAGCAAACAACCCAACAGGAAAATGGCATGACAACAACAGCAATACTGTAAACTGTTGCTAAGTATCAAATAGTCTGTAAGCGTTTAAACAGATGCTAGACCTTGGCTGTCCCCCAGGGAAATGCAAACTGCAAATCCCAACGTTTCATCACTAAAACACAGGATAATNAATCCCAACAACAGCAATACTGTAAACTGTTGCTAAGTATCAAATAGTCTGTAAGCATTTAAACAGATGCTAGACCTTGGCTGTCCCCCAGGGAAATGCAAACTGCAAATCCCAACGTTTCATCACTAAAACACAGGATAATGACTAAAATCACAAAGACTGATGACACCAAGTGTTGCAAAGATACAGAGTTAATGGGACTTCCAATATGGTAGCTGAGAGGACACAATCGTACAACCACTTTCACAAGGCGTTTGACGGCATCTGCCAAAGCTGATCACTACCTGCAAAGCCTAAGAGCCAGAAATTCTAGCCAGGGCTATTTACCTAACAGTAATCTGTATTCATGTGTCCCAAGGGACCTCCATGACAATGGTCCTCACAGCACTATTCAAATCAGCCCAAACCAGGAAATGATCCCAATGTCTACCTACAGGAGATGGACACACAAACTGTGGCACATTTATACGAAAGAACACTATACAGTGGGGGCTGCCAAACTTCTGCAAATGGGCTAGACAGTAAACATTTTAAGCTTTTCAGGCCCCATCCAGTCCCTGTCACGTAGTTTTTTCTGCTTCTTTTCTCTTGACAATTTCTTCTCTTCTTTTGCTTTAAAAAAAAAAAAAAATTCTTAGTTCATAGACTGTAAACACAAGCCAGATTTGGTCCCCAGGCCACACACATAGCCTGGTGACCCTTGCTATTTAGCTACAGAAGGTGCTGTTGCTATGAGCGACAACTCAGCTGCATCTCACAAGCAATACTGAGAAGCCAGACACAAAAAGAATACATTTATATAAAGTTCCAACAGGGGCACAGCTAAATTACAGTGTCAGACACCTGGGTAGTAGCTAGCTTGGGCATGGGGTGAGCAGCTGAAAAGGGTAAAGGGAGACTTCCGGGACATGGGTGACTCTCCGTCTCTTGACCTAGGTTCTGGATACAGGCATGTGCTCCCTGGTGAAAATCTACCAGATCTAGCACTAGGTCCCACTGAGATACATGCACAGTGAGCGCTTGCCACTCAACTGATTCAAATAACAAATGGCATAAAATATCTACATCTACTTTCTTAACAGAAGCAAAGAATTATTAAATTCTACAGAATATACTCAACAGAGTACACCGTGAACAGAATTCACTTTGCTCACACCTAGAGCAGAATTCACTCTGCTCACACCTATCGATGAAGGGCATACAGATGAATTTGTGGGGACACATGCCTGTGTGCTCAGGATTCAAGAACCTGAACTCAATTTCTACAAGTCTTCTGGAGGAAATTCATTTTGTGGTTACCTTGTTTTCCTTAAGAGTTCAGTTGAGATGGTCTTGCTGCTCACGAATTTCGAGATTTACTTTGGTTTATATAGTCGTAAAATAAAGGTGCTGTCCTTTATCTGCTAAAAGCTATCTGGTTCTTGGGGGCCGGGTGGCACCATCCTAATTGGAGCCCCACCAGTATTTCACCAGACTTTCCATAGTCTTCTGGTGATGACTCATTCTGCTCTAAATATCATGCTCCTTTCTTAATGGGGTTCCCCATGTACTCTGGTTCCTGATCTAATGAGCAATTCATCCCTAGAGCAGACAAGTGGGTGGACCAAGAACTTAGTAAAGCCTGGGTCTTTTCCCGCTTGAGACAGCAACTCCACTCCCTTCACCCAGGGGACCAACAGCGCCTGGAAAGGGGTATTTCTGAACAGACAGTGTTCAGTCCTTCTAAGGACAGCCCTGAGAAAACAGCAAAAGGTCAAAGTGGAGTTAAGATATTATGTTATTAAGATGGGCATGAATTGGAGATTTAGAATCATAGGCTACTGCAATAGGAAGTGCTATTCTTAAAAAAAAAAAAAATCACCTGGTCCAAATTCTTTATTTTAAGACAAGGAAACTAAACACTGCTTCCCCGCCTCCCCCCGCCCCCCAACCTCCTAAAAGGGAAATGATTTGTCTGAGGCCACAAAGAAATCTGGTAGCCAGCCAAGATTCAAACCCCAAGTTTCCCACTCTGGACCCTCGCCAGACCTTGTCCTATGTCACTCCACTTACANAAAAAAAAAAGTTGTGAAAATACATGAAATTAATACAAAGCTGGGTTGTCTTTATTATTTTTTTAAATGCCTCTCTCCACACAACACAATGACACCAAAAAAAAGAAAAAGCTACCGTATCCAGCTGACTCTTAAAGATAGAAAGGACAAAGCATATAATATTCTTTTGACCCTAAGGTGACCATGAACACTGAGTCTAAAATACCAATAAATAACCTAGCTATGGACACTTTCTTAGGCAGAGAAACTGTCACTGTTGAAGTGCTTAACCTAATGAGTGGATAGATAGCTGTAAGAATATCATTTTTGCCTTATGATGGCTGATTGGTAACTTACTGCCTCTGGGGTACAGCTATACACACATATATCTAAATAGATAGACAGAAAGATAGATAGATAAGATAGATATATCCACGCCACTCACTCAACACTATCCTTACATACAATTACACACACACAATGACAGCTAGAAAAGTANCTTATGATGGCTGATTGGTAACTTACTGCCTCTGGGGTACAGCTATACACACATATATCTAAATAGATAGACAGAAAGATAGATAGATAAGATAGATATATCCAGGCCACTCACTCAACACTATCCTTACATACAATTACACACACACAATGACAGCTAGAAAAGTAGGAAAAGAAAAATCAAGACTAATGTTATAAATACAGAATTGGAAAAAAATGCAAGAGAATTCAAGATGGTTAAGTCCTTTCATGTGAGTTGGTTTTATTTTAAAACACCACCCAAAGAGTCGGAAGTCGGTAAATAAAGAGTAGCAACTCTGGGAGTTTCCAGGAACCCTGTCTACCTCAAGTCACTTGGAAATGGTTTTCTTCCTCCTGAGGCTGCTGGACAGACAGCAGCATTAAGAGTCTATCACCGTGCTTCCAGACATGCTGCCCAGAAGTCATATTTTATGCTGCATGGGTCATAAAATGTAACACAAAGTGGGTAAAAATACAAAGGCAATGACCCTGAGAGATTCTCCAAAGCCCCTGGAAAAGCAGCGAGCACAGCAGCCCATCCTGATCCTACAGTCACTGCTCTGCCAGTGCCCCACCACTCAGGCTAAATGCACCAGGGCAGTCTCATTACAAATCCCAGAGAAGCAAGCTTACGGTGCCCTCTTCCCATAATCAGGCAAACCTTCCCTGGACCCTAGAGGTGAAGCCCGACCAGAGACAATGACCTCTGACTGGAAATGAGGAGCTCTGGGCTCTGTTCTAGACTCTATCACTAACTCACTGAGTCTGAGCCCAAGCGAATCCCTGCTCCTCTCTGATGCTTCAGCCTTCTCCACTTTTAAAAATGACCAATCTGTCTCCAGAGGCTCCCTGCTATCAGCTCTGTCTCTAGAGCACTAACACCACATTTCTGGTGGAGGATGGGTGGGGCCCCTATAATAAAAGGTCTCCCTCCTCTCCCCCACCTAGCATGGAAAGACTGTAATTTATTCTAAGATATCAAAAAAGAAGCAAGAAGTGGTTCCAGCCCACACACTCAAATAAAGCTACGGAGACTAGGTACAAAGAGAACTGAACTAAGGCACGCCTGGTGCTGAGCCCCCGGATTCCCTTTAGCTAGCATTCAAATTAGACATTTGTAGCATTTGGTTATTTAAAACTACTTTAAAATCAGATTAGAATACAAACACGCTAAAATGATACCACTTTTAATGCATGAACACTGAAGATGAGTAACATTTGCACTGCAAACCGAAATTTAAGAGAAAAACAAAAGCATGTCCATTATAAGCTAAAAACAGGACTACAGAGAAATCTGTGTTGGAATATTTTAACAGACTGACTTAAGGGAAAGATCCTTCACCTCCTTTGGTAAAAATCACCAACGATGTTTTTACTGTAAGGTACTTTGGTAGCATAAAACTAGTAAGGGGCTCACTCTGGGAGCGGGAGTTGCATCAACACACCTGAGTAATACGGGAACCTAGGGGAGCAAGCAAAGGGGGGCTTCCGAGCCGGATGTCTGATCCTCCAAGGGGGCCCAGCTTCTGTCAGTACCCCCACTGATAAATGCTCTGGTCCCCTATAGCACACTCCCTTAGAAAAGAAAGGCATGTACAGGGGAGGTCCAAAAGAGACCACCACGTTTAAAATGAAAAGCGATAAGAAGGTACATCCCCCAGGATCTGATGTGATGCTCAAAGGATGCTACAGCCAAAGCTTTACTGACTGGGCACCTGAAAATCCAAACCCTAATCAAGCTTTGGACCAAAGGCAGAAATCAGCCATACCACTTAGCTGGCTAATATAACTTAGAGAAGCCACATGGGCCAGAGAAATGGCTCTACAGAGTCCTGCAGACACAGAAAAAGGCCTCCAAGGAAGTGAAAGCACTGAAGGTCAGTGCAGAGCAGCCAGACATCCAGGGGCAGGCCTGCCAGTTGGGATCAGGAAAAACAGTTTTCACCTTCAAGTTCAGGGGTTAAGTGAAGACTTGGAGACACAGAGAGAAAAACTACTCTAGGACCAAAGTACAGCATGTCTCTGAAGCAGAGATCTCACACTTGAATACCCTTCTAATGTACAGCAGGCTTTAATGAATATCATGCATGTAGATGAATATAAAATTCAGAAAGAGGTTCTAGAAGGTGCTGAGATTCCCAGAAGACCTGAAGTTATCATACCTACATCTCTGTTGTTGAAGCTTCTATTCAACAAAAGTTTCAGAAGGAGAGGAAAAACAGTGGCGATAAGGAAAAAGCAAGAACTGGAGGTAACACCCGTTAAAGGATCTCTGGGCACTAGATAAGATTTCAGCTAGACTTCTACACACCAAAAGTATGATTGTTTTAATGCTTTTTATGAGTTTTTTTTTTTTAATTAAGTCACAGACTTCTTGTAAAAGTTCAACACTGTTGAAATTAAGAGCAAAGCAGGAGGAGGGGTTTCCACATACGGCCAAAGGAAAGAAAATCCATCACTCTGGATTAAAGTGGGCTCTGCTGACTACATCCATTGCAGCTAGGTCTGTAGATCCTACCAGTCACTGACCACCAGGACTGGAGCAAAAAAAAGCCAGAACTCAAGGGGAAACATTCAGGCTTGACCAGTCCAGAGTACCAACTCCTTCCTCCCCTCTGGGGTCTGTTCGTTATAAATGACTCTTTAGAATTCAACATTTCACTTACCTATCTCACGTTTCCTTTCATTGGTTGTACAGTCATGGAAAAACTCTGTCATCAGACTTTCCAATGCCCTGAGAGAGGCTTCTTCAGATGCCTAACAAAGGAATTTGAAAAAAAATCAGCAACTGTATTTTCAGTTCTATGCTCCTCAGTTCCGTCCAGGTCACATTCAACAGTCATAGTAATTTACTTCCTCAAAACATCTTGTCAACTTTCTTCAGATGTATGATATAAGCCAGAAAAATTGCAGGGAATTTCCCACTTGGCTCAGTGCCCAAAGCTTTAGAATACTGTATATATTCATGCTACTGTGCAATTAATTTTCAATTATTTATGTTAAGTAAAAAAGGAGCAATAATTTAAAATTTAATTCTGGAAACATATTAAAAGCAAATTAACAGTCCCTGATTTATTTTAGACTGAACAGGTAGAGTGAAGAGATTCAGAGAGGTCAGGGTGCTTTATAGACTATCTGTCAACAATATATTTGCCCCTTGTCTGAATAGCGTGCCTTAGTTATAGTCGCTCAGTTGTGTCCAACTCTTTGAGACTCCATGGACTGTAGCCTGCCAGGTTCCTCTGTCCATGAAATTCTCCAGGCAAGAATACTGGAGTAGGTAACCATTCCCTTCTCCAGGGGATGTTCCTGACCCAGGGCTCAAACCCAGATCTCCTGCATTGCAGGTGGATTCTTTACCGTAATATGAGCCACCAGAGACTACTGGCCATATTCTGACTCAGAACAACTGTAGTCAAACTGCCACATGGATTTCTGGGGGTGTTCAAAGGGACTTCAGGAGCCAAACATGATCCCTCAACGCTCAATCTCACATGAGCAGCCAACAGAGATTAAGGTGAAGCTAAGAGCCAAGCAGAGAAAGGACTCAAAATAAGAGCACCTCCCAACCACAGACCCGCAGAGAGCCCTACTCTCAGCTGAACCACTCCAGTGGAGAATGAGAAGAGAGGGCCCCCAGGGCTCCTCCTCTCCCTTTTCCATGCGGAGCCCGAAACCCACTTCCTCTTCTCTTACTAAAGGCAGGAACATCAAACACAGCAATGAACTTGAGTCAACACTCATCACATAACCAACCAGTCTATGACAAGGTGAGCGCTGGCAGGCCCTTTGTGAATCTTCACTGGCATTAATCTACCATGAAATGATCAGGAGACTACAGCAGTGCTGATTTCTTAATCGTCTATTAATTTCCTCCTTTCCACCCACCTTCCCCATATCCTCTCCACTACCCCCCGAGTGAGCGCTGACCATCGAAACTGCATTTTAAGGGAATTTCCCTGGTGGCCCAGTGGTCAAGAATACACCTCGCAATGTAGGGGACACAGGTTTGATCCCTAGTCAGGGAACTAAGATTCTGCTGCCGGCCCCTGGGTCACCAACTACTGAGCCCGTGGGCTCTGGAGTCCTGGTATCACAACCAGAGAGTCTGCGCCACGATGGAAGATCCCGCCTGCCGCAGGTAAGACCCATCACAGCCAAATAAATAAACAAGTATTTGTCTAAAAAACTGCATTTAAAAACAAGCCCACATTCAAATGTGTCATGTATCAAACAGTAGTATTAGCAGGGGCCTCTACTTGGTAACTGGTTTTTGAGGAGACTAAGGAACTTGGGCCACTTCTGTGGGTGAACCAGCACTTTTTAGGACTGGTACTAATTACACAGGCTGAATCAGGCTTGAGCCAGCCCATCTACACCACACAGCACATGTAAACATGCCATACAGCACTCGGGGGTCACACTCAAGCAGTGCCAGGCACAGCTGTCCCTCCCACGCTGCGGTCATGGTGACAGCCAGGCAATGACAGCTGAACTCTGACATGCGGGGTGATGAATTACTGCTCAGCAGTTCTAGCACTTGTGAATCTGAAGGACTTTCTTCTCTGAATTTGACGCTAAGTATTAGCCCTCTATTCCTTTTTCAAACCAATACATCAGTTCAACCAAGAAAAATTATTGGATTGCAAGCTGCTTAATTCTAAACTACAAAAATTTTTAATGCAGAAATAACCAGAATGTGGGACAAAAATAAGACTGCAATCCTTTTGTGTGTAGGTTTGTGTTGATCAAAACGGTCTCACTGTTCTCTTACAGACAGATTTTCTAAGTGTTATAAATTCAAATTTCACAATGAATTTATATAAATAATAGAATGCTTTGGTCTCTTCATAGATCAACTTGGTGTACCATTTCATCCGAAAAAATGATTTTCTGTTTTTAAAAGTTTGTGAGAAGATTTGAAAGAACCAAAGAAAAATCTGCTATGTTAAAGTAACTATTTGGCAAAAAAATAATAACCATAAATCAAGACATACTTCTTGAACTAAAGCCAGCTATTTAGCTAAAATAAATCAATAGTTTTCTGGAGCTAAAATAAGTTCCTGAACACTAAAGACACATCTTCAAGTCACATCTGCTACACAAGTGATTCTTTACTTTTGGCCAAAGCATGAAGCTTGTAGGGCCTTTACCAAGGCTAAAACCTGGGCTCGCTGAAGGGGAAGCATGGAGTCTTAACCACTGGGCTACCAGGGAGTCCCTCCACAACTTATTCTTACAGTGAACCACACCAGCGTCGACTAGAAAAAACGTGAACTCATCACATTCAGGCTGTCAAGGTTTATTTCAGAAGAGTTTTTGAGGCAGAAGTTCATGAACTTGACAATCACCGGCCATATATCGAAGGCTGCTGAAGCAAGTTTCTGCCTCCACAGAAAATCCATCTCTATCTCCATTCCAGTCCCATCACACCCAACCTCACAGCTCCAACCCAAGAAGCTAACATTCCCACGGAAAGGAGAAAGATGAACACCCACCAAAACCATAGGATGTGCTTCCTATAAAATGATGGTCGCTATATGAAAAAGGAAACCTCCAAAACTTAACAACCCAGTGCCGTCACCAGGAATTTCTCAACAAGAACAAATAATGTGCTGTTTGCATCTTCAATCACTTCTCTAACTGCAAAAGGAATACCTACCCCACAGGGTGTTAAGAGGATCAAATGAAACGCTCCACGTTAAGCTGCTGGGTAAACTCCTAGGAGCTATCTAATTCACAGTATGGCTGCTATCGTTTTTATTTAGTCCCAGACACCAAACAAAAGCAGACCAAAGCAAAACAAGAGAAGTACTCAGGCTCCTTTCAAACTGGAGAGTCACACCCTAAGGGCTTTCTCCCAAACATATTTAATTTAGTGGGGCTTTTCTAACTGGATTTCAAAACACAACTATTTTGAGGGGAAGGAAAGGAGGTTAAGACTTTTCTAAGGTCACACACACAGTCAGAACAGAGATATAAAGGATAACATTCAAGACCTGCAAATGGTTGAAGGGATACTGGAGAACTATCCCTAATTGGCAAGATGGCCAGCGGACCCCTTGCCAGTTGTTTTAAGCAGGTGGTGAAGCCAGAATTCAGACAGCAATGGGTTAAGAAACTAATGATAAGTAAGCACATGAGACTACACTTTCAAGTAATAAAAGGACAAAGAAATAAAACAAAACCAAGTGCCCTGATGTGGTAGGAAGAGAGGTTTCAACTCCCAAAGGCTATTCAAGCACTGCACTGATTAACTGATGAAGAACATTCAGAATTCAGACACACCTGACTGCTTCCCATCCTGGACACGATTTAAGACCCAGATCTTACAGAACAAAAAAATGAGGTCAGCTAAAAACCAAGCAAGGCACATTCCACACACAATAAAATTCCAGTTACATGGCGGATATAAAATATAAGAGGTAAAACAATAAAGCTTCTAGAAAATATAGATCATCCTCATGACCCGGGGTAGGGAAAAAATTGTTGAAAACACTAAACATAAAGACTGATAAATGGAAATGGTCATCAAATGGCACCATGAAGAGAGTGTAAAAGAAAGCTGCAAAATAGAAAAAGATATCATCAATATGGTAACAGAGAACTCAGCGTAAAATAATCTCTACAAATCAATAAGGAAGAGATAAATGACTCAATTTTTTTCAACAGGCTAATAGGTATAAAAGAGGATACTCCAAAAGCTGATACATAGAACAAGCACTCAACCTCATTAATCATCATAGAAACGTAAATTAAAAACAATATAATGCCACAGATCTATCAGAACAGCTAAAGTTTAAAAGACAGTAACAGGTATTGCTGAAGATGCTGCTGGTGGGACTATAAACTGGTATAACCATTTTGGAAAATGAACACATGCATACTTTATGACCCTGTAATTCTACTCCTTGACAATATAGCCAACAGAAATTTGTACCCCACGAAACGTACACAAATGTTCACAATACCACTATTCATAATATCCAGAGAGTCCAAAGAACCCAATGTCCACCACCAGTGGGATGGATAAGTTGTGGTTTATTCATCAGGAAGATGTTATAACAGTAGAAACGAATGAATATTGCTACATACAACAACATGGGTGTGTTTCACAAACAAAGCTGAATGAAAGAAGCCAAGACGCATCCAACCTTTATTATTTGTTTTATGCTAACTTTTAAAAATGAGCAAAACAAATCCATGGTGTTACAGAATGCATGCGTGCTCAGTTGCGTCCGACTCTTTGCATCCCCATCAACTGTAGCCTGCCAGGCTTCTCTGTCCATGGAATTTTCCAGGCAAGAATACTGGAGTGGGTTGCCATTTCCTACTCCAGGGGATCTTCCCGACCCAGGGATCGAACCCATGTCTCTTGGGTCTCCTGTATTAGCAGGCAGGTTCTTTACCACTGAGCCACCTGGGAAGCCCTATAATCAGAAGAGTGATTATTAGCCTTTGGGGAGGAGGGATTCTGGGATGCTGGTAATATTCTGTTTTCTTGATCTGAAAGTTACACAAGGATGACTGCTTTATGCACTTTATAAGTACATACACACAAGTTTTGAAACTTAAAAGGAATACTTATTTTCAACATTCAGGTTGGCGTCTGCAGACTCTGATTTTAGAAACTGTGTTTTTTCCTCTAATAGCACAATTATTAAGAGCAGTCTGGGGACCCAGAGGAGAAGTCTGAGCATGAGACTCCTAAATTCCTAGGAATCATCACCTATTTCTCCTCAAAGCTGCAAGGATGACAACAGAAAAGTTACAAACCCATAAGTCTATATTTCCCTTAGACTTCCCTCAATAGCAAATTTAGACAGGATGGTGAATTAAATGTGGCTCATAATACACTCGTGAAGACCTATGTACATATCTAAAAAAAATCTTTTCTGTCCCAGAAAGAGTTAAAATCTGCCAAGTGGAGCTTTCAACTGTTCCTGTCCTAACTTTATCTGCTTTTTTATGGCACTGCTCATAGTCTAGCAGTTCAGAGACTATACTATATGACTGATTTATTTATTAAGGCAACCAAGACTCACAATTACCTAAAAACTTACGCAAAAAAAATTGAGAGAAGGGGAAGGTCCACATGATTTGAAATCTTCTGACTCTTCCGCACTACCACTTCTACCAGGCCCTAACCCCTCCTGCCTAGATTATTGGAACTTTTACCTAGTCATCCTGATGTCAGCTTTCCCAATTCCATCTGTACTTCACTGCCAGATAAATGCTTCTAAATAGCCATTTTCTGCCCCAGTTAACCCAAATCTAGCTTTCAAGAGACTTTATATGTGGACCAACCGAGATGTTCAGTTAACTCTTCAAGAAAACAATCTCAATATTCACTAAATAACGAATACTGCATTAGGTCCTTGAGATACAGAAGACTGTCCTTGACTTCCAAGAACTGGAGATGGCCTGGGGAGCCCGGGTTGGGGGAGCGAGGGTAGAGACTATGGGGGTGGCAGAAAAGTAGAATATGATGGTTTATATCCTACAGTAGTGACGTATGGGTAAATACCTTTAGAAGCCCTAACAGAACTGAGAGACACAGGGAAAGCTTCACAGAGATGACAAAATACTTTGGGATTTGAAGAATGCAGACAACGTTTACTAGCAGGAAAGCATGCCTATGCCTGATTCACTGTTACTCAAGACAGGAAGCCATCACTCCGGTCTGAATATTCATGGTCTCCAGAACAAATAGCTATTCCCATCCTGCACTTGCTCCTTGGTCTGATGAAGAACTCGTCTGCCAGTGCAGAAGATGGAAGAGACTCGAGTAGGATCTCTAGGTCAGGAAGATCCCCTGAAGAGGGGCATGGCAACCCTCTCTAGTATTCTTGCCGGGAGAATCCCATGGACAGACGAGCCTGACAGGCTACAGTCCATAGGGTCACACAGGGTAGGACAAAACTGAAGCAACTTAGCACGTACGCACTGCAATTCACAGTTCAACCTTCATGAAATTTCTTATGAAGTTTTCAGTACAGACCCCTCCCTTGTTTTCATCTTCTGTATTTCCTGGTATGCGGCATCACAGAATTCTGCCCATGGCAATGTTCTCGGCTCACTTCAGAATGGCACCACTAAAGAGCACAAGCTCTGGTGTCGGGTTCCTTGGGTTCAAATCAGAACACATCTCAACCTCGGCCTAGTTATTTAACCTGTCACTCTCCTCTTACGCACAACTAGGAATAATAAGAAAACCTAACTCATGAGACTGTTCTGAGGATTAAAGAAAATAATCTGTGTAAAGCATGTAGTAAACATAATGCCAGGAATAAAGTAAGGATGTGAAGTCACATCTGTACCTGTTAATAATTCATAGATACCAGGCCTCTTTCTCTAATGAGAACATAAAACTGTGTGGAAAGATTCTGCCTAATGCGTTCCTACTTCCTGTAACAGCCAGTATGGTGGTAGGAGTAGTGTCAGTCGCTGAGTCATGTCTGACTCTTGGCAACCCCATGGACTGTAGCCCACCAGGCTCCTCTGTCCGTGGGATTCACCAGGCAAGAGTACTGGAGTGGCTTGCTATTCTCTTCTCCAGGGGATCTTCTCAACCCAGGGACAGAATCTGGGTTTCCCGCATTGCAGGCAGATTCTTCACCATCTCAGCCCCAAGAAGCCAGTATAGACTGGCACTCAAATATCTTACAGACCAAATTCAGGAGAGTAAAAGGAACAAGTAGACTGTTGATATCGTTTCTCACGAATAATGGTAATTCCTCCAAACGCATATGACTGTGCTTTAATTTCCCCCTTTGAAGAGCTCTGATCATAATGACTTTTGCTCACAAGCACTCAATGATTAGGTTCTGAAAACCAGGAGACTGCTAACAATTTATCGTAAAAACACTGAGACTGACAATGGATAATATTGTGCTTTGTCTCCTAAGACAAGACACTCAGATGACAGTTTTCTCAAATCCTGATTAATCTGCAATGTTTTACCTAATTGCCTCTAGAACACCCCTCTGTAAAGCAAAACCTTTTTATAAAATTGGTACTGGGGAAAAAAAAAGACTCTTTCTTTAAAAGAAGGTTGTTAATCGAGCTTTTCATCACCTTTGCCAAGAGCTACATTTTGTCTATTCTTCAATGAGATGAATCACATGAGCCTTCTGTACTCAGGTTGATGCTTGCTTGATAGTAAACCTAAATACGAGGGATGAGGGCAAGCATATGGCAGAGTCTGAGCTCAAAGATTCCTATAGCAGATCCAAAACATTTTACTACTCTAGTTGCTTCTATCTAAAGAAGGTTCCAGAGAAAAATGATGCTATACTAACTGTTGACCAAGGTTAAAAATAAAAAGTATGCAAAAGACACCTGGTGTGTTAATAAGAGATTTCATTAGCAAAGAAATTCAACCTCATGTAAACTCTGGAAGCTAAGAGGATTACCACAGATGTCTAAACTCTCAAAAGAAAATTCACATTCTTCCCTGCACCCTTCACCACTGCAAAGAAAACTGATGAGGGAACATCTCCTTGGCCTTTAGGCCTGCATATAAATGTGAGATGAAATACTAAGCTTAAAATAACACACAATGGAAATCAATGTGACATCCATCCGTCCATCCCTTCCTGCAGGCAGTTCAAAACGCCAGGAAGCACACCAGGGAAGACCCAGGCAGGAGAAGTGTGCGCAGAACAAGACTTCGCACCCTTCCCATCACTGCTCTTTGTATTTTAAAGGACAGCGTCTGCAGACTGAGACACAAACTAAACAAACCATGATGAACTAGAAAACTCATTTTATTTCTCTAAAAGCAAACTGATGAAACCAGCTGAATCTTCAAAGTCTAACACTCAGGTTGTTGAATGCTGAGACAACAGATACATAGTGGAGTAATTAAGTTATAAACAAAAGTTGCAGGGCAAGAGTGGCCGGGGGCGGGGGGGGGGGGGGGCNGTGTGCCGCAGTCACCATCTCCCGAGGTCGGTTCTGTGTGCCAGGTTCACCCTGTGCCGTTATCCGTGCTGTGTGCCTCGGTTGCTCTTCATTGTGGTTTGGACTGCATGCCGCGGTCGCCCTGCACTGAGGTCCAGGCTGTGTTCCACCTTCAGCTTGTGACAATTTCCGGTCCCTGTGCTGCGGTCCCTTTGTTCCGAAGTCTGGGCTGTGTACCACGGTGACCCTGTTCCGAGTCCGGGCTGTCTGCCACGGTAGCCTTCTCTAGAGGTCTGGGCTGTGTGCCGCAGTCCCCCTGTTCCAAGGTCTGTGTTGTGTGCTGCGGTCACCATCTCCTGAGGTCCGGGCTGTGTGCCATAGTTGCCCTATGCCGAGGTCTGGCCTGTGTTCCGCCCTCAGCTTGCGACCTGTTCCCGGCTATGTGCCACGGTTCCTCTTTGCCAAGGTCCGGGCTGTGTGCCATGGTAGCCTTCTTCAGAAGTCAGGCCTGTTTGCCGTGGTACCCCTGTGCCACAGGTCTGGGCTGTGTGCCACGGTCGCCCTGAGCCGATGTCCGGCCTGTGCTACGCAGTCGCCCTGTGCCGAGGTCCGGCCTGTGTGCCACAGTCACCCTGCACCGCGGTCCATGCTGTGTGCCATGGTAGCCTTGTGCCGAGTTCTGGGATGTGTGCCGCAGTAGCCCTGTGCTGAAATCCAGGTTGTGTGTCACAGTCGCCATCTCCCAAGATCTATGCTGTGTGCCAGGGTTGCCATGCGCCGATGTCCATGCTGTGTGCCTTGGTTGCTTTTCACTGAGGTTCTGGCTGTATGCCATGATCACCCTGCACCGAGGGATTGAGACGAGTTCCAGGCTCTGTGCCGCATTCCCTCTGTGCCTAGGTCCAGTCTGTGTGCCATGGTCACCCTGTTATGAGGTCCGGGCTGTGTGCCACGGTAGCCTTCAATAGAGGTCTGGGCTGTGTACCGTGGTCACCCTGAGCCAAGTCCGGGTTGAGTGCTGCTGTTGCCCTGAGGCGAGGTCCAGCCTGTGTTCAGCGGTCGCCCTGCACCGAGGTTCGGCCTGTGTGCCATCGTCACCATGCTCCGAGGTCCAGGGCTGTGTTCCGTGGTCAGCTAGGGACGAGTTCTGGGCTGAGTGCTACAGTCGCCCTGTGCTGAGGTCCAGGGCTGTGTTCCGTGGTCAGCTAGGGACGAGTTCTGGGCTGTGTGCCGCGGTCGCCCTGCGCCGAGGTCCAGGCTGTGTTCTGCCCTCGGCTTGTGATGAGTTCCAGGCTCTGTGCCACAGTCACTCTCTGCCGAGGTCCGGGCTGTATGCCACAATCGCCCTGCGCCAATGTTCGTGCTGTGTGCCACAGTCGCCCTGCACTGAGATCCGGGCTGTGTTCCACGGTCGGCTAGCGACGAGTTCCGGGCTGTGTGACGCATTTGCCCTTCAATAAGTTTTGGGCTGAGTGCCTCGGTCACCCTTCGCCGAGGTCCGGAATTTGTTCCTTGTTCTTCTGTGACAAGGTCCAGCTTGTGTGCCGTAGTCACCCTACGCTGAGGTCCGGGCTGTGTTCCGCCGTCGGCTAGCGACGAGTTCCGGGCTCTGTGCTGTGGTCACCCTGCACAGATTTCTGGGCTGTTTGCTGCGGTCACCCTTCACTGAGGTTTGGGCTGTGTACCGCAGTAGCCCTGCGCCGATGTTTGGCTGTGTGCCGCGGTCGCCATGTGCCGAGGTCCGGGCTGTGTTTTGCGGTCAGCTGGCGATGATTTCCGAGCTGTGTGCCAGAGTCGCCCTTTACTAATTTTGGGCCGTGCGCCGCCATCACCCTGAGCCGAGGTCTGGGTTGTGTGCTACGGTCGCCCTGTGCCGTGTTATGGCCTGTGTGCCGCGGTCGCCCTGTGCCGACTTCCAGGCTGTGTTCGCGGTTGGTTAGCGATGAGTTCCGAGCTCTATGCCACTGTCGCCCTAAACAGATTTCTGGGCTGTGTGCCGCAGTCGCCCTTCACTGACTTTCGGCCTGTGTGCCGCGGTCTCCCTGTGCCGAGGTCCAGGCTGTGTTCCCCGGTCGGCTGGAGACAAGTTCCATCCTGTTTGCCATGGTNCGGAACAAATTTTCTACTGATGGAAATACAGGGAACGCCACATCATGTTCTGGGAGAACAAAGCCCAGGCAGATGTACTTATCACAACTCTATGAACATGTGTCTGCAACTAACTACTGAAGTTACACATGTGCCTACAAAGGCTCCTGGCTGTCTCGCCTACAGCTTAAATCTGAATGATATTTGCCCTTTGAGAGTAACTACAGACATACCTTTGTATGATATCACCATGCAGATACTTAATATTTGATTAAAACATATACTGCGGCTACATCTAAACATATTTCTAACCATTAAAAGGCACCTTTCTGCTTTAGTCTAAATTTATCATAAAGTTGATCAACGGCAAGACATGCCCCCCTCCAGCTCCCAGTATTTCTTGGGTCTGCAGACAGTGCCCAGTCAGATTCTGTTTCTTCCATGAACAAAAGGTTCTGTTGACAGCTGAGGACTGGGAGTGAGGAGCATTATGACAGCCCAGCGTCTGAGCCAGGAAGCCCAACTGATCCCACTGCGGTCACGAGAAAGTCAAAGCAGTGTATTCTGTCCCCACGGGGACCAATTAGAGGAAACATCTCGTACCCAGAAGACACTGTGTTTTATGCTGGGAAAACCTTATCCCTGTACTACTGGACAAGCTATAAAAACAAGAGGCACCAATTAGCTATGAATGGACAGGTGCACTGGTTTCAAAAATTTCCAGCAAATCTAAAGAAAACTACAGAGTCATCACAAGTAACTCATACCTGATTCTAGACTAGATATTACACTGGAGGGGGGAAAAAATGCTATAAAGAACTTAATTTGGCAAACTGACAAAATTGGAATACAGATGGCATATCAAACTACTGAATCAATGTTAAATTAATTAAAGTTGACAGCTGCACCATGGTTATGTAAGAGAATATTTCTATCAGGAAATACACTATACAGGGGCAATGGACCATAACATAGGCAACTTACTCTCAAATGATTCAGAAACTATCATGTGCATGTACGTATATGCATATATATACATATATAATAGATACAGAGAGGACGTGCGAATAATAAAGCAAGCATGGCAAAATGTTAACAAACGGTGAGTTTGTAGAAAGAGTATTAAGAGTGTTCCTGGTACTCTTTCTTTGCCAGATTGGTCAATTTGAAATTTTTCCAAGTGAAGTTTTTTAAAATCTCATCTGTTGGATTGGTATACTCCATCTTGCTCCACATTGCTCCAAGTTAGCTAGTCAAAGAGGAAAGAAAAAGTGAGAAGAGCATACAATAAGGGAAGAAATTATTTTACTTTCTCAGATGCCAGATTTATTATCTCACACAGTTTCTGAAAAAAGATAATACCTAGGTCAGACATTAAAAATTTTGCATCTGCTGGTTGGACAAGAACCACATCCCACTAGGAGCTAAAATACATACAATTTATATCCTTATTTATTTATATTCTAGTCAGAAGGCTTTAATTAGACAGCCAAAAAAGTAAATGATAAAAATAGTTATTCTGCAAGAAACTGTCTAAAATAAATGAGTAATACAACCAAGACTAGGCTCTCTCTTCACAATCCCATCTGCTGCTCTTTCCCAGGTACATATCCCAGGAGGACGAATGTTTACATCTGCATGCGGAGTCAATTAAACTCAAAAGATACTCACTGAGCACATTTTAACACAAGGCATGCTACCAAGAATTCCTAAATCAGGACCATGGAATCTTAAGAGAGAAATAAAACAAACCCCAAAGAACAGCAAGTCAACCTCCTTTTATAGATCAGGAAAATAAAGCTCAGAGAGAGCATCTTGCCCCAAGTCGGCCAGCTACTGGTCAAGTCACTGGGCAGGGCCACCAGAGTCCTTTCCCAGCCGTAGCTCCTCTACCCCTTGAAGAAGCGCAGAGGTGTTCTGCTCCAAGAGCTGTAGGGATGGCGAATGACCGCTGTTACCCTGCCTCTGATGAAATCAGGAAGTGGATGGGTGCGGGGCTGATGAACCACCATAAAAACAGGCCGCAAACGTGAATCACAATTACCACTGCAGCTCAAACGTAACTGACTTCATCTCACTGCTGCTGCAACCGGAACTGTTTAGGAGCAAGTCTCCTGTAAATCCCGTACCACATGCCTCCTAAATTACTCTGGAACAGAACTGGCTTTTTAAATAACAGTTAAAATAACGGTTTGAAATTTTGGCAAACATCTCCAGGCTGTATTACAGAGTGCTGGAATCTGGGAGAGCATAATCACTTCCTTTCCCTCGCCCTAGTTCTATCCATCGATATATAATCATTTCTTTTCCCTCACCCTAGCTCTATCCGTTGATATAATCTCAAGAGACGAAGTACAGGTCAAAGTCTAATGTCCTCCTCAGGATGGGCAAAGCTGCAGCCTCCTTCCTGTTCTGAACTGCCCCAGCCTGCCCAGGTCCAGCCACGACAGAAGGCAGGACATAGAGCAACATGAGCTTCTCCTGCGGGGAGGCAGGTGAGAGGCTTGAAAGCTGGGTAGTTTTGATAAAATGACTTTCTACCTGGTAGATGCAGGCCATGTTACTAGGCTCCCCGCCACCACACACTCATCATAAACAAATCAGTGATCAATCTCTCCTGCGGGAAGGAAAAAAGTGAGGTGGGAGACAGAGCCCAGAAGAATCTGCTCCAGTGCAACTCCCACCTCGGGTACAGACGACAATCCCCCAAATGGGCACCAAAGCAGGAATGAAGGGACACAGAAAAGGAGCTCTTTACATGAGAAATGACTGAACAGGCTTCATGCAAGCCAGTGCTAACACTAAGAGGTCCTCGTCCACAGAGAAAATGCCAGGTAAGAGGCAGGCCCCACTCCAGAGTACAGCCTACATGACTTTGGGCAAATCCTGCAAGCTGTTGGACAGGCATCCTCAGACTAAATGCAATCAGGTGTGTGTCATGCAGTTGATGATAAAAGGAAAATGCAAAGTGTTAAATTGCTCAGTCGTGTTCGACTCTTTGCAACCCCCAGGGACTGCTGCCCACCAGGCTCCTCCATCCATGGAATTCTCCAGGCAAGAATCCTGGAGTGGGTTTGCCATTCCCTTCACCAGAGGATCTTCCCAACCCACGGATCGAACCCAGATGTCCTGCATTGCAAGCAGATTCTTTACTCTCTGAGCCACCAGGGAAGTTGATGATAAAGCACTATGTAAATGTTAGCTAATATAGTTATCCCTCTCTCACTATACGTTACTCTCAGCCCACCCTCCATGTCTGGATATGCTTTTATGAAGACAAAGTCCCCTAAAGTTGTCGTTGGCTTGTCCCTCTCAATACACCCTGCACCACCTTAATACTGTAATTCTTAATTTACAATCAGTCACGTCACTTTAAGGCTCTCAAAGTACCACTGCTAACTGCCCAAGGATGCTGATGTTTCCCACACAACATAAACCACGATGCCCATGAGAGAAGCTGCCAGAGGCCCTCCAAGGGTGCTGCATGCTGCAGGAAGTGTGGTGCTGCTGCACAAGCAGAGATGTGCGCTTGGTAGGAAGCGACGCTTCCTGGCTGGGAGCTCTAGATGCTCCTCCCGTCACCACAGATGACCACGAGCCATCAGGAAAGAAGACACCATGTGCTCTGCTAAGAGCAGCTCTCTCGGCCAGGGACTCTCCTGGATGCTGGGTTCCGCACCGCTCTACTAGTCGATGCAGCCGTCTTTTAAGTTTTACTTTCAAGAATAAGCTTGGTACTCATGACTGTGATTTTGTTTAAAAGCTCTAACTTTTACAATATGGAAAGCTACTGTAATATTGAAACCATACTGATCCTGTGCCTCCAGCCCTTTGAAGATTCACTGGGTTACAAAGGCAGAACAGTGGCAGTTCCAGGGGTGTTTTTCAAAACTGAAATATATTCCGGAAATTCTAGACTTTGAAGCTTATGGTTGGACCTGTACAAGTCCAGTATTTGGTCACCATGATGAAGCATTTCTCCATAATTTAGAGATAAGACAAACAAGACTTCCCTCTGAGGGTTATTTAATAAAATCAACATATAATGCTGGAGTCGAGATCAGAAGTTTTCAAAGCGACCTTAAGGAGATAGACTGGCCCCAAAGTTCCAATAGATTCTCCTGGAACCTAATGGAAGATATTTATAGAACTAAAGGAAGCACATACAGGGGAGATTGATAAGAAATAAGACAGAATAGGCAGGAACAGTGGGCAGTAACTCCTCCTTACTAAGAAGAAACTGCTGTGGTCCAAGAACATGGATCACAAACTCCTTGAAGACGAGAACTGTTCCTATTCACCTGAGCATCTCTGGGATCCAGTACAATGTCAAGCACAAAGTAGCAACTCAGGACAAGAGAGCCCCACTGTGCACACTCTGGGAAGCCAGGACTATGGTGACAGCTTTCACAAAGGAGTTCCCTGTGCTCTGCTCTGACATGTCATTTGGAAACGTTCCCCAGTTCTCCATGACCCATACTCTGAAGACCCAAGTCCCTCCTGGCCTGATACTCCAGCCCCATTCTATTTTCCTTTCCAGTTTGGTTTTCCATTCCTTTTTTNGTGTGAAGAAGGCTGAGCGCCGAAGAATTGATGCCTTTGAACTGTGGTGTTGGAGAAGACTCTTGAGAGTCCCTTGGACTGCAAGGAGATCAACCCTGGATGTTCTTTGGAAGGACTGATGCTAAAGCTGAAACTCCAGTACTTTGGCCACCTCATGCAAAGAGTTGACTCATTGGAAATGACTTTGATGCTGGGAAGGATTGGGGGCAGGAGGAGAAGGGGACAACAGAGGATGAGATGGCTGGACGGCATCACTGACTCGATGGACATGAATCTGAGTGAACTCTGGGAGTTGGTGATGGACAGGGAGGCTTGGCGTGCTGCGATTCAAGGGGTCGCAAAGAGTCGGACACGACTGAGCAACTGAACTGAACTGAGCTGATGGGCAACAGTCCAAAGCCAAGGGATAGAAATTCCACACCACTGCAACTGTGTGCACCCTTCCACTGTTACTGGGAAGGCTGGACACTACCAATCCTGGGAATGCCTTAAAAGTGAATTGTCACAGCATAACCACGAAGGGTATGGGCTCTCCAGATCTGTGTCTGACCTCTAACCTGTGTCTGACCTCTAACTTCACCACTTACTTGGTGCATGACCTTGAACAAATGACTTCATCTCTCTGAGCCTCAGGTACTTCACTTGCAAAATGGATTTACAACAGTCTCCCCCCACTCTATAGATAGTTATGAGAAGTCAATGACATAACACACAAATCCACTGGCACCCTTAACTATAAAGGAGCAAAACTATTCACTATTTTTTTCATTGATGAGTCAGTAACCTTTAAAAAAAGGAAGACACCAAAGAAACAAAAATTCCAAATAAGAGTCAACTAAATGCTCAAAAAAATTCCAAGAATGCCACCATCTTCACCAGGGCTACAAACAAAGACTATAAGAATGGTGCCGTCCTCTTCCAGGCTTCTGTTTGTGTTTGGCACAACACAGGTTGGAACCAAACCCACAATTGCAGCAGCGAAAGCTGTTTGGTTTGCTTTTGTTTAAGGAAATAATATTACACAGAACCCCAATACATACCACAAACTCAATCAAAGACTGCTGAATTAACAGGGATGAACGGGAGAATTGAAACACCTATCCAGCATTCAGGACCTCTCCAAGAAACCACCACACTAAAATTCCTAGCATTAAAGCCCTTCCAGCTTTGATTCAGGTTCCACCAAGTATGGCAAGTTTTCTTCAGGTAATAAATGGTTGTTAAAAGACTGGTTTACAAATTCTCTAAATATCCTTCAACTGGAAGCCTCTCACTACCACCCAGGGTCTCTGCCATCTGACCATCACAGGTGATCCAGTCACCCCGTCACCTGGCCTTGACCTGCCCCTTGGACCTCACCGGGCCCACACTCCCTCTTCCAGTTTCCTCACAATCCTGGGCCCCATCTTCTCCACACAACACCTCCACGTCTTCTCAGATGCCATTCCCACCTTCCCTACCTAGAGAACTCCTATCTATGCATTTTTCAAGACTCCTTGAAAAACGGCACCACCTCCGTGAAACCTACTGAAGTTTCCCCGGCTGGGCCAGTCATTCTTTGTGGGCTTCCTAACATTACACAGAAGACGGTGGACTGAAATGACCTCTTTGACTTGCATACAATGCTGGTGAGACTGAAAACCAGTATCACCACAATGGAAGACGATTTAGCAACATCTACAAAAATTTATGCACAGACAGCTTCATCCAGCAAGTATACTTTCAGCAGTTCCCCCCGCCCAAAGTTTACGTGTTAAAGATCCTCAGGTCAACACTTTATAAAACAAAAGATTGGGAACAACCTAAATTTCCATCAATGCAAGATTAGTTAAATAAGGTACATCCACATCATGGAATACTATGCAACTGTGAAACAATATACCAGTAAGTACAGTATGCTAACCATTAGTAGAGGTAGAATGGCTAAGAGAAAAATACACAAACACACATACTCTCTCTCTCGTTTACACTGGCAATGGTGGATGCTTCTGAAGAGAATGCAGTACTGGGGGCAGGGGAACAAAAAGAGGCCGACTTTTCTCTGTACACTCTATTTCATCATTTAAATTTTGTACCTTGTTCACTTATTTAAAAAGAGAGAGAGAGATCGAGAGAAAAAAGAAATTTCCTGCTAGGTCCCTCCAGTGGCCTGGAGTGCAGAGGCAAAGATTACTTCCAATTCATCTCTATTCCCAGGGTCTACCTAAGCACACAGCAGGCACTTAATAAACACCTGTCACAGGAGTTACTTTAATTCTTTCTCTTATGCTAAGTGAAGCTGTAAACTAGTTACCCAATCGTGATAACCTAAAAACCTAACATTTACTTAGCACATGGTGCACACCAGGCACTGTTCTACAGGCGTCAGTCGCTCAGTCATGTCTGACTCTTTGTAACCCCGCGGACTACAGACCACCAGGCTCCCCTGTCCATGGGATTCTCCCAGCAAGAATGCCATGCCCTTCTGCAGGAGGTCTTCCCAACCCAGGGATCGAACCTGGGTCTCCTACATGGCAGGCAGTTTCTTTACCGACTGAGCCACCAGGGAAGCCCTGTCCTAACTTGGTGCTTGGTGTACTTATGGAACCATATATAGCTTCTGTGGTCAATTCTTCTGTGGGCAAGTCAGTATCTTGTTTTCATTAGTAAACAAGTTAATCACTTCCCCAGAGTGTCCTGATGAACTGGCATCAACTCCTTTAATCCTCGTACACAATCCCACTGCACAGACAGGAAACAGAAAAGGATTAAGTGACCTGTCCCAGGTCATATACTTGGTGAAGTGGAAGAGCCAGGATTCAAACTCAGGCCCCAAACCCATGTTGTTAAACAAGAGGCTATACTAGTCTCCAGATATCTAGGAATGTATTAAAATCACTAAACACTGAATGCATTCCTTTCTGAATACTTACTGCAAAAATCAGTCCTTAACTGCTTAATCATAAGTAATGCTGAAATAAAATGAGGTCACTGCCTACTTGGGGGGACTGAGGTATCTCTAACCCAAGTGCTGATCACTGGCTTTGCTGATTCACACTGACCCCACCCCCTCTGGGAAAGTGATTGACGTGTTGACTAATGAAAACAAGACATTGACTTGCCCACAGAAGAATTTACCACAGAAGCTATATATGGTTTCATAAATACAATCCTCCATCTACACTGAGCATTCCATCTCAGTGAGTATCTATCTGATCAAACTCTGAAGGCCCTTGGAAAAACTTCCATGTAAAAAATGAAAAACCAAACACACAAAACTTCCCCCACTTCCCAGGACTTCCAGTGAAGAGATCAAACATGAACAATAGATGCTCCGGCCCCTCTCTGTCTGTCCTTGCTGTCCCCAATACCAATCTTACTTTTAAGCAAAAATTCACCCATTTCCTGAATTCTTGTGCATTAGATACTGTCAAAAACTTATTCATTTTTAGGCTATTTTGTTGCCTTTTTTTTTAATGACACAGAGGGAGGCGCCTTACCTAAAGTTCTTCAAATCATGCTGCTGTAGAGGGTAACTTTGAGAAGGGCTTCCTGTATATTCCCGGCCATGGAATGTGCTTTCATTTCATTGGCTTTCACTCTCCAAGCACCATACTCTTTCTGTCTTTGTCCTTATTTTAGGTTTCCTCCTCCCTGGAAGGCCTGTGGCCCTCTGTCACCACCAACAATCACAAACTAGGGATGGGAAAACTTGACCAGTAAATATGCTGAATTAAGACTATTTAATAGATGGACTGTCAATTTTCAAACTCTAATATTAACACATAGATTCAATCTGAATTTTACTTAATCTAATTCATCTTTTTTTCTGCTTTAAATGATCCTGAGAGGCCATATATATTGTGAGAATTGGAATATTTCCTGCCGTATCAATAAACAAGGATGTCACAGTCATCAGCGATTCCAGCCCTTCAGGCTCAGGAAGGAGAGAAGTAGCTGTGATCTGACAGTCATTAGACTGCAGCCACTCCCGCTGGGAGCTCACCAGCGGTCAGCAGTGAAAACACGGGACACCGGCCCCAGGATAGTTGAGACGCATTTGAAAGGAATGATTTCAGTGAGCCCAGACTCCTGCATCTTACCATACATAGAAAAAGAAATGGCTAAATTTCTTAACTTGGGGTATCAGATTTTCTTTGCTATTCAGTCACTAAGTCGTGTCTGACTCTTTGCAATGCCATGGACTGCAGCACCTCAGG
This sequence comes from Neotragus pygmaeus, assembly GCA_006410875.1. NCBI lineage: Eukaryota > Metazoa > Chordata > Mammalia > Artiodactyla > Bovidae > Neotragus > Neotragus pygmaeus. The sequence continues at coordinate 894,526 of SJYV01056333.1, forward strand.
CTTCTTTGTCCTTCCCTGTCCTTCACTATCTGCCAGAGTTTGCTCGAATTTACGTCCATTGGTTTTCTTTAATTAACAGTGATCCTCTGATGCTCAGACTGCCTGCCCTTTGTTGCTAAGACTTCCGTATAACCTGACTCCTCCCCTCACCTCTTTGGAAGAGTTCTGTCAGGACTACTTAAGATGCTGGCTCCCAGGCTTAGGTCCTTACAGTCTTCACCAAATAAAACATAACTGTCAACTTTTAGGTTGTGACTCTGTTCTAAGTTGAATATTATTCCATATATATGAGACATCAGAATAAGCACAGCTATGGAGACAGAAAGCAGCTTTGTGGCTGTCAGGGGTTAGAAAGAGGGAGAAATGGGGAGTGACTTTTCCTGGGTACAGGGTTTCCAAAGGAGAGTCAGAAAGCTCTAGAACTAGAGAGTGGTGGTAGTTGCATAACATGGTGAATGTAGTTTTAATGTCACTAAACTGTACACATCAACATGGTCAACTTTCTGTTATATATATCATGCCGTGCTAAGTCACTTCATTCATGTCCAACTCATTGCGACCCTATGGACTATAGCCCACCAGGCTCCCCTGTCCATAGGGATTCTCCAGGCAAGAATACTGGAGTGGGTTGCCATACCCTACTCCAGGGCATCTTCCCGACCCAGTGATCAAATCCATGTCTCCTGCGGCTCCCACGTTATAAGCAGATTCTTTACTGCTGAGCCACTGGGGAAGCCCTTCTATTATGTTTTCAGTTCAGTTCAGTCGCTCAGTCATGTCCGACTCTGCGACCCCATGAATCACAGCACACCAGGCCTCCCTGTCCATCACCAACTCCCGGAGTCCACCCAAACTCATGTGGATGCCATCCAGCCATCTCATCCTCTGTCGTCCCCTTCTCCTCCTGCCCCCAGTCCCTCCCATCATCAAAGTCTTTTCCAATGAGTCAAATCTTCGCATGAGGTGGCCAAAGTACTGGAGTTTCAGCTTTAGCATCAGTCCTTCCAAAGAAATCCCAGGACTGATCTCCTTTAAAATGGACTGGTTGGATCTCCTTGCAATCCAAGGGACTCTCAAGAGTTTTCTCCAACATCACAGTTCAAAAGCATCAATTCTTTGGCACTCAGCTTTCTTCACAGTCCAACTTTCACATCCATACATAACCACTGAAAAAACCATAGCCTTGACTAGACAGATCTTTGTTGACAAAGTAATGTCTCTGTTTTTCAGTATGCTATCTAGGTTGGTCGTAACTTTCCTTCCAAGGAGTAAGCGTCTTTTTAATTTCATGGCTGCAATCACCATCTGCAGTGATTTTAGGGCCCAAAAAAATAAAGTCTGCNCCAAGGGACTCTCAAGAGTTTTCTCCAACATCACAGTTCAAAAGCATCAATTCTTTGGCACTCAGCTTTCTTCACAGTCCAACTTTCACATCCATACATAACCACTGAAAAAACCATAGCCTTGACTAGACAGATCTTTGTTGACAAAGTAATGTCTCTGTTTTTCAGTATGCTATCTAGGTTGGTCGTAACTTTCCTTCCAAGGAGTAAGCGTCTTTTTAATTTCATGGCTGCAATCACCATCTGCAGTGATTTTAGGGCCCAAAAAAATAAAGTCTGCCACTGTTTCCCCATCTGTTTCCCATGAAGTGATGGGACCGGATGCCATGATCTTAGTTTTCTGAATGTTGAGCTTAATAAGCCAACTTTTTCACTCTCCTCTTTCACTTTCATCAAGAGGCTTTTTAATTCCTCTGTTATGTGTACTTTACCACAATTAAAAATAATAATAAAAATCTACTTAAGACGACGGGGAAAAGATGCTTAAGGCACCACTTCTAACAGATGACAGTAAAGGATAAATAGTAAGTAAAGTAAGCAGAGGGATGTCTTCTATAAACAAAGAAAAATAAAATCTAATTTGGTAAAAACTTTTCTTACCAAAGAAAAAGAAACTGAGGAACAATGAAAAGCCATTTTTAAAACCTACCAACTCTACAACAGTTTTTCTGAAGGCTACACAATGCTGGTGAGTATTTTTCTACAGCTTGTGGGAGAATAAATTGGTATAAGCTTTCTGGAAAAAGCCTAATGACATACCTTTAAAATAAAAGATTTATATAAAAAAAAGAAAAAAAAACTTCATACCCTTTGGGCCCTTCTGGGAACCTATTCTAAGGCAATTTTCTGAAACACAGAAAAAGCTTTTAGCAAAAACAGTAATCACATATTATTTACAATGGTGAAAAATAGAACAATCTAACTATCAAAGAATTCATGCAATGTGATATTACAGAGCCATTGTAAATATTTATGATGTATTTAATGATTGAGAAAACTACTTATATTAAGTGGAAAAGGCAGAAGAAAAAAGTACATTTACAGTGTGATCTCAACCATTTTTTTAAAGTAAATAGAAAAACACTGGAAGAAAAGAAAAATGTTATTAGGGGCTGAATCAGATGGTGGTAATTTCTTGCCTATTTTATACTTATCAAATAGTCTACAGAGTTCAAAATACCTTTTATAATCAGGAAAAAATAAGCAAAAACAAACAAACAAAAAATGGTGGAGAAGACTTTGTGATCACATTAGTACCAACTTTAACTGCCAGGCAGTACTAGAAGCAAGTAGGTGCAGAAGCTGAGCTAAACTACTGTCCACAAATCTTGGAAGACTGGGCTACTGTGACTCTGTTTTTGTCTTTAATAAATTCATATGAAAAAAGAGTATAACGAGACTTCTTGTACTATTTTTGCAACTCCTCTGAAAGTCTAAAATATCTCAAAACCAGATGCTTAAATTGAATACATAAATCCGTGATAGGTCACTTAATTTATTTTTTCTCTAAATACAAATCAAAACAACAATGCAGTATCACCTCACTCTGGTCAGAAGGGCCATCATCAAAAAGTCTAAATTTAATAAACGCCAGAGAGGATGTAGAGAAAGGAAACCTCCTACACTGTTGGTGGGAAATGTAAATTGGTGCAGCAGTATGGAGGTTCCTTAAAAATACTAAAAATAGAACTACCATGTGACCCAGCAACCCTACTCTGGGACATATATCCAAAAAAAACCCTCTACTTAGAAAAGATATATGCACCCCAGTGTTCAAAGCAGCACTACTTAAAATAACCAAGACATGGAAGCAACACAAATGTCCAGTGACACACCATACTCATCAATTCAGCCATTTTAAAAAAATGAAATAATGCCATTTGCAGCAACATGGATGGACCCAGATATTATCATACTACCTAAAATAAGCCAGAGAGAGACAAATAAGCCAGAGAAAGACAAGTACCGTGATATCATTTATGAAGAAACTAAAAAAATGATACAAATAAATTTATTTATAAAACAGATTCACAGACATAGAACACAAACTTATGGTTATCAAAGAGGAAAAGGGGGTGAAGGATAAATTTGGGATTAACAGATACACACTACTATATATAAAATAAACAACAAGAGCCTACTGTATAGCACAGGAAACTATATTCAGTATCTTGTAATAACCTACAATGGAAAAGAATCTGAAAATATATATATATAACTTATACTACTGCTAAGTCACTTCAGTCGTGTCCGACTCTGTGCAACCCCATAGACGGCAGCCTGGCATCCCTGGGATTCTCCAGGCGAGAACACTGGAGTGGGTTGCCATTTCCTTCTCCAATGCATGAGAGTGAAAAGTGAAAGTGGAGTCGCTCAGTAGTGGCCCCCTCTTCGCGACCCCATGGACTGCAGTCCACCAGGCTCCTTGCCCATGGGATTTTCCAGGCAAGATATATATTATACATATATATACAGCTGAATTACTTTGCTGTACACCTGAAGCTAACACATTATAAATTAACTACACTTCAATAAAAAATAAAAATTAGGGACCTCCTAGTAGTCCAGTGGTTAAGACTTCGTGCTTCCACTGCAAGGGACACAGGTTCAGTCTCTGGCTGGGAAACTAAGATGCCCCCTTGCCCCATGCCACAGCCAAAAAAAATATTACTACTACTACTGATAATTAAATTTCTTTATCTAAAAACAGGATTCAGAGTATAGGGGAATAATTTCCTAGACAAAAATAAAGCTGCTTTCCTCAGTAATTAAATAAAGCCTTTCCAAGAGTAGCTGCCTTTGGAGACACCATCATCGCTACCTATTTCTGTACTTTTCCCCCAGCACTGTAATCACTTGCTGCCGTGCACACCTCATCTTCCAAAAGTTAAAAACTTCTATGACTTCTAGTCAGGGCTTCCCAGGTGGCTCAATGGTAAAGAATCCACCTGCCACTAATGCAGGAGATGCAAGAGACACAGGTTCAATCCCTGGGTCTGGAAGATCCCCTGGAGAAGGAAATGGCAAACCACTCCAGCATTCTTGCCTGGAAAATTCCATGAACAGAGGAGCCTGGCGGGCTACAGTCTAAGGGGTCGCAAAGAGCGACTGAGCGTGCACATGTGCGCGTGCACATGTGCGCGCGCGCACACACACACACACACCTTCTAGTCACCCTTTCCCATCTTTACACATACACACACACACCCCTACGCACACACACACCCCTACACACACACCCCCATACTTTCTAGTTGCCCTTCCCATGTTTACATTCAATAGCTGCAGGTCAGTTGGTTTGCAATTATTTTGGAACTCTGTTGCAAGTGAGCCCCCAAATTCACCAACAGTGCTTCCTCCCACTCCTAACTTTGCATTTCAGTAAAAAATTACAAATTACAGACATCCTGGTGAACAGAGTAACATCACAAGTTAACTGTCTTTTCAACTTTCTCCAATCAGCAAATTTGCCATGGCCCAGCATTCACCTAGTATTACGAATTGCTTTCCTTTCTTTCCACAACTAGAGTGTGGAAGACACCAAATTTTAACCCTGTACTCTAATTTGTCCGTAACTCCTCTATGCTAACTAAGAACTTTAACTTCCTCAGATCGTTTAATTTGCATCATCAGTTCTACCAGTTGAATTTCCTTGGGGGATTACTTTTCATAAAGTAATGAAGATTTTCATAACTCTCAAGTCATAACCCTGAAGAGTAAAGAACCCCCCAGGCTGTACTGAGCTAGGTGATCAGACAGGCCCACTTATATGCCAGCCAAGAGACTTGTTCCAGACATCTGAAGGCACTGCAAGTCACACTTCTCTAAAACAACAAATGATTTATCAAAGGCTTTGAAAGTTTCTGACAAATAACCAAAAACACAAGTATTACATATCAAGAGTCTACTGAGTATGCCAATAGTTCTCTTTCAACCTGTTCACTCTTACGGTGTAAAGAGGGATGGCTTATATTTCTGAGGTCTTTTCAAGTCTTCAAGTTTTTTCCCTTCATAAGAAGTCTCCTTCACGAGATACACCACGATATGATTTTTCAGCACTCCTCAGATAAGTATGTCTATCCAAAGAATTCTGGAGACATGGATCAGTCAACCCCAACAGAAAATGTGACGGTGGACAGAGTTGCTCCTCAAAGAGAATGTATGTGTCTGGGACTTTCCTGGCAGTCCAGTGGTTACGACTCCTAGCTTCCAATACAGGAGACACAGGTTGGATCTCTGACTGGGGAGCTAAGAAGCCACATGCCTTGTGGCCAAAAAACCAAAACACACACACATATATAAATATATGCCTGGATCTTTGTAAAGATGGGGGAGGGAGGAAAGGGAAGAAAAAAGGAGAGGGAGAGAGGAAGAAAGAAAAATATATATTGACTTCTAAACAATATTACTGACTTCTAAACAATAAAGATTTAACATACAGTTCAAGATTTGCAAGAAATTTCAGGTTTGAAGAGAGCTGCTTTGACCTAAAGCCCCAGGACAGGGCCTTCTCTTAAGCAAGAATAGGCTCTCTGCCATTTGAGGAATTTCAGCAGAAAATCAGAGAAATCCTAAGCGTAACTGATAAACTCTCCTATGAAGTTACTTCATATATGCTTTAACATTCTAAATTAATACACCAAACTAACAAGATCAGCAACAAATGAATACCAGAAAAACCATTCACCAGGGTGAGTTCTGCAACTTTCTGGCAATGGAACCACTTTCCTCCAATTAAACCTGTTCTTACATTATGTTGTAACAAATAAACCTGAAACCAAGTGGGAAGGAATACACAACTTAACTACACAGATCATCAGACAAAAGGTAAACATATGACGGCTCAGAAAATTACCAAAACTACCAGATTATACAGTCCTATCTCAAGACAATCATTTTATTCAAGTCTACAATATCAGTATACAAGAAATTATAGTGTTCTTAATCTAACTAAAATTAGCGGCATGAAATTGATCAACCAAATGTACAGGCTATTCCAAACTTAATTTTATCAACATTCTAAAACTAGTCAGCCAAATTACATTTTTCAAAACATTGTTGGCTGACTCAACAGAAAAATGAATAAAGGTCAGGAATGGTCAGCTGACATAGGAAAAAAACACATGGAAATAAAACATCCAAAGATGTTCCACTTCACTCAAAACCAAACATAACATGTAAATTCCTAAAGTGTCACTTTCATCTTAACATCAAACAGTTTTACTGGTGTCAGCCAGAATCCCACTAGTGATAATATAAACTGATATAATCATCTTGTAGAAAAAGCACTAAATACCAGAATTTTTAAATGTACTGTTTGCCCCGCAATTCCACTTCTAAAAACTTATCCAACAATCTCACAAAAATGGATAAAGATACATTTAATGTGTTTACTGTATAGTTCTGATGCAAAAAACACTAGAACTCTAAAGTATCCAACATTAGGAAACTAGGTATAAACAAGAAGGTAGGCATACCATGTTCCCAGGAAAAATCATAAAAGAATGATCCACACTAGAGATAACCTAACTGAGTTACTGAACTTTAGTAATACAGATTTCTTCCAGCTACCATGCGAAAAAGGCAAGTTCTCTCTCACTGAAGTAAAGGAAGAGGGACATTACATGAATCAGGATAACAAGGCTTTCCCACACAACAACCTTCAAAGGCAAATGCCAAAGCCTTTGACTGTGTGGATCACAATAAACTGTGGAAAATTCTGAAAGAGATGGGAATACCAGACCACCTAACCTGCCTCTTGAGAAATCTGTATGAAGGTCAGGAAGCAACAGTTAGAACTGGACATGGAACAACAGACTGGTTCCAAATAGGAAAAGGAGTACGTCAAGGCTGTATATTGTCACCCTGCTTATTTAACTTATACGCAGAGTACATCATGAGAAACACTGGCCTGGATAAAGCACAAGCTAGAATCAAGATTGCCAGGAGAAATATCAATATCCTCAGATATACAGATGACATCACCCTTATGGTAGAAAATGAAGAACTAAAGAGACTCTTGATAAAAGTGAAAGAGGAGAGTGAAATAGTTGGCTTAAAGATCAACATTCAGAAAACTAAGATCATGGCATCCAGCCCCATCACTTCATGGCAAATAGATGGGGAAACAGTGGAAACAGTGGCTGACTTTACTCTCTGGGGCTCTAAAATCACTGCAGATGATGACTGCAGCCATGAAATTAGGCTTCCCTGGTGGCTCAGAGGTTAAAGNTAGCACACAGTGGTCACTGGTGGTCTTGGAAAGTAGTGACGACAAATCAGTCTACAGTGGGTTGCAGAACCAACCACTGGTGGAGAGAAAAAGGGAGGAGGAAAAAGAAACAATAAGTAACAGCTACACATTCAAGAATTCTATCCCTCTTCACCCCAGCCTGTGCAGTTACATCTCCCTTGTAACTGCACAGGACACTTACGTTGACAACCCAACCACCTACAACCGTCACAATCCTTGTCCTGTCCAAAGACAATCACCTTCTGTATCTACAGGCAGAGCCAAATCCCTTATTTTATCAGCCCAAGGCCTATCTCCTGTTATCTTCCTATCAGTTCACCTGCCATCTCTTTCATCTCTACCAAATCCAATCACCAATTAATTACAATTTCCCACCATTCCCAATCGCCAGTTTAGAGGCTTCCAAAATCAGCTTGAGCTCCTCCCTTTTCTTCATCCCCTGCATCTGGAGTCCGTCCGTTGTAAGTGCTAACTCTCTTGGTCAAGTCTTCCTCTCCACTCCTAACTCCAAATCCAAAGACAAGCCTTTGTCATGTCCACATAGATGTTCTATCTGGTTTCCTACACCAATCTAACCTACACACAGCAGATGAATCAATGTTCCTTCAAGGAAAAAATTAACCAAAAAACGAAGCCAAATCCCTAGGATAGGGCTGGAGGCCCTCCATTACCCAGCTTTTTACTGCTTTTATAAGCTTTCTAACTGCTTCTTCACAAAAATCTCTACCACTGCCAAGCTAGTCTATTATATAGATGCTATCTTAACACTACACGTTCAGTTATACCCTTCTCTTCTGAAGTGCCCCATCTCTGCAAGTTCTATTCACTCTCCTTCTCTAAAAACCTTAAACACACAAGACTGCCACAGCATTCCTAACTACAACATAACTGTCTAGGATGTCCCTCGTAGCTCAGTCGGTAAAGAATCTGCCTGCAATGCAGGAGACCCAAATTTGATTCCCGGGTCAAGAAGAGCCCTGGAGAAGGAAACAGCAACCTACTTCAGTATTCTTGCCTGGAGAATCCCATGGACAGAAGAGCCTGGCAGGCTACAGTCCATGGGGTCGCAGAGTCGGACACGACTCAGCAAATAAACCACCACCACCACTACAGCAGGAATTGTTCTATACTCCTGGGATACATCAGTGAACAGAGCAAAGCCATGGGAAGTTAATATTCTGGCAGAAAGAGGTAACAAAAAATAGACCTCATAAATAACATTAAGTTTGTAAAATGTTTAAAAGTGTATATGATTCATGTCAATGTATGGCAAAACCAATACAGTATTGTAAAGTAAAATAAAATAAAAATAAAATTTTTTAAGTGTATATGCTACAAAAAGAAGTGGAATGGGAGTTCTGAGATGGGATCACAGTTTTCAATAAGGACTGGCCTCACTGAGATTACTCTTGAGAAGGCTTGAAGAAGTTCACACTGCTCCTGTAGCTATCTAGGGGAAAGTACAGCCCAAGGAGAGATAACAGATGGGGGCAGGCACACATCTGGAGCTTCTCAAGGACAGCAAGGTGGCCAGGGTAGTTAAACAGAGTGAGCCAAGCAGGGAAGAGCAGGAGATGGGTTCAGAGAGTAATCACATCCAGAATATGGAGGGCAGAGCAGGCCATGGAGGCGCACCATGGCCTGCACTCTAAGTGAGCTGAGGAGCCAAGGAAACAGAGCAAAGATATCAGGTGCCTTCGATTTTTCAAAGGACCACTGAGGCTACTGTGTTAAAACAGTCTATAAAGGCGCAAGGTCAGAAGCTAAGAGAACAGTTAGGAGACAACTGCAGTAATTCAGGCAAGAGATGCTCAAGGCCTGAACTAGAGAGACAGCAGTAGAGGGAACAAGAAGTGAAAATCCTGGCTACGTTTCAAAGGTAGAAAACAATCAGCCTTCCTGATACGGACCAGATGTGGGACAGAAGAGAAAGAAAGGTCAAGGATGACTCCAAGTTTTTGCCACAAGCAATTAAACGGATGGAGCTGCCCCCAGCTGAGACAGAGAAACCCTGTGGGTGGAAAGGAATTAAGGCAAAGATCGGGAGTGGAGTTTTAGACAGGTTACACTTGCCATGCCTGACAACCAAGCTTGCATGTCAAGCAGGCAGCTGTGTATGTGAGAAAGGCAGCTGGGGAGACAGGTCTGGCCTGGGAGCTCAATGGACCCGAGGCTTAGAGCGCTCCACCTGTTCAAAGATTGTGGGATGAGGAAGAAATATCCAGTAAGATGGGGGGAACCAAAAGCACATTTTAGCGTCCTGGAGGCCAGGTGAAGAAAGACTTAACAGAGAAGGGAGTATTCAACGTGTCCAGTGCTACTGACAGACCGAGTAAGATGAGGACTAACCTCTATGTTCAACAACTGTGGGGCGGAACCTTGACAAGGGAGCTTAACAGAGAATGGAAGGAAGGTGAGGAATTAAAGACCACTCTTTCCTGGAGTTCTGCTGCAGAGGAACAAGGAAACAGAGCAGCAGCTGGCCAGGAAGGTAGCAGTAAAGGTATTCACGATAAGAAAAAATAGCATGTTTGTGTACTGTGTCCATACGGGCACACAGAGCCCCTACTAAGCCCGCACACCACAGCTACTGAGCCCTACAAAGTCCTGAGCACTCAACAGATGTTAATTCCCTTCTTCACTTCCACCCTTATTTTCTATTATTTTTATTGATCTATATCTAATCTTACAACTATCTGCAAATTTTCAATTAGAAGGCCCTTTTTTTCCTCGTCTAACTCTTCTGAATCCTTCACAACTCAAATATTTCTCCTGGGAACTCTTCCCTGGCCACTCTGCTCCACTAACCTCCCTCAGGTGTGCTACCTCTGTACCAGTGAATTATTCTACTATGCGTTAGCCAATCAGTCGCGTCCAACTCTTTGCAACCCCATGGACTGTAGGCAAGAATATTGGAGTGGGTTGCCATTCCCTTCTCCAGGTTATCTTACCTACCCAGGGATCCAACCCGGGTCTCCTGCATTACAGGCAGATTCTCTAAAGCCCTATTCTTCTACTATGCTAAACCTTATCACACAGCTTCTCGTAATTACCAGAATATATGTCCCGTTTCCTCACTAAACTGACTCTCGGAGGTCAGGGGCAATATAACCCTTCCTGGGGTAAAAGTGTAGCAGTTGAGAGCACTGACTCTTCAACCAGACCGCCAGGCTCTGAATGCCAGTTCTATCACTTGGTTGCACTGTGACCTTGAGAAGCTGCCTAACCATTCTGGGCCTTGAATGTTCTCATCTATAAAATGGGAAATAAAAATAGTCTCTGCCTCCTGGCATTGTTTGAAAGGCTCAGATAGTAAAGTATCTGCCTGCATTGCAGGAGACCTGGGTTTGATCCCTGGATCAGGAAGGTCACTGGGGAAGGGAATGGCTACTCTGGCTTCCCTAGTGACTCAGACAGGAAAGAATCCACCTGCAATGCAGGAGACCTGCGTTCAGTCCCTGGGTTGGGAAGATCCTCTGGAGAAGGGAACTGCTACCCACTCCAGTATTCTGGCCTGGAGAATTCCATGGACCTCCAGAGAAGCCTGGCAGGCTGCAGTCCATGGGGTCACAAAGAGTTGGACATGACTGAGCGACTTTCACTTTCTTTCACAGAGACTCTTTCATGATGATAATGTATCCACAGATCCTAGGATTTTCAGCTTGATGCAGGAAGTCAATAAACAGATGAATAAACTGAGGCACTACAAAGCTCTGGCCTGTTGTACAGAATAACTTCTCGACACCACATTAATAGTGTTCTGGGGATCTGTTTAGCAGGTCATGTTATCATTTGAACCATACCATCTCCTAATTTTTTCAAAAGCTGTTCAAGTCATTTCTGGATAGTTAACCCGTCTCCCAGAAAACCTCTGTGCCATGACTGCCGCAGAGAACCTGAGCACCGCTGAACCTTGCCCTGTGGTCTCCCTCCACCACCACAGCCTCCTCACGCCTCCAGTCCTGCAACACAATGCAACACAGGTGCTAAACTAATGCAAGGCACACCAAGTGAGGAGCCAATTGTAAGGTCTGATTTTCCCTCCATTACAGGGACTGTTCACAGAAGAGGACATTCAAAAATGAGAAGGTTTAGTAACCAAAGCAATCTCCCAGGCAACCAAAAAAAAAAAACCCACTAATTTAAGCAAGTGTTCAATTTTGCACAAAATTTCCATAATAAGCAAATTTGACATTAAGTAAGAACGTTTCAGAGAAGTGGTGGGAACCTCTGAGATGTTACATCACTTGAGAACTCATGAGAATTCAACCCAAAATGATTTCATGAAAGGTAGTTACAGTCTCACTGTAGGTATTCCGTGCTGAACCTACAAATCTTTCATTAATTCTAAATTTGCAGGTCAAAACTCGTCTTCCTAGAGGGAAACTTTAAAGGAAAGTCCCATGGTCCCTTGCCCACATCACCATCTCAGAACCAAATAAAATATAGCTGGATGACATTCCCAACCATCTTCCATGTGAGGCAGCATCTGTACCTCAAGCAGCAGAGGCTTTGGAGAAGGGCAGCCTGGGTCCAAATGCCAGCTCCACCTCTTGTTAAACAGGTATCCTACACCAGGTGTATTCACCTCCTCCTCTAGTAGTAATGACAATATGGTAACCAACCTAGCAGGGCTGGTGTGTGTAACTGATACTGAATGACTGAAAGGAAACAAGTGATACACAGCTAGTTTAGCGTAGATACTTAATCAATGGTAGTTCTATCATATTACACCATTATCATCTTATAAGGGAACTGAAATTTTAAAAAGAAGCTATTACAAAGGCCCCAACTTATCTGCCAACTCTTTCAAGGCTCTTTAAAGCAAAAATGTTAAGTCGGTACAAAATGGAAAAAGAGTTTCTAGTACAAATAAAGAACTGTGATCCCTCCCCTCAAATGAGACACAAACCAGGCAACCAACAGCTTCCTTGCAGCTGGGGGCAAGGCCTGCCCCAGCCACACCCCTGAACCTGGGATACCTAAGGAGACAAACCCCTGGGATCAGTGCTGCAAGAGGACATGATTTGACAGTCCTATTGGCCTTACATCCGCTGTGGTCAGCCACTGTGTGCTAAAATAAGTGAGGGGAAGGTTACAAAAAACTTGACTCAAAAATAATCTTAGAAAAAAATTGTAAATGGTGATCATGAAGTCAACTACTTTACAATTAATTGCTCAAAGGTGGTTATGTTTATAACGCTCTCCTGACTGCCACTTAAAATGAAACCTGAATACAAGGGTGCTTGGCCAGCTAAGTCGATAAACAGTAAACTTCTGTCCAAATGTTCTAAAGCAATGTCGTCAGCTACCTGCGAGAAGGTCTTGTTTATCTGACATTTGCTAGAGCCTCGCATACAGTGGCTACTTAATTTCATTAAAAGACGTGTACACCCGTGTTCATATCAGCATTTTTCACGATAGCCAAAAGGTGGAAGACATCCAAGTGTCCATCAACAGATGAACGGATAAACAAAACGTGGGCTACACACACAATGAAATATTATTCAGTCTTAAAAAGGAAGGAAATCCTGACAGATGCTACAACACAGATGAACCTTGCAGACGTTATGCTAAGTGAAATAAGCCTGTCACAAAAAACCAAAACTGTACGACTCCACTTATATGAAGGCTTGTACAGTAGTTAAATTCAGAGACAAGTAGAAGAGTGGTCACTAGGGGACAGAGAAGAAGGGAATGGGAGTTTTTGTTTAATGGGTATAGTTTCAGTCTTACAAGATGAAAATAATTCTGGGGATGGTCACAATATGAATGTACTTAATGTGACTGAACTGTACCCTTAAGGATGGTTAAAATGGGGCTTCCCTGGTGGCTCAGTAGTAAAGAATCCACCTGCCAATGCAGGAGACACTGGTTCCATCCCTGGTCCGGGAAGACCCCACATGCTACAGAGCAGCTAAACCCGTGCATATAAGATAAAGGAAAAAAAAATGGTTAAAATGGTAAACTTCATGTTACCTATATTTTACCACCACTTCTTTTAAATTCATTGAAAGAATCAATGAAGGACCACTGAATACTACTTTCATCATTCACTCAGTGTTACACCTCATACCTTTGTTCATTAGAGAATTCCTATCTCCACATTCTACAGCTGAGGACCCTGGGACTCAAAAAGCTTAACTGATCTGCCACTATCCATCCTACCTACACCTGGTACAGGCAACACTATACAGTGCCTGGCATTAATGGTGCATTTTATCTGACTGGTTATAAGCACCATGAAGACAAGGGCTATATAGCCTAGGTCTCCTCTCTCTGCCCCAGACCTAACACATCACCCACAGGACACTCCCAACATTCAGAAAACCACACTGGCCTGAAGAGCTATTATCACAGACGATGTCATGGCCTCCTTTTCTCTACTAAACTCCTAACGTGACAGAGATAAAATGGGCACCGTATAACTGGAGGTGCTCAAACACAGACTTGACGATCAACCATCTTCCATGGGCTTAAATTCTGACAATTTCACCTTTGAGAGAACTGAGTTCACTGCAATGGACGACTGCGGCTCAGAAATAATCACTCCAACAACATAAATGCTTAAAAAACAGATGTGCACAAATCTCAGGAAGTACTGAGAGTGCCTTTGGGCCTGGAAAATGTGGAATGTTATCCTCAGAAGAGGTGGCTTCTGATCCAGATCTGGAAAGATGAAGCGATCTCCAGGCACTCCAGGGCAAAGGTCAGGGCATGTAGTAGAAAGACAGGCAGGGTGAGTGTCAACAGAGTACAGTTCCTGACTTTGCTATCATCTAGGTAAGTGACCTTTGCAAACCACAAACCCTCTCAGCTGCCCTGTATATAAGCCTCTACCAAAATGTCAACCCACTCCAGTATTCTTGCTTGGAGAATCTCATGGATGGAGGAACCTGACGGGCTTGCAGTCCATGGAGTCGCAAAAAGTCGGACACGACTAAGCCGGCTAAAACAAGATTCACTCCAGCTCTGTCAAGTGTGTTCCATTAGGAGCTCTGAAATCAAACTAGGTTCAAACCTCGCCACTGTTCCTTAAGAGTGACCCTGAGCTGGATATTTAGTTGCTCTGTGCCTCAGTCTCCCTACTTCAGAACACAGGGCTGGTGTACTAAATAACACATGTCAATCACTTAGCACGGAATTGTTAGCTACTGTCGTGATGAGCTACAATGTACGAGAGGCAAACAACAGATGCAAGGGTTGTGTCTGCTCCGCGTCCAGGTCCCTCCCAGTCCTGAACCAGACCTGGGGCGGGAGGCGGGGTGGANTGTGCAGTGGTACCTCAGTTGCATTGTCCAGCCCACCAGGGTCCCCCGTCCCTGGGATTCTCCAGGCAAGAACACTGGAGTGGGTTGCCATTTCCTTCTCCAATGCATGAAAGTGAAAAGTGAAAGTCAAGTCACTCAGTCGTGTCTGACTCTTAGCGACCCCATGGACCGCAGCCTACCAGGCTCCTCCATCCATGAGATTTTCCAGGCAAGAGTACTGGCATGGGGTGCCATTGCCTTCTCCGCTCTTAATCACTAGCTGAGGTATATTGAGCAAGAGACTATCAAAGTCTTAATTTTCTCACTGTGTAATTAGATGAAACAATAGGAAATCAACTCACTCTCAGTAAGAAGTACGCCAGGGCTTCCCTAGCGGTCCAGTGGTCATGACTCGGTGCCTCCAATGCAGGGGCTGTGGGTTCAGTCCCTGGTCAGGGAATCAAGATCCCACATGCCACATGGCAAAAAAATAAACAGATGCCTTTGGCTCACATGATTCGCAAACCTGGACAACCAGAAATAAGTCAGCTTCAGGCTGGGAGTATTGGGTGCCCCAGATCCATTAATCTAGGACTTTCTTGGCTTTGCCATCCTAGGTGTATCAGCCTTGTCCTCAAGATGGCAGCCAGTGCCAGCCAGGGCCACAAAATTACCTGTTCACATCCAGCAAGAGAGAGCACTTCCCTAGTGGTCCAGGGGCTGACTCTGTGCACCCAGTACAGGGGACCGGGATTCAATCCCTGGTCAGGGAACTATGCCCCACATGCCACAACTAAAGATCCCATGTCCAACAACTAAGACCCAGCACAGCCAAATAAATGCATATTTTCAAAAGAGAGAGAGCATATTTTCCCATATCTTATCTCATGGCAGTAAGTTTTATACTTCTGGTCCTAATCAACCCAGGCTTGCCCATCCCTGAACTAGCCATGTAGAGGAAGGTGGAATTGCTAAGACTGACTTAAAGAAGTCTCCCCTGGGGCTGATTTCAATTCCCCAGAATAAAGTGGATTTGTTGGCGTCACCGCCATGTCCATCATACCTCCATTGCCAGGCTAGAGTGAAGATTAAATTTAATGTACACAAAACATCTAGCACATAAGGCAGACAATACATCACAGCTATTATTAATTTTACTCCAGGGATTTTGTCCAAGTCAACTAAATAACATTTTGTTATTAATATTAATCTCAAGCGTGTCTATTCCAAAAGAAGATTTAAGGCCGCTGTTACCTTTTGCTGGCACTGCAGGGATGGCCCCTATCCATCTCCTTCTGCCCATTCCTATTGCTACTGCCTTGGTCTCATTCATTCTGCTATTTGTTCAATATTCGGTTAGTATCAACTTTCTGCCAGACCTTTTGCAAAACCTAAGATTTTCAAAATGAATAAAATTCAGACAAACTGTTCACTGCCTCATGGTAGAAACAGCCACCAAACAATTACCACAATGTGAGAGATGCTATAATAGAGATAGATACAAACCCTCTGGGCTTCCCAGGTGGCACAGGGGTAAAGAATCCACCTGGGAGATGCAAGTTCGATCCCTGGGTGGGGAAGATCCCTGGGGGAGGAAATGGTCACCCACTCCCATGGAAAATCCCATGAACAGAGGAGTCTGGCAGGCTACAGTCCATGGGACTGCAAAGAGTCGAACACAACTAAGCAACTGAGCAACTGAGCACACACACTTTTATAAGTCTTCTAGCAATAGTAGGGGAAGTAGTTGTGAGGTTAAACAAAAATGGTAACGTTTCAGTTGGATCTTCTGGGATGAATAGAAGTTCACCTAAATGCAGCAGTGTCTCCAACTCCTATTCCAACTGGAAGCTGTCTTCTACTGTGAAAAGACTCTTTCCACTGCAAGTGACAAAATTGGGGCTCTAGAGTTGGAACTCAACTATCATATGACAAAAAAGAGACTATATTGTTTCTAGGAGAGATCCAAAGGGTTGCATGGATTTCAGACACAACTGAATTCTGGGGCTGAAGTGATATTATAGAGCACAGTTTTTCCCCACTTCTTGGTTCTGCTTGAAGACCCATGTGGTGGGCCCTGCATACCCAGGCTTTATCTTCTCCCAGATGGAAACCTGGTAGAAAAGAGAGTATGCCTCTCCTACAAATGTTCCAGGAAAATAATCCCATTGGCTTTCGTTGGCTCACTATGAACCAATCATTCCAACCAGGGGTGAATATGATGCTGTGATTGGCTGGACATTGGTCACATGCTCCACCCCAAGCTCCAAAATGTCTCTTTCAAGGGAATGGCCAAGTTCTCTCTGAGCCCAGCCACAATTCTGCCAGGCTGTTAAAACCTGGAGAATTCTCCCATTTTGCAGATGAGGAAACATGTTAGTTTCTCAAAAGGTGTGTTAACAGTAACACTCAGTATGGACTTGGTGAAAGAAGGGGGTGAAAGAAAGGGTAAGTGTGTGCACCCTCTATAGGTGATAGGAAAACTGTCTTTAGCCTGTCATTCAAGGCCTTTGACAGTCTGAAACTGTATAACCAGACTCTGGGTTGAGTCTCTACTCTGCCCTTTACTGGCTGTGTGGCCTTGAGCAAGTCACTTAAATTCTCTGTACTTCAGTTTCTTGATCCATGAAATGGGAATAACATCAGTACAGGTACCTGTGTGAGTCAGATTCTATCAGGAAACCCTAGTTTAGATTTGAAGGATTGACAAGGGTGTAATTCAAAGGCGGGTAAGGAAATCCTACCAAGGGTAATACAGTACCCCAAGTCTAGCAATAGTAGGACAACTTGCACCTGGAGACCTAACAGGGCAAGAGGAGGAATGGTCGCCAGAATCTGACGGGGAGAATCATGTGAGAGCAGCTGAAGTAAGCATCCAGCCAAGGTGATCCTGCAGGGAAGAAGCCAGTGGAATAAATACGCTGACCTCACTGTCTTCCCTCCCCCTCTCTCCTGCTGGGACTCCCCATTGCATAAATCCAACTAGAAGCCAGGGACCAAGGGATGCTGCTGATACTGTTCATAGAGACCAACCTCTTAGACGCAGGGCTAGGCAGAGAAGGGGAATAGAAGCGAACAAGCAGAGTACCATGAAGTGTTTAGAACAAAGCCTGACATTTAAAGTTTTTTGTTTTGGGGTTTTGTTTTGTTTTATTGGCAGAACATGGGCTCTAGGGTGTACAATTAGTTGTGGCTCACGGACTCGGCTGCCCCATGACATGTGGGACCTTCTTGGAACAAGGATCAATCTGCATTGACAAGCAGATTCTTAACCTTTGCACCACTAGAAAGGTCCCTAAAGATTTTCAATCATTTTAGCTAGCAATTACTATTTCCATCCTAGTTCCAGCCCTCCTTTTATACTCCTCGTCCTCAAATCCTCATGGCTCCTGGGAAACAGTAGGCTCTTTCATGTCTCTGCGCCTATGCTCATGTTGTTCCATCTTAGGATGACCTTTTCCTCACCCCTTTCAATCTCCTATTCATCCCAAAGACCAAAAGCAGATGTCTCCCACAGAGCGTTCTCTTCCTGTGGAGTAAAAGAAAATGAAAGTGAAAGTGCTAGATGCTCAGTCCTGTCGATTCTTTGTGACTCCATGGACTGTAGACCAGCAGGCTCCTCTGTCCATGGAATTCTCCAGGCAAGAACGCTAGAGTGTGTTGTCTTTCCCTTCTCCAGGAGATCTTTCCAACCCAGGAATCGAACCCCGGTCTCTTGCATTGCAGGCAGATTCTTTACCATCTGAGCCACCTGAATAAAAGGGGTTAATAAACCATCATTAACATGATATTGGAGAAATATTGCCTGCAACTTTACCTGGTTGTAACAGCCCCTGGAAATATCCAACAGGAATCATCCATGGGTGCAGTATTATGCAAGGGAGACCTCTAATGTCCAGCCACGTCAAGGACAGATTGTACTTCCCCATTCCTTGCAGTTGACTGAGTGGAAGTGACCTGTGTCACTGCTGGGCCAGAGCATTTCCTTGCGTGGGCAATTCCCTTCCATTCTGCTCTCCACTGCCATAGTGAACCCTGAGGCACCATGTTGAAACTGTGGCACCATGAAATGAAGTGATTGCACAGGACAGAACCACTTCTTGACCCATACCATAACAGCAGAATGAGCTGATTTTGTTTTCAGACAAAGTGACAGGTAATAGATGGATTTATTTAGAGAGAAATACATTTCACAAAGAAATAGAGGAAAACAATAGAATGGGAAAGACCAGAGATCTCTTCAAGAAAACTAGAGATACAGAGAACATTTCATGCAAAGATGGGCATAATAAAGGACATAAATTGTATCCTAACAGAATCAGGAGATATTAAGAAGAGGTGGCAAGAATACACAGAAGAACTATACAAAAAAGATCTTCATTGACCCAAATAATCACAATGGTATGATCACTCACCTAGAGCCACACATCCTGGAATGTGAAATTAAGTGGGCCTTAGGAAGTATCACTGTGAACAAAGCAAGTGGAGGTGATGGAATTCCAGTTGAGGTATTGCAAATCCTAAAAGTTGATGTTGTGAAAGTGCTGCACTCAATATGCCAGCAAATTTGGAAAACTCAGCGGTGGCCACAGGACTGGAAAAGGTCAGTTTTCATTCCAATCCCAAAGAAGGGCAATGCCAAAGAATGTTCAAACTATGCACAATTGTATTCATCTCACACGCTAGCAGAGTAATGCTCAAAATTCTCCAAGCCAGGCTTTAATAGTATGTGAACTGAGAACTTCCAAATGTTCACGCTGGATTTAGAAAAAGCAGAGGAACCAGAGATCAAATCACCTACGTGCGCTGGATCATAGAAAAAGCAAGAGAATTCCAGAAAAACATCTACTTCTGCTTCATTGACTACACCAAAGCCTTTGACTGTGTGGATCACAACAAATTTTGGAAAATTCTTCAAGAGATGGGAATACTAGGCCACCTAACCTGCCTCCTGAGAAATCTGCATGCAGGTCAAGAAGCAACAGGTACAACCGGACATGGAAAAACAGACTTGTCCCCCTGCTTGTTTGACTTATATGCAGTGTACGTCATGTAAAATGTCAGGCTGGATGAAGCAAAATCTGGACTCAAGATTGCCAGGAGAAATATCAATATCNAAATTTTGGAAAATTCTTCAAGAGATGGGAATACTAGGCCACCTAACCTGCCTCCTGAGAAATCTGCATGCAGGTCAAGAAGCAACAGGTACAACCGGACATGGAAAAACAGACTGGTTCCAAATCGGAAAAGGAGTACATGAAGGCTGTATATTGTCCCCCTGCTTGTTTGACTTATATGCAGTGTACGTCATGTAAAATGTCAGGCTGGATGAAGCAAAATCTGGACTCAAGATTGCCAGGAGAAATATCAATATCTCAGATATGCAGATGACAAAACCCTTATGGCAGAAAATGAAGAGGAACTAAACAGCGTCTTGAAAGTAAGAGGAGAGTGAAAAAGCTGGTTTAAAACTCAACATTCAAAAGACAAAGATCATGGCATCCAGTCCCATCACTTCATGGCAAATAGATGAGGAAATAAGGGAAACAGTGAGAGACTTTATTTTCTTGGGCTCCAGAATCAGATGGTGACTACAGCCACAAAATTAAGACTCTTGCTCCTTGGAAGAAAAACTTTGATAAACCTAGACAGCGTATTAAAAGCAGAGACATTACTTTCCCGACAAAGGTCCGTCTAGTCAGAGTTATGGTTTTTCCATGTACGGATGCGAGTGTTGGACCATAAAGAAAGCTGAGAACTGATTCTTTTGAACTGTGGTGTTTGAGAAGACTCTTGAGAGGCCCTTGGACTGCAAGGAGATCCAACCAGTCAATCCTAAAGAAAATCAGTCCTGAATTCATTGGAAGGACTGATGCTGAAGCTGAAGCTCCAATACTTTGGCCACCTGATGCAAAGAACTGACTCATTAGAAAAGACCCTGATGCTGGGAAAGATTGAAGGCAGGAAGAGAAGGGCCCAACAGAGGATGAGATGGTTAGATGGCATCACTGACTGATGGACATGAATTTGAGCAAACTCTGGGAGATGGTGAAGGGCAGGAAAGCCTGGTGTGCTGCAGTTCATGGGGGTGTAAAAAGTCAGACTAAGTGACTGCACAAAAAAACAAGGAAAATGAGTAGCTCATGCTCAAAAGACCCAAACTCTTCAGTGGTTTCAGTGGCAAGGGTTTTTAAAGATGGTGGGGCAGGGGGAGGGTCATAGTATCTGGACAGCTTGTGGACATTCTTTGGAGTGGTTGGTGGTGCAGTAACAGGTGATGTTTCAGGAATCTCAACCTTCTGGTTCCGGTCAGCAGGGGGTCTGTTGTAAAGCGGCAGGAACTCACCATCCTCCACCTGGGTGGGGGGTTTTAGTTTCTGCAGAACAACCCAAAGATATGCATCAAATTGTTATCTATTTCCTTTTAGGAGGAACTAGAATCCTGTGATTCTTGTCCTAATCACCGATTGCTTGAGCCTGCTCTTTGAAATTCAGGGAAGGCCTTGGAGACTGAAACCTTTTTTTCCTACAAACAAGAAATGGAGGGACTTCCCTGGTGGCACAATGGTTAAAAATCCACCGTACAATGCAGGGGACCTGGATTCAACCCTTGATCAAGAACTAGGTCCCACAAGCTGCAACTAAGAGAGCTCATGCTGCAGGGAAGATCAAAGATCCCAAGTGCCGCAACTAAATCCTGCAAAGACCCACAACTAAGACCTGCAAATTATTTACTTGCAGCCAAGTAAATAATTATATTAAAAAGGTGTGTCGGGGGGGAGGCTTCCCTGGTGATCCAGTGGTAAAGAATCTACCTGCCAAAAGCAGGGGACACAATTTCGATCCCAGATCCGGGAAGATTCCCCTATGCTGCAGAGCTACTAAGCCCATGCACCACAACTGTTGAACCTGTGCTCTAAGGCCTGGGAGCTGCAACTATGGAGTCCACACACTGCAGCTACTGAAGCCTGAGAACCCTAGAGCCTGTGCTCTGCAACAAGAGAAGCCACTAGAATGAGAGGCCTGCGCGCACTGCAACTAGAGAGTGGGCTCTGTGTCCCACAGCTAAAGAAAAGCCCACGCAGCAACAAAAACCCAGAACAGCCAAGAATAAATGAATGAAAGTATTAAAAAAAGAAAAAGAAAGAAACGGAGGTCACAGAGGGACTTCCGTGCCTGAGAAGGCCCACAGGGTCCTGCTTGGCTTCAATCCCCCCTTTTCTTCGAGATTCCTCAATTCTGAAGGGAACAGGGTTGGGACAAGAAAGGGAATAAAGTTTTGGATAGAGAGATTAATCATAAACTCAGCAGAACTTAGTATGAGGGAGATTCAGTTTCATATTCAGTAAGAGGAAGAAAAACGTCAAAAAGAAACTGAGGGGGAGATGAATGTTCAGTAAATTGAAAACAAGTGCTCCTCAAATGAGCACTCTCTTCCCTTGAAGAATCCCAGCCTAGAGAGGCCCAGGCTAATCACATCCTCCCACAGGGCAGTGACCTCCATGATGGAGAAGTACAAGCCAGCTAGACTTGGGCCATGTGGTCAGAGAGAGTTTCCCAGAGGAAGCAGCACTTAATCTCAGGCTTGAAGAGTGATGGTGTTGCGAGTAAAAATGGGGTGCGAGAGGATGGTCACTTCCCAGGTCTCAGGGGAGTCCCTGGGGCCAGTTGCCAAGTGACAGTCCATAGCTTCACACAGGAAAGAATTCAAGAATGAGACACAGTAAAGTGAAAGCCCTCGTGTATTTGAGAGATTTGGGGGTCGCCACCCACTTTTTGGCCTTTTATGGTTAGCCTCAGAACTGTCGTGGTACCCGCGGTTGTGTCATTTAGTGAAACTGAAAGTGAGAGTCGCTCAGTCATGTCCAGCTCTTTGTGACCCTACAGACAATACACTCCATGGAATTCTCCAGCCAGAATACAGGAGTGGGTAGCCTTTCCCTTCTCCAGCGGACCTTCCTGACCCAGAAATCGAACCAGGGTCTCCTGCATTGCAGGCAGATTCTTTACCAGCTGAGCTACCAGGGAAGCTGATATCATTTAGATGCTAATGCATTAAAATAAATGTATAGTGAAGCTCAAAGTCTACTAGAAGTCAGATCTTCTGCCATCTTGGAGCTAGTTGGTTCTAACCAGTTTTTGTGGTATCCTCAACAACTATGTTATTCTTTTAATAGTTTGGCCCTACCCCCTTCCCTCCTGTCTCAGTGGGAATCAGAATCTCCTATGTAAAAGGGTTGTTGTGTAGTTGCTAAGTCGTGTCCAACTCTTTGCAACCCCATGGACTATAGTCCACCAGGCTTCTCTGTCCATGGGGTTCTCCAGCCAAGAATACTGGAATGGGTTGCCATGCCCTCCTCCAGGGGATTTTCCCAGCCCAGGGATCAAACCTGCGTCTGTTATATCTCCTGCATTGGCAGGTGAGTTCTTTACCACTAGCACCATCTGGGAAGCCCAAGAATACTGGACTGGGTTGCCATTTCCTTCTCCAATATAAAAGGAGAGGTGATGGCAAAGGAAAAAATGTATGTAAAGGCCATGAGGTGCTCAGAAGATGTGAATTTCTTTTGTCTTCCTCACTATCAAACTTGAATTTAAAACTAGGATTTGAAACCAGGAGGAATGCCCTCTTTGATTTTCAGTCATCTCTAGAAAAGAAAAAGGGAGATAAAACAAACATGGTTTATAGATCATACAGTTGTATATCTGGAAAATCCAGGTGAATCTGTTGAAAAAAACAAATAATAAAAGTCTTCTGTTACTTGGCTGGGTCCAAAATTAAACTAAGGACATCAATAACTTCCCTATTTATATCAACCACAGCTGCTTAGAAGATATAATGGAAGTGGTGACCCCCATTTGCAACAGCAACACAAAAGGTGGAAGCCCTAAGAAAAGAATTACTAAGAAATGAATAAAATCTCTATGAAGGAAACTTTAAAACATTGCTGAATGATGCTAAAGAAGACTGAAGTCGGGTCTGGACAAACTTGACAAAGTTTTTCTCGAAGGAAAAGTCAACAGCATAAAGATGCTGCTTCTTCCTAGGATGATCTATATAGTAAATATTGTTGTAATTAATAAAAAAAAAAAAAACCTCCCATCTGTTATGCTGCTGCTGCTGCTGCTAAGTCGCTTCAGTCATGTCCGACTCTGTGTGACACCAGAGACGGCACCCCACCAGGCTCCCCCATCCCTGGGATTCTCCAGGCAAGAACGCTGGAGTGGGTTGCCATCGCCTTCTCCGTCCCATCTGTTCAGACCTCACTAATTCTTGAATGTGTCTGTCCATGTGCTCAGCCGTGTCTGACTCTTTGCCACTCCATGGACTGTAGCCCACCGGGCTCCTCTGTATATGCAATTTTCCAGGCAAGGATACTGGAGTGGGTTGCCATTTTCTCCTCCAGGGTATCTTCCTGACCCAGGACTTGAACTTGCATCTCCTGAATTGGCAAGTAGATTCTTTATCACTCTTTAAGTCTCAGCTCAAATGCCTTCACTTCCTACAGAAAGCACCCCTGGTCAGAATGTACTGCTCAGTGTTCCTTTTTTTCCCCCCAGTATCTATTTATTTACCTGGCTTTGCCATGTTTTAAGTACAACACACAGAATCTTCAGTTGCAGTGTGTGGAATCTAGTTCCCTGATCAGAATTGAACCCAGTTCCCTGCGTTGGGAGCTCAGAGCCTTAGCCAATGGACCACCAGCAGAGACCCGATCAATGTTCAATGACCTTTATTCTGCTTCCAATCTTTATTAGAATTAGTGGCAGACAGCTGTGACTCTCCCTTGATTTTTTTGCTGCACCTGGAGGCATGTGGCATCTTAGTTTCCTAACCAGGGATCGAACCTGGGTCCCCTGCAGTGAAAGTTTGTAGTCTTATCTGCTGGGCCACCAGGGAATTCCCTGTGGATGTCCCTAATGGGGACTTTACTGAGGGCAAGGACTCTCTCCCACCTCCCTTCATGTATCAGGTTAGAAGGGTTCAGGCTGATACTGACCATGAGGCTGGGGAGGCCTGGAGTCACAGGCTTTCCCAGGGATCACGCTACATGCAGGCTTTGTCTGGAGTTCCAGAGACAGCTACCCAGGCCTTCTCCTGGCCTCCTTGTTCCTCTGCTGCCTGGGACGTTGGACATGCCATCTAATCCCACTTCTTGCCATCTTCCTACTGGGACCTGTCCTGGAGTCTAAACTTGGTCAGTTCTGGGCACTTTTTTCATTCTGTATATCAGGTCTTGGCAACTGGCCTGGTCTCTTTTTGGGAACTAAGTCACCTTAGTTTGGGCCTGGTTTGGGTTTGATTTCTCCTCTCTCAAGCCAGACCTGGATTCATACCTCACCCTCACACTGTACACCAAAATAAACTCTGAGTAGACCAAAATTTTACCTATTGTTGTTGGCTTGTTTTTTCAAAGCTATAAAAGTACTTGAAGAAAGCCTGAGCAAATTCCTTTCAACATTGGCATTACCTAAAAATGATTCAAAATCTAGAAACCATGAAAGATTGATTAATTCAACTGTAAAAAATAAACTTACAACTTCCTGGCAAAGTAAAGGCATAAGCAAAGTCAAGAGACAAATGACAATCTGGGGAAAATATCTGCAAGTCAATGTCACAAAGAGATAATCATCTCCTAATTACAAAAAGAACTCTTAGAAATGTAGACAAGAGTCCAACAATTCAGTAGGAAAAGAGGGGCAAAGTACGTAAATTGATAGTTCACAAAAAAATTGCCATGTCACCTCCCAGTTTGGCTCCAAATTCAGAAGTTTGACAACATATCCTGTTGGCCAATCTGTGTGGAAACAGATACTCTGTGTAGTTTGTAGGGGCCTTCCCAGGTGGCGCTAGTAGTAAAGAGCCCACCTGACAAGAGAATTAAAAGAGATGTGGGGCTGGGAAAATCCCCTGGAGGAGGGCATGGCAACTCACTCCAGTATTCTTACCTGGAGAATCCCACGGACAGAGGGGCCTGGAGGACTATGGCCCATAGGGTCGCAAAGAGTTGGACACAGCTGAAGCGACTTAGCATGCACGTATCCTGGTAGGAGTCCACAACTCTGGAGAGTGAGTTGGCACAGTCCACCAAAAACACCTTTTGACCCAGCAGTTCTACTTTGGTAAATTTAGTCTATAGACACTCTAGTCCACTTACATGCATAGATGCACAAGATTATTTTTTACAGCATTGGTTTTGTTACTAAAGGAATGGAAAATATATTATCTAGGGTCACGTGCTTACCCCTCAGGTCACATGACACCAAGGAGAGGGATCAGTCCAGCCAAACTTCACTGAGAGGAGAGGAAAGTTACCTTCTGAGCAATATTGGAGTTATCAGAACAAGGGACAGGAAGAAAATGACAGTCCTGCACCCTCCGTGTTCTTCCTGTGTAACAAGGTACAAACGGCTGCCTTTGTCAGAATGCTCCAGAGCAAACACAGCTGACATGGCACTTGTGGTACGATTTCAAGGTGTTTTCAGGTAACCAGTGATAGTGGCTCAACCACCTTCTAGGGACTTCCCTATTGGTCCAGTGGTTAGGACTGGGTGCTTTCACTGCCAGGGCCCAGTTTAATCCCTGATTGGGAAACTTAGATCCTGCCAGCTGGGTGGTATGGCCAAAAAAACAACACCCACCCCTCACCCACCCAAAAAAACCACCTTTTAAGAATAATGGGTTCTCGATGTGAGAGTCCTTTGCTTTGCTGAGCAAATGATGAACATGGATATGCAAACATGGGGTAGCATCCAGGGCAAGTGATATGTCTCATCTCTGTGTAATACCAAGGAGAGAAACTTGGGATTTGGAATGAAATTCTGGAGGGAGAGAAATAAACTAGACTGCCAGGCACTATGAGAGATGATGAGCTAAAGAAAAAATAATCCAGTAGCAGTTTTCCTGATGCAAGATTATAGGGAAAAAAAAAAAAAAAAAAAAAAGCGTGAATGAAGGTCTTAGGTTCTTTTGCATTGGGATGGGTGATGTAGTCCCCTCTTCTGAATTCTTATGAAAACTTTAGTAAAGATGGGTCCCCGTGGCTCTGGTGCACAGCTGCTCTTTTGAGGATGGTACTGTCCCTGTGCATGCCAAATCACTTCAGTCATGTTTTTGCAACATTATAGACTGTAGCCTGCCAGGTTCCTCTGTCCATGGATTCTCCAGGCAAGAATACTGGACTAGGTTGTCATGCCTTCCTCCAGGGGCTCTTCCCGACCCAGGGATCGAAACCACGTCTCTTATGTCTCCTGCATTGGCAAGCGAGTTCTTTACCACTAGTGCCACCAAAACTTGGGAGCTGGTTTTACTGGTTACGGTGACTGCCAGGAGTGAGGGCATGATCCTTACTGTCTCCGTGGCCAGGATCATGCCATCTAGTGAGATATTTCTCATACATGACTGTTTGCACCCCCAACTGGAAACACTGCTTTGGTGTGAGTGAATTCTCTGGGAAAATTTGAAGATGTTTTGGGTTTTGCATCCAGGTTGATGTAAGGAAAAAAGGAGAGTACACAGGAGTCAGAGGACAAAGACATAGCAGGCATGTGGGTTACACTCGTATTTAAGATTTTGATTATATTGTAGCTACATCACTTAATTTCTCTTGTTATATCTTCCTTCATTACAGCCCTAGATTTATCTCCTCTTTGTCATCTGCTTCATAATAAGTTTTTTTTCTTTTTTAATTAAAAAAAAAAAAAAACTCTTTGACTACAGCATCATGTAGCTTGTGGACCCTTAGTTCCCTAACCAGGGATCAAACCTACACTCTTGGCAGTGACAGCACAGAGTCCCAACCACCGGACCGCCAGGGAATTACCATAACTTGTCCTTTTAGTTTTCTGCATTGTACATTTTTTTCTCCCATTAGGTCTAATCTGCATATAAAATAGAGGTGTTTTGCACCCAATTTGTCCTCGTCTGTTACAGACTAGGGCTCATCCTCTCTTTTGTCAGCACCATATTTTTGGAAATCATTTGCGATCTTTTACCACCCTCCCCGTGTTCATTTGCCATTTAAAAAAGCAAGTTATTTATGGGTCTCTTAAATTTAGATGTTGAGGAAATAATTTAGATAAAAATATCTCTTACAAAAAAAATATCTCTTCCATACACTGCTCGGGATCAAGGTATTGCAACCTCACAATTTTTTAAAAAAAAATTAATAATACATATGCCCTGCTTCATTCTTTCAAAGTTTGCCATTCTTTCAAAGAGAAATCCATGTCAGCAAGTAGCTGATGGTGAAGGTGGGGGGTTGGGTTTGAGCTGGAGGGCTCTGATCTGAAGGTTGCCTGGGGCTCAGTGAAGCCGTGGGGGACCTGGGAGTATCTCCAGGATGGATGGTCTTGATCTTCCAAGATGTGAGCCTCAGGCACTCTCTGTCTTTTAAGGACACAGTCAACAGAAAATGGGCCAGGTCTCCTGTCAAGGGGTTGCCCGGTGGTTGACTGGGGTTATGGTCAACTGGTTTTCATAGTCTGACAAGCAAGGAGCTGTGATGGCTGCTTACGGGCTCCCTTAAAGGGCAGACCTTGTTGTAGTGTCCTGGTTCTGGATTGTTACAGGTACTGGGTATATACTGTTGTCTTCCAATATGTATTATCTGTCTCAATTCTGTGGATTGACCAGCCCTAGCTGGATATCATTTGGCGTCTTTCTTTCTTTTTTTTTTAGTTTAATATATTATAATAGCAAACTTACAGGAACAGCACAGAAGACAGACAACATTAAAAACAGGTGCTTGCATGTAGGACAACTCAGTTAGAAAAGTATAGTGAATGGATGGAATCTACTGCATGATATAATGCTACAAACACCATTTAGTTGCAGTCAATAAGAAATTTACTTGTTTTAAAAAAATCCAAATGCTGGCATTGTCCAGAAAATTTTAACAAGTTTATTTATAATTGTTATAAAGTTGAACTGCTGAAACTTGTTCACTGAAGCATTTTGACTTTCATTAATGCTTTATGTCCCCACATTTATATTAAAAATTCACACACAAATGAAAATGGAAAAACTGCCAATACCTGATTTCTGTCCCCTATTTTCCACTTGCAATCATATATTTAGGTACCTTTTGATCCCATGGAAAAAAAAATATCTAACGTTCAGAACTACCAATAATAGGAAGAAGAGAATTTTTTTTTTTTTTAAGAATGAAATGTTTCCCATCATAGTGGATTCTTAAGCACATTCTCCACGTATGCGGCGTGCTAGCTGGATGTCTTTTTGGCATAATTGTTACACGTTTGCACGGATAGCACACAGGTTGGCGTCTTCAAAAAGGCCAACCAGATAGGCCTCACTTGCCTCCTGCAAAGCACCAATAGCTGCACTCTGGAAGCGCAGATCTGTTTTGAAGTCCTGAGCAATTTCCCGCACCAGACGCTGGAAGGGAAGTTTGCAAATCAGAAGTTCAGTGGACTTCTGATAACATCTAATTTCATTGAGTGCCCACAGTACCAGGCCTGTAACGATGAGGTTTCTTCACCCCTCCAGTAGAGGGCGCACTCTTGCGAGCGGCTTTTGTAGCGAGTTGCTTCCTCGGTGCTTTACCACCGATCGATTTGTGGGCAGTCTGCTTTGTCAAGCCATGATATAGAGACCTCCTTACTTACCCCTCTTCTCCTTCGGCTGGAGCTAGAGGCAGTGCTGGCGTTGGAGAGCGATGGCCCATTTGGGGTCTTTCATGCAGAGGCAGTCAGAGAGGTGCTGGGCCTGAAGTCTTCCCAAGTTCTGGCTGGGCTCAACCATTCAAGATGGCCTCATCCCTCAGCTGGGCCAGCTGTGATGGCTGGAAGCTGGTCAGCCAACTGTCTCCTTCTTCCCACTGTCTTTCCATGTGGCTTGCCAGAACTTCCTCACAGCATGGCCGTCTTTGGTAATCGGACTTCTTACACAGTGGCTGATTTGCTCTGAAGAGAAATATTCCTGGGCAAACGCTGTAGGCTTTCTAAGATCTAACTTTGGCAGTCATGCTCCCTTCTACTTCATTTCATTGGTCAGAAGTGAATTCTCAGGGCCAGTCCAGGTTCAAGGGCAGGGGACTACATGAGGCTGAGAATACCGATAGATATGATTCAATGCGGGTTCATCTTTGCACACACGGTCATGTGTATCAGCCAGGAAAGGCCAGATTATGCTGCAGCAATGAACCAACCCCAAAACCTCACTGTCTCCAAACACGAAAGTTTAGGCCTCTCTTGTCTTTTGAGATGGCCCACACCCTGTGGAATGTGTTTCTCCTAAGGCCTCTTGCCTTCCAAGCTGTCCCATACTCTGTCTGTAGAATGTCAGTTCAGTTCACTTGCTCAGCCGTGTGCAACTCTTTGTGACCCCATGGGCTGCAGCATGCCAGACTTCCCTGTCCATCACCAACTCCCAGAGCTTGCTCAAACTCAGATCCTTTGAGTTGCTGATGCTATCCAACCATCTCATCCTCTGTCATCCCCTTCTCCTCCTGCCTTCAATCTTTCCCAGCATCAGTCTTTTCCAATGAGTCAGCTCTTCACATCAGATGGCCAAATATTGGAACTTCATCTTCAGCATCAGTCCCTCCAATGAATATTCAAGGTTGATTTCCTTTAGGATTGATTGGTTTGATCTCCTTGCAGTCCAAGAGACTCTCAAGAGTCTTCTCCAATACCACAGCTCAAAAGCATCAATTCTTCGGCACTCAGCTTTCCTTACGGTCCAACTCTCACATCCATACATGACTACTGGAAAAACCATAGCTTTGACTAGACGGACCTTTGTTGGCAAAGTAACATCTCTGCTTTTTAATATGCTGTCTAGGTTTATTTCAGCTTTTCTTCCAAGGAGCAAGCATTTTTTAATTTCGTGACTGCTGTCACCATCTGCAGTGATTTTGGAGCCCAAGAAAATAGAGTCTCTCACTGTTTTCATTGTTTCCCCATCTATTTGCCATGAAGTGATGGGACCGGATGCCATGACCTTTGTTTTTTTGAATGTTGAGTTTTAAATCAGCTTTTTCACTCTTCTTTCACTTTCATCAAGAGGCTCTTTAGTTCCTCTTCACTTTCTGCCATAAGGGTGGTGTCATCTGCATATCTGAGGTTATTGATATTTCTCCTGGCAATCTTGAGTACAGCTTGTTCTTCCTCCAGCCCGGCATTTCTCATGATGTACTCTGCATATAAGTTAAATAAGCAGGGTGACAATATGCAGCCTCGACATACTTCTTTCCCAATTTGGAACCAGTCTGTTGTTCCGTGTCCAGTTCTAACTGTTGCTTCTTGACCTGCATACAGGTTTTTCAGAAGGCAGGTAAGGTGGTCTGGTATTCCTATCTCTCGAAGAATTTTCCAGTTTGTTGTGATCCACACAGTCAAAGCCTTTGGTGTAGTCAATAAAGCAGAAGTAGATGTTTTTCTGGAATTCTCTTCCTTTTCCAACAGAGGTTGGCAATTTGATCTCTGGTGCCTCTGCCTTTTCTAAATCCAGCGTGAGTATCTGGAAGTTCTCGGTTCACATATTTCTGAAGCCTGGCTTAGAGAATTTTGAGCTTTCCTTTGCTAGGGTGTGAAATGAGTGCAGTTGTGCATAGTTTAAACATTCTTTGGCATTGCCTTTCTTTGAGACTGTAATGAAAACTGACCTTTTCCAGTCCTGTGGCCACTGCTGAGCTTTCCAAATTTTGCTGGCATATTGAGTGCCTCCCTTTCACAGCATCATCTTTTAGAATTTGAAATAGCTCAGCTGGAATTCCATCACCTCCGTTAGCTTTGTTCGTAGTGATGCTTCCTAAGGCCCACTTGACTTTGCACTCCAAGATGTCTGGCTCTAGGTGATTGATCACATCATCATGGTTATCTGGGTCATTAAGATCTTTTTTGTATAGTTCTTCTGTGTTTTCTTGCCACCTCTTCTTCTTGCTTGGCACCCTGAAATAAACCCTTACTTTGTTGCAAACATCCACTGTCAGAGTTTGGCTTTCTGTGCCATGGATACATGAGCTTGCTTGGTAACAAATACAATTAATCGGGATTGAAATCAAAGGTTTTCTGGACTTCCCTGGTGGTCTAGTGTGTCCAGGAGTTAAGAATATCCCTGCCAATGCAGGGTTCACGGGTTCAATCCCTGGTCCAGGAAGATTCCATATGCTGCCCATGCATCATAACTACTGAGCCCAAGAGGAGCAACTTTTGAAACCCAAGGGCCCAAGAGCCCATGCTATACCACAAGAAAAGTTTCTGCAATGAGAAGCCTGTACACCACAAGAGTGACTACTGCTCACCGCAACTAGAGAAGGCCGGTATGTAGCAGTGAAGACCCAGCACAGCCAGAAATAAATTTTAAAGAAAAGATTTCTCTTCTCTAGCAAAGGGAAGGGGCATATGGTTAAAAGTAGGCCAGATGGACTTCCCAGGTGGCTCAGTGGTAAAGAATCCACCTGCCAATGCAGGAGCCACAGGAGACCCAAATTCGATCCCTGGGTTGGAAAGATCCCCTGGAGGAGAAAATGGCAACTCACTCCAGTATTCTTGCCTGGGAAGTTCCATGGAGAGAGGAGCCTGGTGAGCTCCAGTCCATAGGATCACAACTTAGCAACTGAGCACACGTGAGCGCACACACACACAGGCCAGAGGAGCCCTCTTCCTGGGAATTTGAATATTGGGACAAAGAGAGGGAAATGATTGGCCTGTGACCTCAGATACGGTGCCCACTTCATATACAAGTTCCCCTTCCTGGCCTCTGGAACTGCCCATCTCCAAGCTTCCTGTTGACTCCATGAGCAGCCCATTTCCTTCCAAGAAATTCACTTTTCCTTAAGCTGGCCACAGGTGATGTGAGGGTAGGCTATGCTGCTATAATAAATAATCTAAAATCTCAGTAGCAGGACTTCCCTGGTGTGTCCGATGGTTAAGACTCTGCACTTCCACTGTAGGGGGTGCAGATTCAATCCCTGTTCGAGGAACTAAGATCCTGCATGCCACACAGTGCAGTCAAAAAATAAATAAAATCTCCATAGCTTATCACATGTTCATGTCATGATCAGTGATTCGACAGGAGGGCTCCATTTCACATAGTCATTCAGGGTCCCAGACCTTTTGCATCTTGGGGTTCAACCCACCTTTAGAAACTTGGAGTCCTGCAGATCCTCTGCATCTGCTGGCAAAAAGAAATAGAAAATAGAGGATTCCACTGGAGGTACTTTAGAAGAGAGACCTGGAAGGGTCATATATCACTTCTGACCCAGAGTCCATTGGCCAGAACTTAGCCATATGGCCCCACCCAGTTGCAAGAGAAACTAAGAAATGTAGTCTAGCTGTGTGCCAGGATGAACAAAGAAACTGTGCTTGCCACCACTGCTTGCTACCAAACAAAGTATATCTTGACTGGGACCTCCCTGGTGGTCCAATGGTTAAGAATCCACCTGCCAATGCAGGGGACGCAGGGTTCAATCCCTGATCCAGGAAGATTCCTCATGTCACAAGGCAACTAAGCCCATAGGCCACAACTACTGAAGACTGTGTGTTCTAGAGCCCATGTTCTGCAACGAGAGAAGCCAC
This sequence comes from Neotragus pygmaeus, assembly GCA_006410875.1. NCBI lineage: Eukaryota > Metazoa > Chordata > Mammalia > Artiodactyla > Bovidae > Neotragus > Neotragus pygmaeus. The sequence goes on from SJYV01056333.1 coordinate 927,915, forward strand.
TGCAATGAGAAGCCTGTTCACTGCAACTAGAGAGTAGCCCCTGCTTGCCACAACTAGAGAAAGCCCACATGCAGCAACAAATAAATACATTTTTTAAAGATTTTTCAAAATATGTCTTGACTGATACACTCACTCGCTGTATTTTTAGCCCCTGGCCCCATGCCTGACACAGAGTGTGCACTCAAATAAGTATTTATTGAATGGAGAAAAAAATGAATGATATTTTATATTATTTAGTCTTCGCAGTAACCCTGATAAGACTCAGAATAGTTAAGGAACTGGCTGAAGGTCACCCAGCTAGTATATGGCAAAGCCAGGATTCAAAGCCAGTGTATCTTCCATTGTTCCATGCTGTCATCCCAAAGTTCCGTCCGTGTGCAGAGCCCTAAGCTGTCTAAACCAGTACCTGGCCTGGAGGAGTTCACATAAAAAGAGAAAAGCTAAGAGCAGCCCAAGTTTGCCAAGATTTAAGGACCAGCTCCCTGGAAATTTCCTTGATAGCTCAGTTGGTAAAGAATCTGCCTGCAATGCAGGAGACCCCAGTTTGATTCCTGGGTCAGGAAGAGTCACTGGAGAAGGGATAGGCTACCCACTCCAGTATTCTTGGGCTTCCCTTTTGGCTTAGCTGGTTAAGAATCCACCTGCAATGCGCAAGGCCTGGGTTCAATTCCTGGGTTGGGAAGATCCCCTGGAGAAGGGAAAGGCTACCCACTCCAGTATTCTGGCCTGGAGAATTCCATGGACTGTATAGTCCATGGGGTCGCGAAGCGTCGAGATGTGTATAAGAGACAGCTTTTGAACTGTGGTGTGGGGGAAGACTTTTGAGAGTCCCTTGGACTGCAAGGAGATCCAACCAGTCCATTCTGAAGGAGATCAGCCATGGGTGTTCATTGGAAGGACTGATGCTGAGGCTGAAACTCCAATACTTTGGCCACCTCATGTAAAGAGTTGACTTATTGGAAAAGACNAGGGAAAGGCTACCCACTCCAGTATTCTGGCCTGGAGAATTCCATGGACTGTATAGTTCATGGGGTTGCAGAGTCGGACACAGCTGAGTGACTTTCACTTTCAAAGACTCATTCAGGATAGCAACAAATGCAGTGGTACATACTTTAGTGCCAAATGCACTGCACAGATAAGTGTGTAGGGCTGAGAGATGCAGTTTGGGCTAGAACCAATGGCCTGGGAATCCTCAAGGACAAAGCAGAGCTCAAACATCAGGAGAAGCTATATGCTCACAAATTCTCCCAGGGACACTTTAGAATCAGGCTCTGGTCAATCACTGCATTGCAATGGATCTGACAGCAGACGATGTGGGCCTTAAGTCTCAGCCTAGCTGCCTACATGCCACACTGTTCATCATGAGCTGAAATTCTCAAGATGGTTTTAGTTTGTATGAGAGAAAGCAATTCAAAGTNCAATCACTGCATTGCAATGGATCTGACAGCAGACGATGTGGGCCTTAAGTCTCAGCCTAGCTGCCTACATGCCACACTGTTCATCATGAGCTGAAATTCTCAAGATGGTTTTAGTTTGTATGAGAGAAAGCAATTCAAAGTGGCTTTAAGAAAACAGTGATGTATTCTGATTCACATATATTCTTAAAAGTTTAGGTGCAGATGACCTTCAGGCATAGCCTGATCCAGGCACTCCTCCTACATCCTTGGTTTCTCTTGTCATTGTTCAGTTGCTCAACCATGCCCAACTCTTTGTGACCCCACAGACTGTAGCACATCAGTCTTCCCTTTCCTTCGTTATCTCTCAGAGTTTGCTCAAACTCATGTCCATTGAGTTGATGATACCATCCAATCATCTTGCCCCCTTTTCCTCTTGCCCTCAATCTTCCCCAGCATCGGGGTCTCTTCCAATGACTCAGCTCTTTCCATCAGGTGGCCAAATATTAGAGCTTCAGCTTCAGCATTAGTCTTTCCAATGAATATTCAAGGTTGATTTCTTTTAGGANTATAAGAGACAGATATATGATAGAAAGAGAAAATTCGATAGAGTAAAATATGTTCAAAGGAAGAAGGGTCCAGATAGAAACAGGGGCCAGGAAGGGGGGAAAGATTTCTCTCTATTATAAAAGAAGGAAAATGAAAAGAAAGAACACATAAAGGACCCAGTTCTTTAAGTTTGTTAGTTCTTTAAGGATATTAAGAACACCCCATCTAGTATGCCTGCTTTCTTTGCTGAGTAGTAAGATGAACTGCTGAGAGTGGAAGGGATCAGGTGGTCTCTGAAATTTGAAACTATCCCAGAAGATTTGAAATAGTTGTTTTGGAGAAAGTGAAAATGAGCTGATGATGAAAATGTAAAGATTATCAGGAAATTTTTGAATGACATAAATTTGTAGAAAATAATAAGGTAATCAGCAACCAGAATAGGAGTTTCAGGAAATGAGATACTTGAAACTTCAACATTCACAGTTAAAACATTTCTAATAATGATAAGATCCAGAATGTGGCCCTAGCAAGAGGTAACTGAAATGGAGGGAAAGTCATTAGGGAAGAGCAGATAAAGGAGCTGACTGATGGACTTTGTTGAAAAGATTATTCACACTGACTTTGCAATTATCTTTTAGATAACTTCTTCAGTGTGTCCAACCACATATATGCTTTGACTGCATGTAAGCAGCCTCAAAGATGGCCCCAATGATTCCCATTTATAGGATTCATTTGGTGTTCCTTTGCATGATCCCCTCCTGCATTTGATAGAGTAGATCTTGTAACCAGCACAGTATTGTGGAAATGATGCAAATTATTACAAATCACTGAACGAGACTGACGGTAAAGAGGATCAAAGTGAAGAGAGCTTACTGTTCAAAGGATTCTAGGAAATTGATGCCTGATGTGAGACAATAAACACTTGGCCTTCATCTTTTATTTTCTCTTCAATCACTTGCTCTGAAAGAAGCTGCCATGCTATGAAGTTATTCAGGCGGCCTTCTGAAAATGAACTGAGTCTTTCTACACTAGTGATTCAGATGGTAAAGAATTTGCCTGCAATGCAGGAGACCTGGGTTCAGTCCCTGGGTTGGGAANGCTCTGAAAGAAGCTGCCATGCTATGAAGTTATTCAGGCGGCCTTCTGAAAATGAACTGAGTCTTTCTACACTAGTGATTCAGATGGTAAAGAATTTGCCTGCAATGCAGGAGACCTGGGTTCAGTCCCTGGGTTGGGAAGATCCCCTGGAGAACGGAATGGCTACCCACTTCAGTATTCTTGCCTGGAAAATCCCATGGACAGAGGAGCCTGGCAGGCTACATTTCATGTGGGTTGCAGAGTTGGACATGACTGAGTGACTAACGCTTTCACCAAAACAAGGACTGGATTTCCAACCAAGAATCCATGGGATTGGATTCTTCAACACTAGCTGTCGAGTAGAGCACTGTGTACCAGTTACCAATCCTATGAGAGGACCATAAACACTTCTGCCCATTGCATTTTGGTATTGGAATCACCAACGGAAACATGACTGAATCAAGTAGTGGATAGAACAGAGTTTCATTTATATATAGAAAAGACAGAACAAGATTAGCTTTGTGCCACAGTGGAAGAACCCTGTCCCTTCCCCGAGGAAGAGAGATACAACTGTGGAGCTGGCCAGATGCCACATGAGGCACACGCTTTAAGCAGAATCAAAAAAGAACTCATTGAGTGTCCAGCAAGGAAGGAGATTCCCACATAAAGTGGTAACCTTGTAACTAGTTGTGTGAGCCCTTTATATCTTGGTAAAGAAGCAACCCATGATCAAGGCCTATTCTTTACATAGCTGAGTAGGGATCAAAAAGACTTCATGCTTAAGACTGTTTTTCCCACCCATAGCCAGAATTTCGGATGGTTACAATTCTGACCAGCATCTTGACTATAGCCTTATCAGAGATACTGAGCCAGAACCACAATGCTAAGCTACTGTAGGATTCCTGACCCAGTAACATGTAACATAATATGTGCTTATTGTTATTTTCAGCCACTGTGTTTTGAAGTATTTTGTATTTAGTGATAGATAACTATGCAAATGTGATTGAACAGTGCATGAGGAGTCACATTTTAAATTCCGTAGATAACTATCACTTACTAGGATCTGTGAAAAATTCTGTCTCAGGTAACTAGATGGAGAGGGTTCTCATGTCAGGAAGAGTAAGTGTTTTGTGATTCTATAAATCTGCAACAATGGCCAAGGAAGACATTTTGTTACCACAGCTCAAAATTTTTTACAGCCTGAAACAAGTGTGTGGTTATGATCTATGATGCAGAATTAGGGACCTGTGATCATTCCTTCCTCTATGTGTTAGAGTTGAAAAAACTCATCTCTTCAGAGGAAAAAGTTCACTGGATAAGGTACCTTGGGTTCAACATTATTAGGAGGTGGAATAAATTTCTGTTTATTTATCTTTCTTGAGACAACTGAGATTTATTTTTAAAATGTTAGTCTAGTCTTACATCTTGATTATTTAAATATTAAAGAGAATGATTTTGTACTTTACCAGNCTCAACCTCTTGTCCTGGCAGTATGCTGACCTGCATTGGCAGAATCTGGTCTCCTTTCCAGCTGGAGGGTACTGGCCCTTTAAGATCTGGAGAGGGGACACCACCAGGCTGGGCAAAGACAGTGACCACAGGTGCCAGGTGGTGAAGCTAAAAATACTGAGTGATGTGGACGCCCAGGCTGCAGGAGCCAGGCAGTGCTAGTGGGTAGTGTTGGCGGGGGGAAGTTCTGGAGTGTTTTTTTTTTCCTAATGGAGGAGGGGCAGTGAGCAGTGAGGTTTGGTGGGGTCACCTTGGGGGTTTAGAGGAGCCTGCTCCCCACCCCCACTCTCAGCCTTTCTCCAGCCCCTGGAAGGCACCAGGTTTCACTCCCAATTTGCTGCCTGTGTTTAGCTGCCCCAGGGCGTGCTAATTCTGCAGCATCCTGCTTCTCTCGGATGCCGGGGAAGTCCTTTCTTCTCTTTGAGCCTCTGTAAAATTAAAAGAACTGCTGGGGCGCTTTTAGGGACAGAGATGCAAGAAGGAATGTAGGGAGACCAGTTCCCTCATTTGTGGATTCAACAAAGATTCCCCAAGGCTTCCCAGGACTAGAGGCTGAGGCCAAAGAGATGAACACGAATCAGGCATTTCCCCGGAAGAGCCAGAGAACACACGCTGAAACAATGGCGTGCAGTGCCACGTGCTGCCGTTGAGGTGTGAACTCCGTTTCTGTTTGGGGCTGAAGTGAGAAACCGCCCCCACCAAGAACTCATCTGCATTTAATGAGAACTTGTCAACAAAAGCATCACCCACCAGCCATCTCTATTTGATGTCTGATGCATGATTAGGTGAGGCTCCACTGAGCAGCCTGGAACCACATGTGCGCCAAAGGGCAGATTCTCCCCGGCTGCGCCTGCAAGGTCCAGAGAGGGCTGGGCGGGGTCGGGGGAGACTCTGCTCCACTCAGTCTTCTGGGGACCCAGGCTCCGCCCACCTGTGATGCCATCATCACCCAGGGCTTTAGAATCCACTGGATTCTCTGCTTTCACGGCAGTCGAAGAAGGGTGGAGGTCACATGGAAGGGTTTTCCAAACCAAAGCTGCGACTGGCCTACTTCACTCCTGCCCACGCTATGTGGCCAGGGCAGCTAATTGGAAGAGAAACCTCGGGAACATAGTCCTGTTGTGAAGATGATATGTTTGGTATACATGAAAGCACTTGGCACAGAAGAGTGCCCAGTGTGTTCCTGCAGAAATTCTGCAGACTTCACTGAGCACCCTCAGTGGACTAGCCCTAGAAATTGGACAGAGAAAACACATCTCACTGCTCTCATTGGAATCTTTTTTATTTTTATTTTGGCCCTGCAGTGCAGCATGCAGGATCTTAGTCCCCTGATCAGGGATCGAACTCATGCCCCTTGCATTGGGAGCATGGCGTCTTAACCACTGGACCACCAGGGAATTCCCTCTCATTGAGCTTTTATCAAAGCGGGAGTCAAACAAAACATAAGTAAACAAACAAATACAATCACTCACGTTCAAAACCCACAGTTGGGACTTCCCTAGTGGTTCAGTGATGAAGAATCTGCCTTGCAATGTAGGGTACATGGATTCAATGTACCTGTTCAGGGAACTAAGATCCCACACGCCGCCTAGCAAGTAAGCTTGGGTACCACAACTACTGAGGCCATGCACCGCAACAAAAACACCCCATGTGGCACAACAAAGAGCCCGCGTTCTTCAACGAAGATCCAGTGCAGTCAAATAAACAAATATTATATATTTAAAAAAAGATACTGTTAAGGAAATTACCAGAGACATGGTAGGGAGATGCCCACATGGCATAAGGGGGAGGGGAGGTAGGGATAATTCATCTGAGACCTCAAGAAAGAGAAGGAGCCGAGCAGAGTTGGGGGAGAAGTATTCCTGGCATAGAGAATAGGGAGTGCAAAGGCCCAGAGGCAGGTTAGAGTTTGGGGAATGTGAGAAAACATCAGGTCAGTATGGCCAGGGCAGCTAAGTGATGGGGAGAGAGACATGGGCTATGAAGGGAGACGGAAATGGGCTGGATCATACAGGCCTTATGGGCCTTCATGAGGAGGACGGATTTTATTCTGGTATAAAATGTAACTGGAAAAGCTTCAGAGGCTTGTAAGTAGGGGAAGTGGCATAGGTTGATTGACATCTTAAGTGATCACTTGGGCTCCTCTGGGGAGAATCCGTGGCAGCCAGGCCAGAGCAGACACCAGAAACCAGGTGGAGGTCATGGTGGGGATGGAGGGGGGCCGTGGTGTCGGCCTGGACCAAGGTGTCCCTAGGACGTGGGAGAAATAGATACTTTCTAGATATATTTAGGAGACAGAACTTGCTGACGAGTTAAAAGAAGGGAATCAAGGATGAATCTGAGGTTTCTAGGTTGGATACATGTGTGGATGAGAGGAAGGCTCAAGGGCAGGAAGAGAGATAGTGGGAAACTCAGGAATTCAGCCACGGAGGTTTTCGACCAGAAGCACATGAGACGCCCAAGTGAAGATGTCAAAGGAGGAGTTGGTACTAAGAGACTGGAGCTCAAAGCGGGAGTCTGTGGGCCACCTAGGAGATATCAGAGACTGTGGCCTGAAGGTGGCTTTGAAAGCCATGAGGTCACTCTGGAGGGACAGAGGAGAGGCCCCAGGATGGACCCCGGAGGAACACTACCAGTGTGAGGTCACGTGGAGGAGATGCTAACAGGGCGGGAGAGAAATAAAGTAGGAGGAAAACCAGGAGCGTGGGTAGCCATGGAAACCAAGAGACAAGTGTCTCAAGGCAGAGAGAGAGGTGGACAACTGGCTTCAAAGATGCTGAACAGCCAAGGAAAAGGAAAATCGATCTAGCAGCACAGAAGTCGAAAGTGACCTGGATAATTACAATTCCTGGCGGGGTGGAGACAGGAGCAGGGGTGAGTGGAGACTCCCGGTTAAAAATGGTGGATTGAATATACACATTTAAGTTCTCTGTGTCCTGAAACCCCATGAAAAAGAAACGAGTAGGTTTTATTTTTTTCTTTTCCATTATGGTTTATTACAAGATATTGAATATAGTTCCCTGTGCTATACATCAGGACCTTATTACTTATCTATTTAATACATAGTAATGTGTATCAATTAATCCCAAACTGCTAATTTATCCCTCCCCCTTCCTTTCCTCTTTGGTAACCACAAGTTTGTTTTCTATGTGAGTCTGCTTCTGTTTTGCAAATAAATTCATCTGTATCATATTTTAGATTCACATATGTTATATCATCTGATACTTGTCTTTGTCTGACTTACTTCATTTAGGATGATCATCTCGAGATCCAGCCATTTTCCTGCAAATAGCATTATTTCATTTTTACGGCTGAGTAATATCCCACTGTGCATAATATACCACATCTTAGTTATCCATTTGTCTGTCAGTGGACATCGAGATTGTTTCCACATCTCGGCTATTGTAAATAGTGCTTCTATGAACATCAGGGGTACGTGTATCTTTTCAAACTAGGGTTTTCTTTGGATATATGGCCCAGAAGTGGGAATGTAGGGTTGTAGGGCAACTCTGTTTTTAGCTTTTTAAGGAAACTTCATACTGTTGTCTATAGTGGCTGCATCGATTACATTTCCACCAACAGTGTAAGAAGCCCTTTTCTCCACGTGTGAGTGGGTTTTAAGGTGCAAACTACTGCAAATTTAGTTGTTTAAAACCAAACTGATCATCTTACTGACTATATGTCAGAAGTCCAACATGGTTCTCCCTGGGCCAAAGTCAAGATGTTGACAGGGCTGCTCTTGGGAACTCTTTCTGGAAGAACTTTCTGGAAGTTCTGGGGGAAATCCACCCCCTTGTCTTTCCCAAGGTACCGCCTTCCAGAGGGCCCCCCTCCTTCCAGTGAGGCAGCGTCTCTCTGGCCCTGCTTCTCTCGACATCTTTCTTGGACCACAGCTGGGAAAGGTTCTCAGCTTTTAATGCTGCATGCTATTATCTTGGGCTCACCTGAACGAGCCAGGATTATCTTCCCATCTCAAGGTCCTTAACCTTAATCACACCTGCAAAGCCTCTTTGTGTCACCTAAGGTAACATACTCCCAGGTTCTGGGGATAACGACATAGACATTAATGGAATTAGGTGGGGCATTATTCTGCCTCCCACAGCATGAATCAGCAAGAACTTATACAGTGAAAAAGGAGACAAGAGCAACACGACGTTGGAATCTAGAAAACAGATGAACAGGGTGAGGGATATAGCGGTCCGGTGACGTGGCACCTCAGGGACCCCTAAATTGGGCATGAGAAAAAAAAACAAGGGGCACCACAGTTTCCACCACAAAACCTCAAAAGGCCCTGGTGTTAATGGACTAAGTACCTCTGGAAGGGGGAGTAAAGCTAGGGCCAAAACCAGGAGGACTGGTCTAAGAAGGGCTTTAATTCTCAGATTTCTTTCTCTGCTCAGCTCCCCGGGGCAGCTGCCCCTCCCCCACCCTGACAAAGACTGAAGGCTTATTCCCCAGAGAGGATAAAACACAGGGTCTGTGAACTGGAGGACAGGGCAGCGTGAGGTTAAGGAGGAGTTCTATGCTCTACTGGAGGGATTATTTGAATATTTGCATCTTGAATGTGGGGTGTCCTGCCCCTGCCCCCATCACCTGGAGCGTCCTTCCCACCTCGGCTCCCAGCACAGTGAAATCTGGTCCAGACTCTCCAGGCAGGATACTGCAGAGTTCACTCCCTTCAGCCTCTGAATATGTTGACAATGGGTATTTTGTTCTTGCTGGTCTCTTATTTCGAGTGTTAGTTTTCTTCTCTCCCTGCACGCATGCAAAGTTGCTTCAGTGTGTCCAACTCTGTGAGACCCTGTGGACCGTAGCCCGCCAGGCTCCTCTGTCCGTGGAGTTCTGAGTGGGTTGCCATGCGCTCCTCCAAGGGAGCCTCCCAACCCAAGGATCATGCCTGTGTCTCTTCCGTCTCCTGCATTGGCAGGCCGGTTCTTTACCACTAATGCCTCCTGGAGAGCCCCCCAAAAAAACTACTACTACAGTACTCAGAGATTCAGGAAGATATACAGTAACTATGAGATGAAAACTAGATGCTATTTTGAAAGAAAACAAACCTCCAAGGATGAGCAAAACAAAAAAGTTCTTAAAATTTAAGAATATTATAGCAATGGGAGTTTGGGGTTAGCAGATGCGAACTAGTATACATAGAATGGATAAACTACAGGTCCTACTCTACAGAACAGGGAGCTATCTTCAATATTCTGTGGTGAGTCAGAATGAAAAGGAATAGGAAAAAGAATATATATTATATATGTATATATGTACATATATGTGTATGTATAACTGAATAACTTTGCTGTACAGCAGAAATTAACACAACACTGTAAATCGACTATACTTCAATTTTCAAAAAAAGGGTATCATAGCAGATTTCAGTTCAGATCAGTTCGGTCCCTCAGTCGTGTCCAACTCTTTGCGACCCCATGGACTGCAGCACGCCAGACTTCTCTGTTCATCACCAACTCCCAGGGCCTACTCAAACTCATGTCCATCAGGTCGGTAATGCCATCCAATCATCTCATTCTCTGTCATCCCCGTCTCCTCCCACCTTCAATCTTTCCCAGCATCAGGGTCTTTTCCAATGAGTTGGTTCTTTGCATCAGGTGGCCAAAGTATTGGAGTTTCAGTTTCAGCATCAGTCCTTCCAATGAATATTCAGGACTGATTTCCTGTAGGATTGATGTTCCTTTAAGACTGACTGATTTCCATCAATCCTAAAGGAAATCATAGCAGAAATGGAAAAAATTTAAAAGAGTTAGGACAGGGATTCCCTGGTGGCTCAGTGGTGAATCCGCCTGCCAATGCAGGAGACACGGGTTCGATCCCTGGTCCAGGAAGATCCCACATGCCAAGGAGAAACTAAGCCCGTGTGCCACAACTACTGAGCCTGTGCTCTAGAGCCTGGGAACTGCAACTACTGCGCGCATGCGCAGCAACCACCAAAGGCCAGGAGCTTAGAGCCTGTGCTCTGCAACGGGAGAAGCCACTGCAATGAGAAGCTCACGCACCGAAATGAAGACCCAGTGCAGCTGAAAGAAAGAAAGAAAGAGAAAAGGAAGAAAGGGAAGGAACAGCCCCATTAAAGATGGGGGCAAAAGATCTGAACAGTCACTAGATCAAAGATGATATACAGACAGCAAATAAGCTTATAAAAGATGCTCAACATCAGATGTCATCAGGAAATAGCAAATTCAAAGCACAGTGAGATACATTTACACACTTATCCAAAATATTGACAACTATGGATGCTGGTGAGGATGTGGAGCAACGGGAACTCTTGTTCATTGCTGTGAGAACTCAGAAATGATACAGTCACTTTGGAAGACGGTCTGGCAGTTTCTTACAGAGCTAAACATAGTCTTACCATATGATCCAACAATAGCGTTCCTTGGTACTTACCCAAATGAGTTGAAAACGTATGTCTGAACAAAACCCTGCACATGGATGTTTATAAAAGCTCTTTTTCATAATTGCCTGAAAACTTGGGAGCATCTAAAATGTCCTTCAACAGGCGAATAGATGAACAAACTATTATATATCCACACAATGAAATATTATTCGTTGACAAAAATGAGCCACGAAGCCACAAAAAGACACACAAGTATCAAAGCACATGGCCAGATGAAAGACGCCAACTGGCTTCCTTGGTGGCTCAGTGGTAAAGAATCCGCCTGCCAATGCAGGAGACGGGAGTTCAATTCCCAGACCAGGAAGGTCCCCTGGAGAAGGAAATCTACTCAATATTCTTGCCTGGGAAATCCCATGGACAGAGAAGCTATAGTCCATGGGGTTGCAAAGAGTCAGACAAGACTCAGCAGCTAAACAACAACCACCCCACAAGGTAAAGAAGCCAGTCTGAAAAGGCTATGAGCCTCCAACTCTATGACATTCTGAAAAAGTCAGCACTAGAGACAGGAAAAAGATCAGTGGTTGCCAGGGGCTGGTGGGGAGCGGGGAGTGAGTAGGTGGAGCAGGGATGATTTTTAGGGCAGTGGAACCATTCTGTGTGATGCTGGAACGATGGGTCCGTGACCCCATCCATCTGTCAAAACCCACAGACTGTACAACAGAGGGAGCCCTCACGTAAACGATGGATTTTAGTTAATATTAGTTTATCAGCACTGGTTCATCAATTGTAACAAGCTCACCACACTAATGCAAAATGCTGATAATCAGGGAAAATGCAGAGGGGGGAGGTATACATGAAAAGTCTCTGCACTTTGTGTTCAGTTGTTCTCTAAATCTAAAACTAAAACAGAAAATCTATCATAAAAGGGAAAAAGGGGGAAAGAAATCATAGTATCCCACAGAAAGTTGTGTTTCCCCACTATGTAAATACTACCAATCTTTTTTTTTTTTTTCTTTCCCTTTTGGTTGTACAGCAAAGTTCCCCAACCAGGGATCGAACCCATGCTCCCTGTAGTGGAAGCACAGAGCCCTAACCACTGGGCAACTAAGAAAGTCCCCAACACTATCAATCTTTTTTTTTTTTTTTTAATTTATTTTTGGTTGTACTGGGTCTTCGTTGCTGCACGAGGGCTTTCTCTAGTCATGGCAAGTGTGGGCTACTCTCTAGATGCCATTTGCAGGCTTCTCATTATGGTGGCTTCTCTGATTGCAGTGCACGGGCTTTAGGGCACAGGCTTAGTCATTGTGGCACATGGCCTTTATTGCCCCACGGTACACGGGATCTTCCTGGACCAAGAATCGAACCCATGTCCTCTGCATTTGCAGGGGGATTCTTAACCACTGGACCACCAAGGAAGTCCCGCCAACACTACCAATCTTATCAATACTATGATGCAACTGTTCCCGGCGGGTGGGAGACAGGAAGTGGAGGGAATGGACATCAGAGAGCTCCATCTTCATCTTCCAGCATGAGAAGTGGAGATGAAAAACAACCTAAAACATGCTACGCAGGAAACATAGGAATGAAAATTACTAATAATCAGCTAAAAGGATGGAAACGATTGTTCCAAAGCAGTGGGAAAGGGAGGTGGGAGCTGCACGTGTTTCTTGATAGAAATGGATGGAGGCGTGTGGTGCAGGGGAGTCCTGAAGAATCCAGGGCCCAAAGGAGGGGTTGGCCTGGGGAGAAGGGCCTCCCCACCCCCACTGAAGCTGCTGGAAGAAGTGAGGAGTGAGGGGCTGGGTGGGTTTGTGCTTTGATAAAAGGAGCCAATGAAACTGCATCCGGTCCACCTGTATTCTCAGTGAAATGGGAACCGTGGTTTGAGAAGTGAGGAGAAGGTGGGAGGACATTGCCGCTCAGAGGAGGGTGCAGAGGCCAACAGCATCAGCACCCCCGGGGGGGCTGGTTAGACATGCAGAAGCTCAGGCCTCACCAAGATCCCTAGGAGAGGCGCAAGCAAATTAAAATTTGGGAAGGCCTGGTCAGAAAGAGTGGGGAAGGGCCACTGGCAGGCATCCTGGGGTTGTGGGGTGGCAGCGAGTGCCCCTTGAAGACCTTGAAGGGAAACTCTCCACTTGGTGGGGGAGCCTCGGACCAGTGCTGGCTTGTATGGTGCAGGCAGAAAGCAAGCAATGGTTGGCGTTTTGCCAGGCAGGTTCTCCAGCAGGAGAGCTGGGCACAGTGGGGTGGAGATGAGGGTGCCAGGGAAGAGCCATGGTGATGGTGTGCGGAGCCCAAGCAGGGCACAGTGGACCGTCATGGCAGAAGGGGGCTGATGGGCGGTGAGAAAGGGATGGGGGCTGTGGACCGGTGGCCTCGATGGGGTCAAAGAACTGTTGCTTGTGGGTACCAGATGAAGAGGATGGAGAGGGAAACACAGAGGGAGGTGACCAGAACAGAATCTCAGAGCGGGTGGGGTGCCGAGTAATTACATGGTCCGGGATGTGAGCCTCACAGGTGGAAGGGAGCAGAGAGGGTTAGAGGTGTCAGAAAAGGCCAGAGAACCGAGAAGCTGAGATCTCCACCCTCCACCTGAGGTTTGAACTCTGAAGGTCTAGTGATGGTGAGAGAAGAGGCTGATTCCTTTGCTCTGGGCGTGACCGTGCATCAGGGCTTCTGAAAGCTCCCGGGCAGACTAGAATGTGCAGCAGAGATTGAGAACCACGGGTATGGCCAAGGAGACCCAGGTTCCGACGCAGAGAAAGAGACATGGGGGAGTAACTGAAGGCTCCCTGGGGCTGGCGTCGCTGATGGAGCCTGACCAGAGGGAAAGGGGAAGCCGGGTAGGGGCCGCGTGTGGCAGGTGAGAAGGTGGAGATGTTGTGGTCTTCCCGCTGAAAAACTGGATACTGAATGGCGTGTGAGACAGAGACCCGGAGTCCGGCGGCTGTCCTGCACTGCGACGAGTCGGCCACTAGAGGGAGCGCCGCGCCCGCACATGCAGGGACGGTCCCGCTTGTTCCGTGCGTCCGTGATGCTTCGGTCTTTTTCTGACAGATTTTATGTCCAAGCTCAGATTCTGCAGGTTTAAAACTCCAGGTCCCGCTACTTTTAGGCTGCGTGACCTTAGCCAATTACCCGACCGTTCTGTGACCCAGTTTCGTCCTCCGTACAGCTGACCTGAGACGGTTCAGAGGATGAATGAGGTCAGGCGTGTGAAGCGCTGCGCCACACTGGGTGATGGCTAACCCGATCTGACAGTGCCTGAGGTTCCGCCACCGCCTCTGTCTCTCTCTGCTTCTCCTGCAGCCCCTCAGCCCAGCCCTGCCCAGCCTAGATCCAGGGGGCGAAACAGAGGTCAACTTCTGGAATGTTCCAGAGCGGAGGCAGAGTTAAGGGTGGCCTGTAAGGCAGGAACAAGCCTGGGCGCCTCCCTTTCCTGTCAGTCTTGCTGGTTCTCTTGTTTGGGAGCAGACCTCACCCTGTGGCTCATTCCTGGCCATGGTCTTCTCCTTCTGATCCCAGGCCTTCTCCTGCTCCTCTTGGCAGCCAGGGGACCAGCTGTTGCCCTTGCCTGACAACCATATCATCCTTGAGAAATGTCACCGTCTGGTGCACCCCCAAGGGCTCAGAAGGGGTGCTCCACTCTAACTGCCCCAGTCCTTCCAGGATCCTGCCCAGACCAGCCAAGAGCTGGCCTATGAGGCCACACCTGGGGGAGAAGTGTCTTCGTGTATCTGTGCTCCCAGGCTGGCTGAGGCCGCAGGTATGGAGGTCGCGGTGTGTAGAAGACCCACAGAAGCAGCCCCCCTTGTCTTATCTTCGGTCCCTTAGAGGGGGTCTAGCCTTCTTGACTTTTTTAAATCAATGATTTGCCAACATTTTACAAATCAGATCCAGGTTTCTAACTTCTCCTGGAAAATTAGAAGCTCTGGAAACCTGAGTTCACATTCCCACGTGACAGCAATGGGCCACAGGGGACGGGAGGCCCACTCAGATGGGCTAGGGCTCTCCCGCTCGCCCCTGTCCCCCACCCAGGTCATGCACCCCATTCACAGTCCCTCCCTGGGGACTCAGTGTCTCAGTCTGACTCCATGAAAGGAGAACTGTGCCCGAGAGGCTCCATGTACCTTGTCCATGTTGCAGCCACTTGGCCCCAGGCAGGCAGAAATGCAGAGAGAGAGGGGTAGGTTCCCAGAAATGAGAGCAGACCTTCAGCGGCAAGGAATCCAGGGGCCAGAGAGCTGCTTGGTGTCCTCAGCTGTTGGTGGAATTTCACGGCCCAGAGACTGAAGGCAAATCACACACACACACACACACA